>OU343219.1:47643382-47747572 GCA_910596185.1 Chrysanthemum makinoi | reverse complement strand
TTTTTATTATATGTTTTTATAGTTTGTTATTGTTTTACTAACTTTAACGCTTAATCATTCGATTTGGTTTTGTATTGCTTTGTTAAGTTGTCTAGTAACATGGATAGTTTGAGCGGAATCTCTGGTACCTTTACTTTGGATGATATGTTCAAGGATAAATTCTAAGTTCATTAGAAAAGATTGGAGGAATTTTGGAGGAAAGCAAGAAAGAATTGGGAATTGATACGGTGATATGGAAGAAGTATGTGAAAACAAGGTTCAACTACCCGAAAACAAAAGAGTGGTAGTGTTTACACAAGCAATCAGCGGTGTATGATTCACCGATGATGAGATTGGAACGCTTTGTGAAGTGGAAGGAGAATGCGTGCTTGGGATGTACAGCTTAATATGGCTTATGGAGAGAATTATATCTTGGAAGAGGTTCTTGACGAAATCGGTCATGTTCGCATGGACTATGAAGCATATGGGAGAAAGATGGTGAAAAATCTGAAGGTCAATATTCATGGACATATCTTTGAAACTGATTTTGTTGTTTTAGAAGAAGGAAATGCGGATGAACCTAATGTGTGTTTTGGTCGAGATTTTCTTGTCACGACCAAGTGTCAAGTAGATTTTGGTATGGGAGAAATGCGGATTAATATAACCGAGTTGGAAGAAGGAAAAGGAGTCAACGAGATGCTAGTGGAAGTTTGTGCAAACATGGAAGAGAAAAATGTGGAAGTGGTTAAAATGGGAAAAGCAAACCGGAAGAAACCATCATCAAATAAATTAACCCCAACAACAACCTCCACCACCAAAAATGATTACACACCATCGTCACCTACCACTACTATCAAACCCTTAACCGACAACCAAAAAGAAGCTATCTTAGAAAATCTAGAACAAAAATTTCTAGAGCTCAATGAAAAGAAACCGGTTATAGAAGTTCTCCAAGATTATGTGCTTTACCGAAAGAAGTTGGATGCATTGATGCTAGCTGAGGCTAGGTTGGAAGATAAGAATCTCACGGATGAGGATCGAGATCGAATTTTGTTTAAAGGCATGCCAAGGAAAGAAAGAAAAGGATCCGTAATTTTGTGTTGCCAATCAAAGTAAATGGAACTACCCGCTTATGCTTTAGCCGTCTGGTAAAGTCAATGTGATGCCGTATCCATTGGTCAAAACTTTGGGACTAAGTAATCCGCAACCTAATCATTCTAAGCTCACTATGGCGGATAACACTCAAGCAAAGGCAATGGGAGAAGTTAAGAATGTAAGAGTGCAAATTGGCTATCAACCGTATTTGGCAGATTTTCTTGTCTTGGATATTCCGGTGGACAAGAGTTTACCGCTATTGTTGGGGAGGCCATTTTTACGAACTTGTGGAGCAATTATAGACATGGGAAGAGGCACCATGACTATTGACGATGGGATTTCGAGGAAAATATACTACCCAAAACCAAGAGGACCAATTTTAGAATGTATGGAAGATTTGGAATGGATAGATGCAAATGATGATTTAACTTGTTTTGAAGTGGGGCGTGATGTCCACGGTAATCCAATGTACGGACCTTTAACTCCACCTTATTTCGATATAGAGGATCGAAATGGAACGATTGCGTATAGAGAAGCTTTCTATAACCCATTCAAAAACATATTAGTTTACAAAAAGTTGACCGACTTTTTAGGATCTACTGCAACTTAAGAATTTGGAGGAAACCCGGCGGTTGGGGACTTACAAGAAACAAACCGGAGATGGAGCATGGCATGTTAAGTTTGATATATTATGCCCGGACGGACGAAGATTTATGAGAAAATTCAAAACTTTTGAAACGTTCCGCGAGTTGACCGGAAAATTTCAAAGCGAGGGATATTCTTACAAGAGTATTTTGAGGAATTTTGAGGAAGAGGCAAAGATCGTAATAACAAGCAATCATTTGCTTGAATTTCGTGAACTATTTCTTTTGATTTGATGCATTAGGATTTTTGTTTCTTATTTATTTTTCATTTTATGATTGAGGTAATTTGGTTTAATGCATTATGACTATGAGTTTTGAGTTGAGTTTGGATTAGTTCATTTATATGATGAGTTGAGTTTTTTTTGGAATGAATGATTGTTCAAAATTTCATTTGGTGAATGAATGTTGTGTGAATCTTTAGCGAGAATTTTTGAGTAAAAATGTTGCTTGGAGGGTAAATGCCTAAGTAACATGTAAAAACAAATTTGGCAAAAGCATACCAAACGGTTGTGTCCTTTGCTGAACCGGTTGCACTAAAGTATAAAAATTTCATTTTCCAAAAACACATACACACACTAATTTTCCAGTGGGTTTGCAAAAATTCATCCAAGAGAGTGATTGAAGTTGTTTAAGTTGCAGGATAACATCATGGCACCCAAGCAAGTAAGCATTTACATTCAATTAACTCAATTAAGGTTTTATTAGAACATTTGATTCGAATTGAATATTAGGTCACCAATTTGGGGTTTTTTGTTATAATTCGAATTAAGTGGTAATATTTTAGGATTGAGTGAGTAATTGATATAGGAGTGCATTACAACAAGAGATTGATTGATTGATTCACCATAGAATGGATTTTAGATGATAAGATTTTTTTTTCGGAATTAGTTGGGTTGTGCTTATGAAATAAGATAAGTTACAATTGGTGATTCATTTTGATGGATGATATGTTTTTAAGAGTGATGGATGCTACACTATTAGAACTAATGATTTTAAAATATAGGATGAGTTCTAAGATGTTAGATGTTTATTGATTTGGAAGCAAGAGTAGAGTAATTCTAGGATGTGGGAATCATTGAGGATGATAGAATGCGATCTAAGAGTGGTTTGGGAGTTAGAAATTCGAGATTATGAGGATTTGAAGGCGAATGCCTTATGCAGTCATGACAACCGTTTGTTATGCATTGCAACCGAACGGAGGTGTCCATGAGATGGAAACCGATTCGGTTGGTTATCCAACCAACCGGTTGTGGTTTTACGTGTGGATTTTTGTGAAATTTTGAAACGTATCTTAGAGGGTTCTCTAACCTTCTTGTTTGTTCTAACACTCTTATATGGTCTTATTCTTGTGATTTCTACAGAGAATTGTTATAGGAGCTTCGAGGGGAGGAAATTCAATTAACCCGCTTGTTACGTAAGTTTTGTGAGGAAGAAGAAGGTTAAGTATAGTGTGAAGAAGGAAGCAAATGCTAATTTAAAATTCAAAAATCTCACCGATGGAGAGAAACATGCTTTTCGGGAAAGATTGTCGAAGTTACAACATAGGACATGTTTGGTTCCAAGGGTGATTGATTGGGATTTATTTAACGAATGTGAGTGTGAAGATGAGTTAAGAAGGATGATGCGAACGTCTTATGTATATCCAGGAGATGGAGATTCGTTCAATGATTTGTCATGGGAAAGAGCATTCAGTGTTAATGAAGAAGTCTATCGAGAATGGTGTATGGAATTCTTTTCAACCATGTATTTTGAAAGAAAGGTGGATGTTCTGGAGTTTGATGCCGGAGATTTGTATTTGGTTTAGGCTTTGTGGAAAGGATCATGCTTACACGTTGCTGCCTTTTGGTGTAGCTCTTGGCTTGTATGAGCCACATGAGGTTAATCATCGATTATTTGAAACTCACTTTTCTAGACTTCGAGGTTTGAAAGATTACCCTAGTATTCCCGCTTATTGGAATCAGAGGGGAGATCTACTGTGCTAGGAGGAATGCTTCAACCATCGTGAATGTTGATGAGGATACTTCACAAGTTAATTGTGACCGCCATTTAATAGATTTGGAAGCAGGACAAATGTCAAACCGGACTTTTGGATTATGAAGTTGCTGGAAGAAACTAAGGACGGTAATGCCATTTGGCAGAGAAAGAATATTTTTCTAGGAGAGCCCGGGAATCAAGAGCAACAGTAACATTTGTGGAGGACATTTTGTGACAAGATTAGCGAAGAATCTTGGGTATTATGTTGATGAGGAATTGGCTAAGTGTGGAGAGCCAAAGTATAGTGAAACGTAATTGCGAAAGGTTTTGGTAATGCTTTGAACAGAGATTGGGAACCGTGAGGGTTATGGATTGAACCAAGGCCACAACAGCAACCACCACAATGACAAGGGAATATACCAATGGAGAACGTGTAAATGGGTACGTCCAAAGTAATTTTGATTCGGGATGGGAGAGTGGAACCAAAATTTAGATGAGATTCAATGTAGGGATGTGTGGAGAGACTCGATGATGTTAAGAAACAACTAAATCAATGATTATTCGATGCCTATCTTTTAACACATGGCTCGAGAAGCCAATTATGAGTTGCCACCCTACAATCCACCAAATGTTCCACCATATCCTTTTCCTTACACTTCTTATCCCGGACCCTATCCAGATCCATATCCGGTACTATGACCGTTTCTGATCCAATACCCCCATATGGGCGATTACAAGTTGGAGGAACAAGTTACGAAGTTGGAGGATCATCATCAGGAGTTGGAGGCAAGAAGAAAAAGAGGAGAGTTCGTTTAGAAATCATAGACGAAAACTACGTACACGAAAGTGATGATGATGAGTTTGATGATGAAGAAGAAGGAAGAAATGAAAGCGATGATGAGAGTGATTATGGATCATTCGTGAATTATGGTTCAAAACAATGGTCATGATGTGTTTTAAACAATTTCTATCTTACGTCGATTTCTTTAGATATTTGCATGTATTTTGTTTGGTTTAATTGTTTTAGTAGTTTTGTTTTGTTTTTGCATTTCGTGTTGCGTTTTGTTTTGGTAGGATGGATATGTTGGAAGCTTATTGATGGTCAAATGTTTCGAGTTGGATAACTCACAAGCTTGCTAATGACCCAATGTGCTTATTGCATATTTTATCCCGTGGTATCTTCTAACTATCTTTTTCCCATTTTCTTTACTTTGAAGTTCATTTTTCAGTACATTGAGGACAATGCAAAACTTAAGTATGGGGGAGGGAAGAAAATAGGAAAATGATAAGCATTTTTATTTTTATTTTTTTAGATAACTTTTGGATGCAAGTGATTAGAAGAAATTCGCCCTTGATGGTCTAATGGTTTTCGCGCGTTATTGATAATTAAAAATACATAATTTGGGATTTCAATGGTAAAATGAGTTTTTTTTGAAAATTTTTTAGATTTGAACCAAATTACTGAAGTAATTCATTTTGGATTCGATAGCATTTTCTAGCATGCATAATAGCCTTTTTCCCACAATTTTTGTGAGGTTTCTTTTTGTATAAAACACATCTTTTGTTTTATATTTGCTATGAGTGTGCCTGTGATTATGTCGATTCTAGAACTTGTACTAGTTATGCATTACGGTTAAAATCACTTCTGAGTGATCTAAATATGTTCAAGTGATAAGAGGCACCTTAGGAATAACCCAAATGGCCTCCCATTTTTACATCTAATGATATATTAGTGACCACATCTTAGTTAACCACCCACATGGACCCATTTTGTTAGTGCTCATTTTTAGCACTAGATACCCCTAGTTACACCTTCTGAGCCATTCCTTTTCGTTTTTGTTACATCCAGAAAAATACAAAAATATTTTACACCTTTAAGCTTTAGCCAACCCTTATCAAGTCTAATGGTTTGTTGCTAGTTGTTTGGAATGATTGGATTGTTTTTGATGATTATGAGTTAGCTGCACTTTGCCATTCGTGTGTGCCATTTCGACAAAGACGAAGGATGCATACTTCTTATTTGTATTTTTGTGGTGATGCTTATACGAAGTGTGGGGGAGTTGTGAAATATGAAGAAGGAGAAGTTTAAAAAAAATATATATATATATATTTTATAGCCAAGGAGCTATATGATGGATATTGATTAGCCAATGAGCTAAATCGAGTTATACATATTTGCGGAGAATCGATATGAGAAGAGGAGTAATAATCATTTTTCGATCGGTTTTATGATGACTAGCACCATGGAGGTTTGGACTTGATTTTATTTTTATTTTAAAACCAATTTCATAAACTATCCCATGCCTTATCTATACCTATTATGA
Source organism: Chrysanthemum makinoi (assembly GCA_910596185.1). Lineage (NCBI taxonomy): Eukaryota > Viridiplantae > Streptophyta > Magnoliopsida > Asterales > Asteraceae > Chrysanthemum > Chrysanthemum makinoi. The sequence goes on along the minus strand of OU343219.1, from coordinate 47,741,556 downwards.
ACCCTTAGCCTTATCGTTATAACCCGAATAAAAGACCTCTTTGATGAATTTATTTTCTTTGATTTGATACTTGTACAAGCTTATGGTAAAAAGCATTGATCATGACTAGGCATTGAGTGATTTACATATACCCACCAATATATGAGTGTTGAGTGAAATCTTAAAGCCATTTGTGAGGTATCCTAGTTATGTTATCTAAAGTGTTTGGTTCATTTTTAGAAAATTTTCACATATTATAAGCAAAATAATAATTATCTTTTATTGGTAATTGTTACATTTTTCTGGAACCATGGTGTTATGGACCATTGAAATCAATCTTTGCAAATGTTTGACCTACTCGAGGGCAGTAGAGCTTAAGCGTGGGGAATTTGATAACGCTTCAAAATGAACATGTTTTTAGTAGCGTTATTGTGTGGTTTTGTGCATGATATTGACTATATTTACTCATAATCAAGGTAAAAGTGCAAAGATGCGTATTGTGTATGTATATGTAGCCGGTATCGCTAATAATGAAGAAATGAAGTTTTATGCACATTGGAAGATTCTAAAAGAAGGAAGTTGAGATTGGAAGCTTGTGGACTCAATGATATGGAAGCGTAGTGATTTCAAGCATCTACGAAAGGAAAGATCAAGTTTGGCTTTGGAAATCATCAACGTAAGCAAAGAATGAAGCGAAGGGAAAAATCAAAAAAGTCAAATGAGCAAACCCCAACGATCGGTTCGAAACCGCGAACCGGATCCGTCAAGTGATGGTCAAAGTTACTTATCTTGGTCGGCCTAGAAACCGATCCGGTTTCGTAATCGCAGTTACAATGCGCATTTATTGTCTTAACTCCCCATAATCATTGGAGTCCGATCATTTCTTGATATTAACTTGGAGAGAACGTTTTGGGCGCGTTAAGCAAGTGCTTTGGCTATTTAAAGGACCTAGTACTTGTATACTAAGGGTGACACACAATAAAAAAGAGTATTAGTTTACACCAAAACTAATACTTACCCTATTATTTCAACCCAAAAGCTTAGTAGTTATTGGAAACCCGTGAAGCAAGGAAGGATCCATTCTTGTCCATTGTTTCGGTAGTTTGGAGTTGTGCGGTGATCCTAGGTGATTGGGCTGTGGTTGCTACATTCCACGGTTTCTAATTCTTGTAATCACAAAAGTTTAGGTATTCTATGAACTTTGTTATGGAAATCTATTCTCTTGAATTGTTTGAATTACCTTGTTATGATTTGTGTTTAGATATGATTGTTTTCATGGAGTAGTTTGTGATATACTTGTGTGTTGGAATGTGATTAATCATAATAGTGTTCTCAAAATGTGATGCATGTATATATGATCTTGTTTAAATGAGTTTGTTGGAAAAATACTAGTCTTGGATTGATTTGTCAATAAAACATGTTTTAAGAAAAAGGACCGAAAGGATTTCTCTTGTGTTTTATTCCAAAAAGTGTAGTGACAAACTAGTATGGGGATATGGTGATTGACAACCACCATGTTTTGCTTATTAAACAAGACTAGGAACATTTTCATCACGTAAGGGCGAAAAGATTGTAAGAACAAATTTAATGAGAGCATGTTGCAAACAAATGGAACTTCTATAGGATAATCATTGGGATAAGGACCGAAAGGATTACCTAAATGTTTTTGTTCTTAGAATGATTTTACAAACATATACCATGGTTGGGGAATCATTTGCTTATGATTTGTGCATCATACTAAGAGTATACACCAAACCTTTATGAACATTATCTATGGTTGATTATGAGACTACACACAAGTATATATTTATATTCTTGATTCGTATTTTCACTAGAATACTTATTTGAGGAAGCCTTGACAAGCTTTCTAGTTAGAAACTTTTTAATTGAATCTATTTCAAAACAAAAATCCCTTGGGACGATCTCGACTTACCAAACTTTGCTATCGCGGACGAGTATACTTGCTCGTATGTGTTAATAGGTTATACGGTTAATTCGTGATTATAAATTTTTAAAACTTGCACCAACCGGAGCACATCACCATCCAAGATTCAATAAAACCCCATATGAGCTTGTGAACAACAGAAAACCTGATATCTCTTACTTTCACGTGTTTGGCGCTTTGTGCTATCCTAAGAATGACAGAGAAGATCTTGGAAAATCAAAGCAAAGGTGATATTGGAATCTTCATTGGATATTCGATAACTCGAGGGCATTCATGGTGTATACAGAGAGAACTAGGAGGATCATGGAGACGATGAATGTGAAATTTGATGAACTTTGAATAATGGCTTCGAGAGAATCGCTCTAACCCGCGACTAAACCACAGACTTCCGGACACATCGGCCAGGACTCAGACTCAAAGAGCTCAATCAATTGCGTATGACAATCCTAAAGAACAAGAATGGGAGAATTTCTTCGAGTTAATGTTCGATGAATACTATGGTGGAACTTCTACAAATGCATCAAACCATCATTCCACAAGCACCCGCCAAAATCATCCACCACCACCAACAGAAGATGCATCTACAACGGTCGAAATCAATGCACCAACTCCATCAACATCATCTACATCTACTCCAGCTATTGCACCCGTTCTACCAGAAGTTGATGAGCAAAACCAAAACCAGAACGATGCAACGTTAGATGAAGACTTATTTGAAACCCGTTTGCTACTGGAATCACTAATCTTCTTCAAGCTTACGTGAACCATCTAACTCGCGATAATTATAACCAACGGTATCCTTCCAATCTGAAGTGGACAAAAGACCACCCAATTGAACAAGTTATTGGTGAACCTTCAAGGCCAATTCGAGACGAGACGTCAACTTGCTACCGGCTGCGACTTGTGCATTTACCTTTGCTCAATTAGCAATATCGAGCAAAGAACATTCGTGAGGCAAATGAGAACCCGCATGGATAGAAGCGATGCGGGAGGAACTTCTCCAATACCGTCTACATGACTCTTGGGAAATGGTTCCAAGACCAATTGACGTTCGTGGTGATCTGATCTGGTTATGGAAGAACAAAAGGGATGAAGAGATGATCAGTATTCCAAAACAAAGCTCGTCTGTGGCCAAAGGATACGCAAGAGGAAGGGATAGACTTTGAAGAGTCATTCCGCACGGTAGCTAGACTTGAAGCGAGGATATTCTTGGCCTATGCGTACCACAAAAATATCACGGTTTATCGATGGACATTAAGACCGCTTTGAATGGCACTCTGAAAGAAGAATGTACGTGAAGTACCTGAAGGCTTCATTGACTTGGAACATCCGCACTACGTCTACAAACTCCAAAGGCAATCTACTTGGTAAACAAGCTCGAGAGCGTGGTATGACGAACTGCCCTCTTTCCTTATCCTAAACAATTTCACCAAAGGAACAATTGATCCTACCTTGTTTACACAAAAATGCAAAAACGACATTTTGATTGTTAAGATTTACGTGGACGACATCATCTTTGGGTCCACTAATCCGAATTTTTCAAAACATTTTGAAAATCTCATGAAAAGAAAATTTGAAATGTCCATGATGGGGGAACTAAAATTCTTTCTTGGTTTACAAATACATCAGCCCCCTCGTGGAATTTTTATAAATCAAGCTAAATACACAACCGAGATTTTGAAAAATCATGGTATGGATAATTGTGACTCGGTCTGAACACCAATGGTAACTTCACCAAAAATTGAGCCGCATTTGTTTGGGAAACCTATCGATCCGAAGAAATATCGGAGCATGATTGGTTCTCTCATGTATCTCAATCGCTAGTCGACCGTATATTAATTTAATGTTTCTTTGCTTGCTTATTAGCATCTTTCGTGCAAAGCCAACCGAACTGCACCTCAAAGAGGTTAAACGGATCTTCGGTACCAAGACATCTATTCACATGGGACTTTGGTATCCGAAGGAATCCAGATTTGATCTAATTGCCTTTTCGGGACATGCGGACCACGAGGTGATCAAGTTACGCAAAAAGTACATCCGGAGGAGCACAATTTTGGGTGAAAAGTTAGTCACTGGTCTTCAAAGAAACAAGATCAACTGCACTTTCAACCACTGAAGGTGAGTATGTGTTCTATCTCGGTGTTGTGCTCAAGTTCTAATGATGAGAACACAACTCACAGATTATGGCTTTACTTTCGATAAAATACCTATGTATTGTGACTCTAAAAGTGCCATAGCCATATCATGCAATCCTGTTCATCACTCAAAGACTAAGCATATCGAGTCCGCTATCACTTCATCAAAGAGTACCAAAATGGTATTGTTGAATTATTCTTCCTGAAGACGATTACCAACTCACCGATCTATTAACTAAAGCCCTTCCAAAAGAAAGGTTTGAGTATTTAGTTCGACGAATTGAATCGAAGCCTAACCCCTCGAGTTAGAACGCCTTCTCGATTCTTCTTGAAAATGTTTTCCAAAAGCTTCAATAAATATTTTTGAAAAACAAAATACAAAATTTGAAAAACCAACAAAAGCAAAAATATAAAAATATAAAACTTTCAAAAAATACAAAAACAATATAAAATCAAAAATCCAAAAAATATTCTCACCTATATGTCTCTTGTATAATCGATATTCCAGACGCTTCTAGAAATGTCATTCAACAATGATACGCATGTACGTATGCTTGAGCTTAGAGTTCTTTATATGTTTTCTAAAACATGTCGTTTCTCAAAAATTTCTTCAATAATGGCTTTCGTGATACTCAGATCTAAACCCGACTAAAATGATGACTTTTGATTATTTTCAAATCAAAACTCGTGCTTTTTAATGAAAAATCAGTGTGTACGCCTGCACTACATTTAAAAATGGTGAGAATCATCATCATCTTGAGCACCTTTTCAAGATTGTTCAAAAAGATTTTCAAAATCTTTCAAATAGTTTGTGCTCAAGATAACTCCCTCTAAAACCCTTTAATTGTTTATGTTGTATTAAAGGAGGGGTATAAAACAAAAATGTTCCAAATTCATGCTTAAATCAAATCCGTTTATCTCCCCAAAAGATTCTAAAATGTTGTTTAATCCGATGATATCAAAAATATCACATATATGCTATTTTTGAGGGGGAGGAGACGTGATTAAAATGTGATCAAAAATGTTTAATGACCGTGGTTTGAATCTCATAATGAGCTCGACTTTACGGAAACATTGAATCACGGGAATCATGTACCATCTCGAAACTTTCTATGGATCACCAGATCGGGTAATAATTTCAAGCTAGTTCTCTAGTGATGTAAACATGTCTCGAATCGGTCTTGTTCATTTAAAGTCGATCAATTCAAAACGTATGAACTCTCCCCCTCTGTGCATATTTCTATCAAAACGTATGAGCACATGTGAAGGGGAGTGTTTCAAAATATAAAACTCGAAGTGTTCCAAACATGTTTTCTATCAAAAATACTTTGAGTGATTTTCAAGAAAAATGGTTTTATGGCAACAATAGGGGATCATGGAATTATAAGGTGACTAAGGATAGGAAATCCGTCCTATGATCCGCCAGAGCTGGAGGGATCTACCCAAGGACATCACAAATAGTTTAGAACTAGAAGTCCTTAGGTATGATTGAAAAAAGGAGTAATGTGAGAAAGGAGAAAGAAAGGGTTGAAGAATTAAAAAGAAAAGTAAAAGAAAGGGTGAAAAGAAATAGCCCTCCATATTCAACCTTAGGCGTAAACCGGTTCAATTCATTCAAGCTTGGTTGTCACTAGATGACACCGGTATTGAAGACCAAGACGTCATGGACCCAAAGGACGACCGCACTAAACCTTCTAGCCACTCAATTCCTCTTAAAAGGATTTGTTTCATTCTCACCGGGAACCCTACATAATCTATTGACTCTCTTAGATCGCAGTAGTGAAGAAGGAGACCCTCTCCCTAGTCTCCGCCAGAAAACTAAAATGCACTTATTGAGTCTAGAGCCACGAGATTCATCAAAAGATCTCATAGGAACACTTGACATGACATCGCTTGTTGTTCATAATAAGGACACAAGTGATATATTCTAGAGTCCTACGCATCTTAGCAATTTGCCGTAACATTTATGAGAAGTTTCACCGCGGATCTTCGATTGAATGGAAACTCCCGCCAGGTCAACATCAGCTACCGCAGGCAGGTCACTTTGGTAACTCCCCGTGGATTGCTTTAGCGTGTTCTCAAACGGTCTACAACGTGGGGTTATGCTTCGTGTACCTCAAATACTCATCCTAACGCGAGGTGTATTTTGGCATCGCGTTATCTCACTTGTGGGACTCCGCTCGAACGGCCCTCGTGAGAATTAGAGACGGTTTTCACTATCGCGTTAACACCTCAAATTCAAACTTGTAAGTGGCGGAATCCGCTTATTACTAACCTGTTTTTATGTTTTCTTATGGAAGCTCCGAGCGGATGGATCGGCGAGATTTTCCACATGCTCATACCAACAACACATGAAAGTTCTCATCAAAATCTAAGGAAACAAAAGTAAAGATGATTTCTTCGCAATGTCAAGAATCTACAAAGTTTTAAGACTCGAGAACTACATCATTGGTAACCAAAAGACAAATAGAAGTGTGAGCATGGTGGAGAAAGACGTGGAGACACCTAACCAACGGTTGACAACGCGCAACAACCACATTATCTATTCACAAAGCATGAAGGAACAAAGAATCAAGACTATTCTATATCTACGCACAAAGTTCAAGCTCAAGAAAAGTAAAGACCTAATCAAGTGGAGCATCATTTGAATGACCACCCGTAGGGGAGATTGTTAGCCTTAATATTTTTATTAGAAGTGATGGTCATTCACGATTAGGAACTTTGTAACGTGTTAGATATCGTGATAGAATAGTCAACGGGCTCGTGGATTGGGCTAAGCTAAATGGCTAATAGTTATGTTAAGCTAGCCTTTTATTAAATGTAATCCAATCCAAGTCCATGAAAGCCCAAAGAAAGCCCAAGCTAAAGCCTTTAGGGTTTTATGCCTCTTGTACTATAAATACCCCTCAAATGGTCATTTGAGGGGTGTGCTTGAAAGTGTGTGTGTGTGTGTATTTTCTCTCAAGGAATATACAACTTATTGGTTGCATATCTTATCCTCACATACACGAATCTTATATCATTCAAGTCACCATCTTTCTCATCTTATTTCTAAGCTTTGTTTGTGTTTGTGTTGTTTGTGTTAACGTGGTATTTGTGTTGGGTTTGTGATAAGGTTGATAAAAGTAAGGTCCTACAGTCTATCCTTTATAAAAACGACTGTTTATAATTTAAAGTTTTTCGACTTTACTTACGTTTTTTTACGTTTTCTTACGTTTTTATCCATTTTTATACGTTTTCATCCATTTTCTTACGGGTTTTATCCGTTTTAACCATGGCATACGCTTATATGTTTTATTACGCTTACACGTTTTATCCGTTTTACGCTTTCATCACGGTTTTATCTGCTTTATAGGTTTTCATACGTTTCCGCTTTTATCCGCTTTTTATCGCTTTCACCCGCTTTCTTACGCTTTCATAAGTTATTATCCGTTTTATACGTTTTATCCGTTTTATATGTTTTTGTCCGTTTTCTTGCTTTTATCCGCTTTCATTCGCTTTTATACATTTCCATACGTTTTACCGCTTTTATAATCCGTACATTTTCATACGTTTTGTACGCTTTCTTACGCTGCTCATTTTCACGCTTTCTCATGTTTTTATATCGCTTATCCGTTTTTGCTCGCTTTCTATCGCTTATATATTTTCTTTTATACATTTCCATATCTGTTTTATTCGTTTTATCGCTTTTATCCTGCTTTATATGTTTTCGTGATTTTTATCCATTTTCGCTTATTTTTATACATTTTCATTCATTTCTATATATGTTTTTCTTTTTATCCATTCCCATTTTATACATTTTCATTTGTTTTTATATGTTTTGATCCTTTTTCTTCATAAAAATATAAGAAAACAGACGAAAGCGTATAAATCGTAAGAAAAACAAACGAAAACATATAAAAATGAATGAAACGAGGCTATAAATAAAATGGACAAAATGTAAGAATACGATAAAATGGACGAAAACGTAAGAAAATATATAAAAACGTACACAAACGTATGAATACGGATAAAAACGTATAAGAAGAACGAAAACATAATAAAACAGACAAAAACGTATGAAATGTCAAGATAAAAACGTATGAAAATGTATAAAACATATGAAAACGGGCGAAAACGTATAAAAATGTATGAAAACGTATAAAGCGAGAAAAATATACATGAAAACGATTTTAAGTTGAGAACGATAAAAAACGTAAGAAAAAAACGGATGAAACATATAAAACCATAAGATCAATCGCTTTTAAACTATGTTTACAAAAGTTGCAATTTGTGAGAAATCACGGGGACCATCCATATAATTTACTCGAAACAAAATAAAATTCCCTTTGTTTTGTTTGTTTGGGGTTACTTCTTGTTGAGTCAGGGGTTCGATGTGATAGTTGTAAATGTAAAATTAAAATTTGAACGATTTACTTCCTTTCTTCCTTCCTTGCTTAATTGGTTTAAGATCTTGAATTTGATTGAATTGAAAAAGAAGATTTCAAATTTGATTCGCATTTTAAGAGCCGATTTGATAATGACCGAAGAATAAGCTTGAGCCGGCCGTGGCTCGTGTACTCTTTTCATTTTGTAGAAACTTGTTAATTTGATTGTTGACTGGTTTAGGATTTGTTGGGAATTATGTGAAGTAGGATTTTTCTCGCCATTAATGCAGCGATTCTATCGACGTAGAGCGACCGTCAAGAAGAGATCATGGCGTAAAGTCGTAAGCCGCCGATTCATGCTTAAGAGTGGAAGTTGAATTGGATCCTGACACGCTTTATTATTATATGCTAACCCATCATTATTCTTGAACCGCCTTGGAGGTTAGCATGGGTATTATTGTATCTTTCAATATTGTTTAATGTGTTTAGCTATTAAATGCATGCTGCATGAATGATTATAGTAATAGATTAGTTCCTTGTCCATAAAAGGAACCTCATAGCTTGTAATAGATAACAATTCGAAACATAGAGTTTCAATTAATAAAAAGATCCATAGAGGATCTAAGTGTTCTTAGTTATAACAACTTGTATTTATTTTCCGCTATAGAATACGAGTTGTAGAGATTTTCTATTAGTTTGCTTATGATTACATAGGCAACACTAACGATCCACGAAAGTGCTCAAGATACGCTGGTCCGTATGCGGATCAATAAGTGGTATCGAGCCTGGGAAAGTCTCTACCATAATCGAGAACCATATTTTACCTCACCACTCAACCAAAAACATATTCACCATGCCAGAACTCGATGATGAATCGAAGTCACCAACAACAACATCAAAAACACCACCTCTATGAATCAACTTAGCCTCTCCAACAGATGGCAAGTTTCCTATTTGAAAAAGGAAGAGTATGACCGTGACCATGAAGATTTAACCGGATCTCAATATTGATTGGAACTGGGAGATTGTGAAGAATGGTAATAGCTAAGAAGACTATCCGGATCTTGATGGTAAGTTTACCATTGCTCCTCCCAAAGCTAGCCGCAGAGATTCTAGTCGTAAAAGAGAGCACAAAGTAAGAACCATCCTTCTTCAATCTATTCTCGAAGATCACTTAGGTGATTTTCACCACATGGTTTACACAAAGGACATCCGGATGGCTCTTAAAGCCGAGTTCGGGTAAGTAAAGAAGAGTCCAAGAGAATGAGGAAGTCCATGTGAGACAACACTCCAAGAGTTCAATATCTCGAGAAGAAGGTCCACAAGGGATACCTATTGTGTTTCATAAGACTTGTCAGTGAACTTTGAATGCTAAACCCGACAATGATGATTGCAATTCAAAGTTCCTTCCGATCAGGCCTCCATCATGGTTACATGTCGTATAGCTCTTATAAAGGTGGGTTGGACATGCTCACTTTTTGACGAAATGTACAACAAACTCAAATATCTTGAACACGATGTCGGATCTCCTCACCGCATCCTCTTCGGGTCATACAACCTTTGTTGTACATGACATCTCACTCCAATATGATGATGCATGCTTCAAGTCCATCTTACTTACCATCATCATCTTATCGTCCCACTCCATCATATCCTCAAGCTAAAACCGTAGTATATTAGAGGATGTTCTTCACTCATTTGTTCTCGATTATGATACTCAAAGCAGCATTCCATAAAGATTTTGATCGTGGACCCACTTGAGATGGAGGAGATGAAGTCGAAATGGCAGGTGGCCATGCTTTCAGAGATATCAAGAGGTTTGAAGAGAAGGGGAAGGCGCTTTGGATTCAATGGAAAGGATCCAGCCTGCTTTGAGCAGAGAGAGGTCAAGTGCTTCTCTTGTCACCGGATGGGTCACTTCAAGGGAATGCAAAGACAGAAGAGTGGAGAGGGAGCTAACTACAATTCCTATTAGCGTAATCAAAATGGAGCTAGCACTTGTTGTACCGTTGTCACCTTGGATGAACAGTCAACTGGCCGCATATGAACTCCGAATGAGGAAGTCACTGAGCATCGAGAAGCTTAGATTGTCGGGCAAGGTGTACTTCGTAAGATAGGCATGATCAGTTTGCCTTGATGGGACTTTCTCAGGTATACAACTGTATATTTGGTTGTAGTGAAAGATACAATGAACTTAAAGAAGCTTATGATACTATGAAACCTAGATATAATGAATGCTATGTTGATAATGAAGCTTCTAAACTTTCGTTAAAAACATTAGAAAGACAAAAGGTTTGGTTTCAAAAGAATCAGATAGCTTATGATAAGGTTTTAAAAGGTACCATTTTGAGGGGTCGTTTTAGTCCTTATTTGATCACTTTTGTATCCGTTATTGCTTAATATCGTTCCTTTTCACTTTTTAGGTCTTCGAAGGCAAAATGCGGAATGGCACTTATTTGGACTAAAAGGCTAATAATATATGAAGAAAATGGCCAAAGTAAAATCGAGACACTCACAGGCCGAATTAGAAGGTGACTCCGCCAAAAGTTATGTGACGCTTCGGTCCCAAAAATTGTTGTGACGGCCCGTAACCCAAACTCAGATTTTCAGCAACGACGCCTAGTTGTGAAAGAGTAGGCCGTCGCTACTCGTGACGACCTAGATGCAATCCGCATCGACGCCGAAAGCGAAGAGGATCTGATATAAGGTGACTGCCGCAAGGTTAACGTGGCAAGACGTAAAACCCTAATGGCTACGTAATAATGCACACAGCGTCTACTAAACATAAGGTGGCACGTCATATATGTAATCTTATATATAGAACTAAATTTTCAAGTCTTTTTGGAGAGTCTTTTGGAGTGAAAACCTAAAACCGAACCTAAGGTGTCTTGTACAGTATTTTAGGGTTTTAAACCCTATCTTACATCAAGATAAGTCTTTACTTCATTAATTCAATTATGTCTTTGATTATTTGTGTGTATGCTTGCATGTTCTCCATGTCCGCTATTCTATTTATTGTGTGTTTGCTTAGGGAATATGAAACTTAATTATTGAATATTGATTGGTTGTTTCTTATCTTAGTTGATATATGATCTAGTAATGCGAATAGGTCATTCGTTGTGTACTTAATGCTTGATTCATCTTTGTGAACCTTAGAATATAATTACCCGAGTAGTTGTAAGCTAAACCATCCAAAGATTTTAGAGTAGGAGTTTATCATCCCTAGTGGGTTTGTGTATCGAGACCCTTTGGTAAGTTCAAAGAGTTGGGAGAAACGATACCCTACAACTTTAGACACACAACGCAACTAAGAATAAGACGCACAACTCAACCATCAATAGATATTAATGAGTAATACAAACTAAGTAAACACATCTTTTAACCATACTGGCACATTAATTAGACATAGACTCCCACAACCTTACTTTAGATAATTAGATAATAGTAGAGTAATCGGTAGAAATACCAACCCCCAAATCCAATACCCTAGATCGCACTTTCCATTTCATAAAACATAAAAAGATAAGAAATAATCTTCCTCAACCTTAACCTTAGCGTAGTAACTCCTTACTAGCATTCCTATTCCCCTAGAGAACGATATCAATACTCGTGGCTTACCCTAATTACTACACTACAACGATTAGGTTCATCGCTTGCAAAACTTATAAAACAAGAAAGAAGTTTCCTTGACCTGCAATCCACGTGTAGCGTTATCAAGTTTTAGCGCCATGTGTGATAGAATAGCTAGTTAGTTTTCCACCTCGTTTAGGTTTCTTTGCTTGATTCCTATCAAGTAAATTTTTTTCATTTTTAGCTTTCTCTTAGTCTATCCCCTTCTTCGTGACCTTTGTTCGTAATCCCATCACTTTTCATCATGGAAGGTGATAACCAACAACCCCATACAAACCCCTTAAGCAACTTAGAACCCAGCAGTTCCACCAAAACTCTTCGAACCATTTGCGGAACCCAAAGAGAGCTCAACAGCTAAGAAAAGCTCTCCATGATTGAACTTCAAGCACTTCTATCAATTTTGATGAAGTTACATCGATGAAGAATCCCCATTCCCCACAATCTCCGAAACCATCATCGCTGACAATATGAGTCAAAATGGCGAGAAATTCTTCACTCCTACCAATGGACCCATAAATCCTCCTAAAGCGAAAACCCTGAATACTCACCTCTCAGACGGATTCACCGGGCCATTGTCTATCCTCGAATGAACATCAATGAGGTATTGCATGCGTCTGACATTTGGCTAATCCAAAAGGCATGTCAATTCCATGGATCCCACAAAGAAAACCCAATTCACCACATCAAACAGTTTCTAAAAATTGTTGATGCTATCTATACCGACGGAGCATCTAAAGAGACATCTAGACCGTTTTCCCATTTTCTTCATATGGCCAAGGAAAGTGGCTCGAGCAAGCCCTCCAAGGTCCATTTTCACATGGGAACAACTTACAACCAAGTTCACCAAAAGTTCTTTCCTCTGGAAGAACCGCAGCAGCTAGAGCAAAATTTGCGACTTTCATCAACCCGACATGGAGAATCTATCACATCAACTCTGGAGTCGTACAAAGATCTTATTCAACAAGATCCACACTCACGTATCAACCTTTGGTTGCTTGTTCAAATCTTTACGACAATGTCTCCGTAGGATCAAAAAGGATTGATTTCGACTAGCCGAAGAATCGCAAACCTCACCGCAAGAAGTGGTGGAACCGGATAGGAATACATCCAATATCAAGATGTTTGAATGAGCAAGAAAATCGGGTCAAGCATTTCTACTTTCTCAAGTAAGAGTTATCCTTCGATTATCGGAATGAGAAAAGAAACTAGCTTACTCCCTTATAAAATCACCGTAACCAAAAGGCCGACTAACCCATATCTCAGCGACATATATGCGGAGGACCGCATGAGAGCGATGAGAGTCGCGATGACACACACCAGAAAGTCTTCCTCTCTAGTCATGATATTTATGATGACCCTTCACTCCTCGCATTTTATCAAACCGATGAATGTGAACCTTGGCAAAATGGAAATGGAGAACGGAAGGAAAGGACAGACTGAAAGTACACCATCCGTGATCCTTTTGAAGAAAAACTCTGCGATTCACCATGGAAGGGGTCAGACTCTTGAAAGGTCTTGAGGAATTTATCCGAGAGCAAAGAAGTGAATTAGAAAGTCGGCTTCACCGATCTCCACGAAAAGAATGAGTGGACCCGCCCACCCTTCACGCGATCCAACTTCGCTAATCACTACACGATCAGAACTACACAAGGATCCCCACATCCCAACCGGAACCCCATCACAAGGGGAACCCGAAGTTAGGAAATGAGGCAATTCCCCGCGCTCTCTTCCAACTCCTCACGATCCTCCTCGCAAACACCGAAAGACCAAATTTCCGACCAACTCTCAGACGGATTCCCTATCCCTCTCGCCTAAAGAATCAAAAGCAATAAGAACAATGAAAGAATATTGTCTTATTTGAAACAAACATCCGTCAACATACCACTCCTTGATGTATTCTATCATATCCCTAAACATAGTAGATACTTCAAGAGGTTGATATCTAATCGGAAAAAGCTTGAAGGATTGATATCATTGGAGAAGAATGTTCATTTATCATCAAAAGAGCATGCCCAAAGAAGGAAGATCCGCAGCTTACCATTCCTTGTTCTATAGGGGCTCTATGAAAAACGCCTTCATGCATCTTGGGGCAAGCATTAACCTCGATGCCTCACTCGTTTCTTAAACTCGGATATTCAGGCTTAAACCAACTAGGATGAGTATCCAATTAATGATCGATCAATCAAATATCCCATCGGAGTTTGTGAGAACGTTCTTGTATGGGTGGGGAATTCAATTTTCCGGTCGATTTAGATTTTGGAGATCGAGGAAGATAATTCCGTCCCAATAATCCTTGGAAGACCTCTTCTTGGCATTACTGCGTACATCATTGATGTTCATGATGGTAAACTCACTTACTTAGTAGGATCCGAGCTTGACCTTCGACGATTAAGGATTCTATGAGACATTCTTCTTCCGCTGTCGCCTTATATTTAGTTGGAAGAAGTTGATGAATTTGTTGACGACATAGATAGCCGCATTGACAGTATCTATTAAACGTAATTCATGAATAATGATAACAACATAATATATGACGCATCAAGAAATTGAGATGGTTGAGTCGTGGTCCTTTTATCCTCGTCCAGATGAAATTGAACCTATTGAGCTTCATAGGCCAGGAAACAAGCTAAAACCATCGATCAAAGAGCCTCCTATCTTAGAACTGAAAGATCTCCCGAGTCACTTGGAATACGCTTCTTCTTCAAGGGGATAACCAACTCTGCCATCATAAGCTCTTCAAGCTAACCACTATTCGAAAGAGAAGCTCTTAGAAGTTTTAAAAGAGTATAAAGAGGTAATGGCGTGGAGTGTTTGATGACATTAAAGGATGATACGATTCTACATTCTGTACTCACAAAGTCCTCATGGAAGATTACAAAATTAACCGTTCCAACACTTAAAATTTGTGGTTAACCTAACATCTGAGGTAGTGAAAAAAGAGGTCATTAAACTGCAGATCTGAGTCTCACATCTACCCATATCGGATAGCCGTGGGTCAGCCGGTCAAAGTGGTTCCCAAAAAGGGAGGATAATGGTTGTAAAATGAAAGAGTGAGTTGGTGCCACAAAGAGCGATTCTTGGGTGGCGTGTATGTGATATATTGACTTCTGAAAGTTGAATGATGCCACCGGAAAGACCATTTTCCTCAGGCCGTTTATTGACCAAATGCTTGAAAGGTTAGCGGGCCACGAATACTGTTTCCTTGATGGCTTTTGAGGATACTTCCAAATTCAATTGCTCGAAGATCGAGGAAAACTACATTACATGTCGCTTGGAGCGTTACGCCTACAAGCGAATGCCCCGGGTTATATAACGCACCAACTTTTCAACGATGTATGATGGCCATATTCCACGAGTTAATTGAGGGCCGATATGGAAGTCTTCATGGATGATTTCTCGGTGTTTGGAAATTCTTTCGAACTTTGTCTTTCCAACCTTAGGAAGATGTTGAAGCGATGCGAGGAAACTAATTTGGTCTTAAATTGGGAAAAATGTCATTTCATGGTAAAAGAAGGAATTATCTTAGGGCATAAAGTCTCGGGGAATGGAATTGAGGTCGATAGAGAAAAATGCGAAGCAATTTCAAACTCTATCCTACTACCGTTAAAACATTCGCAGCTTTCTTGGTCATGCGGGTTTTATCGAAGGTTTATTAAAGATTTTCGAAATTGCCCGCCAATGACCGGCTTCTTGTTAAGGATGCCCTTTTGATTTTTACGGAGAATGCAAGGAAGCATTTAACCGACTAAAAAAGATCTCACTCAAGCACTATAATGGTCACCCACGATTGGTCTCGACCATTCCGAAATCATGTGTGCGCTAGTGATTATCTGTCGGCGGTGCTGGGCCAAAGGAAGGAAAAGCATTTTCAACCAATCTACTATGCTAGCAAAACCATGAATGTAGCACAAGAGAACTATACAACCGAAAAGAACTTTTAGCCGTTGTTTTGCCTTCGACAAATTCAGGGCAATATCTCATCCTCTCTAATGTCATCTTCACCGATCACTCCACTTCGCTATTTGTTTTCAAAACAAGATGCTAAACCTCGCTCGATTAGGTGGATCCTATTACTTCAAGAATTGACATTGAAATTGAGATAAAAAGGGAATCTGAATTGTACTGATCATCTATCACGCTTGGAGAACCCTGATCTTTAGAAGTTAGATCACACCGACATTCGTGATTCTTTTCCCGAGGAACGGCTATTGGCGATTAAAGAGATTGAGCCATAGTATGCGGATTATGCTAACTACGTCCCGGTAGGGTTTTGCCAAATTACATGACCAAACAAGATAAAAAGTTCTTCACTTACGCTAAAACATTACTTCAGGATGAACCTTTCCTTTTCCGTATATGTCCCGATCAAATCATTGACGTTAAGTGGCGGTAAGAGATTGATCGAGTTAAGAATGTCATGCGGGACCATCACGGAGGACATCGCGGTGTGAATATCACGCACGCGAAGGTTTTCGACCCGGATTCTATTGGCCTCTTGTTTCGAGGCGTTAAGAGATTATTCAAATGTGTGATGCATGCCAGCGATCGGAAATATTTCCGCGACGGGATGAGTCACCTGAGAACTATATCCAGAGTTGCTGAAATATTTGTTGGGGAATAGACTTCATGGGACCCTTTCCATCTTAAGGAAATGAATACATTCTCGTAGCTATCGACTATGTATCCAAATGGGTAGAGGCTCAAGCCCTTAGAACTAATGATGCAAGGGTAGTTATTCACTTTCTTAAAAGCTCTTACAAGATTGGGATTCCCAAAGCATTAATCGATGATAGAGGACCCATACGCAATGCTCAAATGGAAAAAGTGAAGAAGAAAGTATAGGCGTCCCGCAGCATGGGTAAATGGTCCACCAAAATAGGAAAGATTGGGCATTCAAAGGCTGGATGAGGCACTTTGGGCATTTAGAGCGCTTACAAAACACCTACTGCTCCGGAAACCCGCACGGGTATATGGAAAGGCTTGCCACCTCCTATCGAACTTGAGCAAAAAGCATATTGGGCCCTTAAGGCACATGTATGGATTATTCGAAGCGAGGTCAAATGGTTCTTACAACTTCAAGAATTGGATGAACTGAGGCTGGAAGCATCTGAATCATCAATCACTTACAAAAGAGACAAAAAGATGGCATGATCGTGAATAAAGAACCCTAAAGAATTTTTGGAAGGGGATAAGGTGCTCTTGTATAATTCAAGACTAAGATTATTCCCAAGAAAACTCAAATCCAGGTGGTATGGACCCTTTTCAGTAAAAAAACCATGATGGAAGAGAATTCACCGTTAATGGGCAACGGGTGAAGCATTATCAATTGGACAATATGGAAATGGTGAATGATGAGGATATTATTTTAGAAGAAGAGGGATGATGAAGCGTAGAATTAGCGACTATGAGTCTAGCTACAAGACTCTTAACTAAAGAAGTGGGGAGGCAACCATGCTTAATTGTTTGCTTGTTAGTGTCATATATCTTTTATTAATTGTTTATCCTCATGTTTAAATTTGTAAAAATGCTTTATTTTGTTTTTAACTTCGTCTTAATTGCATATAAAGGTATTTTACATAAGGGATAAGTGTAGGAAGGATTACACGTTTTCAAAAATAAACATGAGAATAACAATTAACTAAAGATATTTATGTTTGTTTGTTCGAGTCAAATGCTTATGTCGAGTCATAATGGATGTTTCTGCGAATTTTCAATTCTAAAAGATGTAAATTTTCGAAATTTTTCGAAAAATGTGAACCCGATTTTGTCGGGGATAACCTTGGCGGATGGAATTACAACGGCTGGCTGAAGGAGTAAAAACTTATGAATTACTTTCTCGTTTTGGGCTAATAAATTTTTGGAATTTTCCGGTCTTAATTTTCTTAGAAATTCAGTAAACATCCATTCCACAAGCATTATATCCTAGTTTAAATCGAGTCTTATATATATTATTATTACGTATTTTTATTGGCTTTCGTTTGTTTTCTTCAAGTGTGCTGAGTTTAGTTTGTCAGGAAGAAGTTACATAAGATTGGAAGGAGCTTTTCACGCAATAATTCTTCTTGGAAAGAGTTTAACCACCACTTTACCGCGGGATCTACCGAGCTAATCCGGTATTAGTTTTTTTAGTTTTTTAATTACCTTCCAACTATCATAACTTTGATACTTTCGGGGAACATTGGGGACAATGTTCAGCTTTAAGTATGAGGAGGAAAATAAAAGAGACTTTGAAACTATGCTTATCATTGACTATTTGCTTTGTCCAATTGTGATTGTGTAATAAACCATGAGAAAATGTCGGTTAGGGTAATTTTGGCACCAAATTTAAAATTTTTTATGACATATAGGAGTGGGCCATTAGTCTTAACAAAAGCGTCTCACGGATAGGAAGTTATATAACTAGCACAAAACCCTTTACCACCTAAATTCCACCCAAAATGTGAGGATCGCCCTTAGATTAGTAGGAATTAAAGCATTCATCTTCCATGCTTAGAGTGTGAACCGGTAGTATAATAGATTCTAGAACTTGTTTTGTGATGCATTCCAGATGCATGAGTGAGGCTACACTTGCGTAGTTAGGAATAACTAAATGATAAGAGGCATTAGGATAACCCTTGTTTGATACTGTAATATAATTACTTCTTCCATATCGGTTGAGTAATTCCCCACACCTTTTGCGTTGTACTCATCTTTAGTACACGATACCAGATTAACCCTCGAGCCATCCTTTTCGGTTCGTGATGTTTAGGTTCCGGAATATCGAGCATTGTTTACACTCCACCCCAAATATTCACCCCAAATGCCTAGCTTACCCGCCGCACAGCACACTTGTGCAAATGTTGTTATCACCCTAAACCCTTAGTTCAGTTATCTAGTTACTTGCATAAGTTGCTAAGTTAGAGTCATATCCTTTATATCTGCAGTTTGGGATGATTGGGATTCATGGAAAAGTTAAAGTTTATGAAATGGCGGGAAGGAGCGTTAAAATTCAAATTCCCTTTGTTTGCATAATAATGTACCCCAAGTGTTTTGATCTTTTCAAATCGGGTCAAATTAGTGTTAGAGTAATAAAATTCAAGTGTAGGGATGTGCCTGTAAATCCCTAATATTTTGATGTTATCATAGAGGATGGTAGAGTAAAAGTGTATTAAAAAAAAATATGGGCTACCATCCTACATCTATCCTTTAAATTTATGTTTGTTTATTTCAGTTATGTAGAGTTTAGAGTGTCGAGTCTTGGCTTAGCAAGCGCCATTCTTCATATCGCGATTAACATAAAGATTTTTTGACTTGCCACCACTAAATAGCCTATCCCACCAAACCCTTGTTTCCTACCGTAAGCCTAACATTACAACCCTTTAAAAGACCTCTTTGATAGTCTTTCCTAGGTGCTTACGCCAAAGCGATGAAGGTTTGATCTATTCTCAAGCCTATGGTAATCTATATACTAGGACCGGTTAATGAGTGTTTATCTTTCATTTCCTATTTGTTATATTTCATATATACACCCGAGAGAGATGTGAGTATCCAAACACCCCATGTGAGGTGCTAGTATGTAATTTCGTGCTTGTTATGACCTTTTGGGGGCTTATATGTGTTGTGGACCGTTTTGAATTAATGCTTCATGACCCCTAACTTATAATTTAATTGGCTAAAAGCACATTTGCTTGAGGACAAGCAAATAACAAGTGTAGGGATATTTGATAAGGTTTTAAAGGTACCATTTTGAGGGTTAGCTTTTAGTCCTTATTTGATCACTTTTGTATCCGTTATTACTTAATATCGTTCCTTTTCACTTTTAGGTCTCGTGAAGGCAAAATGCTGGAATGGCACTTATTTGGACCGAAAGCGAATATATGAAGAAAATGCCAAAGTCAAAATCGAGACACTCTGAGTGCTGAAATTAGAAGGTGGCAATCGAGGTGCTAATGGTGGCCTTGGTCCAAAATTGTTGTAACCGATCCGAACCCAAAACTACATATTTTCAGCGACGGCGTCTAGTTGTGAAAGACTAGGTCGTAAGCTACTCGAACCTAGATGCAATCGGGCAGCGTCGAGGCGGCGTCATGGACGCATAAGGTGACGCCGTCGCAAAGGTTAACGTAGCCAGCGAAACCAATAGCCAGCGGCCACACCGGCGTCACTAAACATAAGGTGGCGCCCGTCGTATATGTCTTATATATAGAATCGAAATTTTTCATCTTTGTGGAGAGTCTTTTGGAGTAAAAACCTAAAGCGAAACCTAAGGTGTCTATCTGATATTTTAGGGTTTTAAACCCTATCTTACATCAAGATAAGTTTTTACTTCATTAATTCAATTATGTCTTTGATTATTTGTGTGTATGCTTGCATGTTCTCCATGTCCCGCTAATTTATTTGTGTGTTTGCTTAGGAAGTATGAAACTTAATTATTGAATATTGATTGGTTGTTTCTTATCTTAGTTGATATATGATCTAGTAATGCGATAGGTCATTAGTTGTGTACTTAATGCTTGATTCATCTTTGTGAACCTTAGAATATAATTACCGGAGTAGTTGTAGGCTAAACCATCCAAAAGGCCAGAGTAGGAGTTTATCATCCCTAGTGGGTTTGTAGGCAGAGACCTTTGGTAAGTTCAAAGAGTTGGGAGAAGCATACCCTACAACTTTAGACACACAACGCAACTAAGAATAAGATGTGACAACTCAACCATCAATAGGAGATAATTAAGGAGTAATACAAACTAAGTAAACATCTTCTTTATCATCACGGCACATTAATTAGACATAGACACTCCCTAACCTATTTTAGATAATTAGATAATAGTAGAGTAATGGTGAAATACCAACCCCCAAATCAATACCGAGATTCGTACCTTTCCATTTCATAAAACATAAAAAGATAAAAAATAATCTTCCTCAACCTTAACCTTAGCGTAGTAACTCCTTACTAGCATTCCTATTCCCCTAGAAGAGCGATATCAATACCCGTGGCTTACCTAATTACTACACTACGATTAGGTTACATTTGCCTAGGGTGTTATAAAAACTTTACTTTCGAAGAAGTTTCATACTTTGTGACCAGCGGCGTGTAGCGTTATGATGAAGAAAAGATAAAGGTGCTACAATTTGATCTAGATATTGCAGACATTAACTTAAATGCACTAAAAAGAAAAAGCTGATGCTAATCTTTGAGAATCTAGAGCTTAAAGAGAAACTTGCTGATGAAATAGCTAGACATAAACAATGGTTAATATCGGTGATAATCTAGCTAGAAACTCTATAATAGTCGGTCGATGAACTGGAATAGGTTTAGGTTTTCAAAAGTATGTAGGATTGGAAGCTAGGCAAGATGGGTAAATCTACACTGCGGGCTTAGAACATTTTAAAAAAGAAGGTGATTTACATGCTGTCCCTGGACCTATTAGAGGTGAATTCATGCCCAGTGACTTGTCCATTCTTGTTGACTTTGATGGATCACACCATCTGTATGGCAAAAGTCTAAAGACTTTGCTGGAACGATGCTTCATCTTATGACTTTGTCTCTTTCTACGTTGTGACAATTCATTGGATCAAGGGTCTACTTCCGTTTGTGATTCAAGTGATAAGTCAGGACCTTCCCAACCCTCACTCGAGCCTTCACCCAGCCGCACTCCAATCTATCTACAAGCCTTCTAGGATAGCTGCGTGGAATCAACTTCTAAGCACGAACACGAAGACTTGTCCTTTAAATCTCATAATTTGTTCATTAAAACAATTCCTTTAATGTTTTGGTTTAAGTTCTTCTATATGTAATAGAACATCGCTTTGTTGAATAAATGTTCCAAAGGAGGCATGTTTTGTATGTGGAAGTAAACTTCATTTAATTAAGGATTGTGATTTCTATGAGCAAAGATTGGGTGTATGTGCTACTCGCGAGAAACCTAGACTGTGTGGACCAATGTTAAGAATATTCCACCTTATGTCCACACGCTACATATACTAACTCTCCTGGAGGATCAGTTGATAGACCTTATGTGCAACCTACTAGCCCATACTTTAAACATGGTTATTGGCCTGCACATGTTGACTCTATGAATGATGGGAAAGGATTTTCAGAATGCTATCAAGTCTTCGGCGAGTTGTTCTTAGAATGAAAAGGACCTAAATTTCAATGGAAACCCAAAACAATGGTGGATCTTTCTCCTGTTGCAGTCCTTAGCGCAAAAGTTTAAGGGAGCATATGTCTCGGAGGCATATGCCTCGAAGGAATTGGTAGTAAACTTTGTGTATATTTTGTTTGCTAACACTAACTTGCTAATATTCTTTTAGTCTGTTTTGTCTCTGTTTTGTTCTTGTGTTTCTCTGAGTATGTTTTGCAAGATGCCCTGTTCAGTTCAAGTTCATTCAAGTGTGGTTATTTGGTAAATGGTAAATTACGCTTAAAGTTGTTTCCACTGAAAGCTAAGTTCTGAAGTGAGCAATTTGATTCCACTGAAGATAAAAGTACAAGTTCTGAAGTTAAAATTGTTCATTCATTCAAGTTACGGCTTACAGCTTACAACTTACAACCAACTTCAATACATCTACAAGAAAAATACTACGCATGATCTACTAATACTAATCTAGTTCATATCATCTATTCCAACATCTAACGGGCTGTTGGATATGCATGATTGCTCACATCTTTCACACTAGATCTTTGGATATGTGTTTGTAAAATCTTGCATAACCACCCATTCCTTCTATCTCGATAGCTGGATATGCATGACCGGTACGACGAAGATGCTAAGGATCAAAATGAAAAGATGGATTGATGCAAACGATGATGATGACGATGACCACAAATGGTGTTGAAGAAACATAAAGTTTCGTTTGTGCTTCATCTATCGATTTCAACCAAAATGCAATCCATCCACCTTCTTTTAGCTCTTCCTCTATACGATGTGTGTAGTTGCACCAAAACATACAGGTAGAGCAAGCACCACCTCTCTTTCGGCTCGAGGCCCTTGTAAAGGTTGAGGTGCTGGAGGTTGGGAGTAAGAAGTTATCTCTGTAGTGGGTTCCTCTGGGTCATCAGAAGAATCACTTGGATCCACTACGCTATCATCTTCAGAAGAAGGGAGAAAAGGGGATGTCAAAGGACGAGGGTCAGGTGGACGTGACCAAAACTGGAGGAAATCACTGGATGATGATGATGATGGAGAAGAGTTTGGGTTAACAACTTCTGGTATAATGTTCATGGTTAATTTTGATTGATTGTGGTTAATTTTGGAACATTGTTGAAATTAGGGTTTGTGATGATATTTGGGGATTTTTGATGAAGTGAAGTATGTATTGGGATGATTATATAGGCGGATGCAAGGGTTAATGCAATTTAATGCGAGTTAGATGGCACAGGAATTCTAGAACCCTTCCGAAGATATTCTAGTCTTGGGTTGGTTTCTGCCGAAGTATATTATTTCCCGAGATTGGCTAGTTGTTTCTGCTCAAGCGTTGGTCAAGTTGAAGTACACGTAGGATATGGTCAACTAAAGTTCTCATACTTTTGACTATATTCTTGGTAACGGTTGCCATTCCTCTAAACGCATTTCTTCCACTTCAAAAGAAACAATTCCCTCTTCCGTTCAAAACATCATAACCCTAAAATCACATATCTCTCATGGCTCTTAAATTCAAGAAAGATCACAATAAAGTTGCTTTTCTGGGTAAAGCAAAGGGAGATGAATTGTATGAACCAATGGTGAGTTCGGAAGCGGTCTAGAATTATGCTAACACATTCCAATGCGATTTATGAACCGTTGGTTAAACAATTTTGGAATCTCTAAAAACGAAGTGAAACAGAGATTGTTGCGTTGATTGATGGAACAGAGCACGTGGTGACGGAGGACATGATAAGGAGAAAGCTTAATTTGGATGATGCTGATGGGGCTTATCACTCAAGTTGAGGTGATTCTCTGCGAAAGCCATTAAGGTATCAAGGTACTAGAAACGGACATATGGTTTGAAAAACATTTTGCCCTATGAGATTTTTGTTCACTCTGAGTGCATTAGCAACAAATCTAGAGCGTGGGATCAATTCTACGATTGAAGCTTGTGGTATTGTTGTCTATCTCAGGAGAACTTATAATTTTTCTAAATTTATTTTTGATAATGTGATTGAAAATATAAATAGGAAACAACATAAGTTTTTAATGTACCCTAGATTCTTACAAATTATCATAGACACCTCTACCCAAGTCCAGGCCTTTTATCCCATAGGAGCTCTTCACTAAACTATTTGCCTCTATGAAACTAACTTTGAGGGGCATCATCGTTATCACTGACTATGTTTGCCTCATGGCAATGGGCTGCATGAAAAATGTTGCTGATATCCCACCCTCTTCAAATGTTGCTACTTGATGGCAATCCATCGATTAATATAGATGAGGGTCCCTCTTTCTGGCAGAAGTATCTCATATCGCTCGACCATTCTCCACCATGTACCATCACCGACCACGAGTCCACCTCCTACGGGCTTCAATTGATGAGTTTGAATCAGGCGAGAACAGGATGACCACATCCAGTCCTCAAAGGGAACCTTTTGATGAAGTACCTCCTCATTTTGAGCATGACCCTTTTTCCACTGAAAGGTCCAACTGGTGGAGCTGAGGACCCTATTACTCTCATATCTTTCTATGCTCTTGTTAACAAGTATGCAACTGAGGTGACTGATCTCAAAAAGGAGCTTGCAGAGACCAAGTCTACTCTTGGTGATAAAATTGAGGTACTACAAAATAAAGTTAAGGACCTAGAGGAGCGACTTGAAAAGAGTAGCAAAAGAAAGTTAGTCATTTCTTTTGATGAGGAG
Source organism: Chrysanthemum makinoi (assembly GCA_910596185.1). Classification (NCBI taxonomy): domain Eukaryota; kingdom Viridiplantae; phylum Streptophyta; class Magnoliopsida; order Asterales; family Asteraceae; genus Chrysanthemum; species Chrysanthemum makinoi. Next base: position 47,716,692 of record OU343219.1, on the reverse strand, counting down.
GAAGAGGACTCTCGGCTTGCTTCTCTAAATATCTTAGCTGATGTGGCTCAGGAGATAGTTGTTCCTTCCTCAGTGGTTGCTGAATCCTCAAAAGAAGAGAGAACACATTCTTTATAGAAGAAGAAAGAGATCTCACTTACATAAGGGTTCTGCTGAAGTCTCCAAGAAACCAAGTGTTGTCAATACTACATCTGCTGAGGTTCAAATGAAGGATATTGCATCTGGAACTTATCATAATGTACCAGTTCAAGAACCATCATATCCCACCCCTTCAGCAGATGATCAAGTTGTATTTCATGGTGGAAGAAATTTTTATTTGGATCCTACTGGTGATATCCACCACTGTTGAAGATCTCCTCAAAGCGATTCCTCACGAAGTTCAAATTGGTGATTCTCCTCCACGACTCTTTGCGTGGTTCATGAGTCTACTAATAAAGAAAAATGTGTAATGATTGAAGATGAGCTTGTTCGGATCCGGTATCTGAACAAGAAGGCAAGTCAAGCGGGTTTCTTGAGTTTGCGGTCGAAGAAAAGTGAAGAAGTGGCTAAACACATGACAGACCATTCTACTTCTTCTTTGCCTCACGAGACGAAGAGAACTGGATGAGTTAGCTACTCAGATGCCTGCTGCACAATGGGATGCTCTTACTAAGCAAACCACTTCTAATCCTACACTTGCTCAAAGTATCTTAGGTGGGGAATTTGATAGTGAAAATTTTGTGGCTCGCATGATAGAGCTTGGAGAACAAAGGAAGCAAGAAGCAGCTGCAAAAAGGAAAGCCCTAAATGCTGAAAAGAATAAGGCAAAGAGAGACCTTGAGCTGGAGAGATGAGGTTAGCGGTGAAAAATCAAAGTTCTTGGTACTAACCGTGGTTTGACAATGAAGCAAGTCTTGGCTTTACCTGATGCAAGATTGTTTTACCTATACAATATGATCAGGAAGACTTCTTCTCCTGCTTTAACACCATCTTCCACTTGAAAAATTAGAGAATGAAGTTACACCAAAGGCCAAGAGACCCAGTTTGTTGAGATAGTGGATAATAATTTTTATGATATTCCACCAAAGACACTCTCTCAAATGGTTTCTTGAAGCAAATTCTGAAACCACTCCTTCGTCGACAAGGTTCCTGGCGAACCATCGGTTGTTTCCCCTGAAGCACCAGTTATGCCCTCATCTAACCCAAATGTGGCATCTGCTGCTACAAAAGAAAGTACTTTGGTTAAGGAAGATGACCAGGTTGCTTCTGCTGAACCTACTGCTGAAGCTACTACAGAAGTCACTAGCTCGACTGAAAAGATCTCATCTGGCCGACCAACAACCACCATTTCCCCTCGAACTTACGCTCCATCGTTGGGATCTCTTTGGAAATCTGAAGAAGGAGGTTCGATCAAGACTAAAACCACACTGTCAAAGCTAAAAGGCAAGAAAGGTCTTTGGAAAGAATGCATGCACTTCGTGATGATGACTCACCTAAATCCATCTACTTCTTAGTCACACTCTGATGTTAATGAAGAAACCAAAGATATTCCATCTTCGGAAATGTATATGCCTGGTAGAAGGAAGAAGAGGATGGCCAAGAGAAAACTTACATCTCTGAGAAGATTTGTGAGAAAAGCAAGGACTCATGCATCAAAAAATAATGTTCCTTTGGACCTAAAGGCTGATGACTCTACCTTTATTCAAGAAGGGTATGCTACTGATTTTCCTGAAGGATATCAAAATGTGTTGGTCGATGGTCTCGATAAATGGTGAGATGAATGTCATTCATCGATTGGACAAAACTTCAATGGAGTTCACCTTTTTAAAGGAAATACTCCATTTGGTAGATAGAGCAGATATTAACTCATGTACTCTGCGTCACCAAACATTCTGTATCTTGCAAGGTTAAGGATGTGCTTATTGGGGAGAGATCTCCATGTCTGCTTGACTCTCAATCTCTCAATGGTAAAGGGCATTTCATTTGGAAGAACTCACATCTATGGCAGGTTGAGTCCTGGAGATATTATCCCCTACCTCGTGTGCATATAATTGAGACAAAGGGTGGAATCACAGTCTCCATGTTTGCTGAAAGAATTTATCCATTGTCCAAGAGACTTATGGAAAGGATGCTGTGTCAGAAGTTGGAAATCCCTCCAGATCCAGTGGGAAATGAAAGACCGGATCTTTGAGCAGTGGTTGGATTGATCAAGACTCAACTTCTGCAAGCTCAAGTTGCATCTTCATAATGAACGCGGTATTCTACATTGTCTTTTGTTTATTTGTTTTGTTTTGTTTTCTTTATTTGTTTGTTAGATTCTTAGTTAAAAAAAAATAAAAAAAAAATAAAAAAAAAAACTAACTTTCTCTTGCAGGTTTGTTATGTTTTGTTGATGGTCTTTAACTCACCAGATATACCTTGTGTATATCAAAGAGTTAACTAGTCCAAAGGGTACAGCTTTGGTAAAGACATGTCAAATCTGTTGATAGCTGTAATGATTTGCTCAAAATTATAGGGTCTGCAACCACGCATGCTTAATTGCTGAGAGTTGTATGGTCATCAATTCACCATGGTCTATTTCTTTTTGGAATCCAAGAATTGGCTAGCCCACAAGTATATGGCTTGTGGTAAAGGCAATGAATCCATATTTGGTTATCAATTCACCAATTCTAAAATTGACTAGTCCTGAGCAAAAGCGACTCAGGTAAAGACACATCAAATCGTTAATATAGTTCTGATTTGCTCATAAATTAGATGGTTATCAATGTACCATAGTTTTTGGACTTAAACATCGGCTACTCCATGAAGTGATGGCTATTGGTTAAGAGACATCAAATCCATTATTTTCAATGATTCACCTCTCACAGGAGTTAACACACCTGGATGTGATGAGAATAGTATGCAACTAATAAGTTTTGATGTACATTTTGTCTTTTGTTGCTGCAAAGACCTGGCGTTTCAAAGTTTGGTCATCATAGAGATGAGATAATTCTTGGTTCTTTGCTACTGATGTTTGAGAACAATCCTCTGAATCTGGTCTCTAAGATCTTTCAAGGTTAGGAGGCGGAACTTAACAAGTCAAATTCCAGTTTAGGGGAGGATTGTTGGGAATTATGTGAAGTAGGATTTCTGGCATCATTGCTGCCGAAGGATTGGCAGTAAGCGAGAAGCTCTGCGAAGAAGATACTGTGAGTCTGTAAAGCCTTGCCGCGTATCTGGCGAAGTGGAAGCTGACTAGGATCTGCACACGCTTTATTAATTATATGCTAACCCATCATTATTCTTGAACTGCCCGAGGTTAGCATGGGTATTATTGTACTGCTCAATATTGTTTAATGTGTTTAGCCATTAAATGCATGCTTGCATGTTTAGTCGATTAAGTAGTAATAGATTAGGGTTCCTTGTCCATAAAAGGAACCTCATAGCTTGTAATAGATAACAATTCGAAACATAGAGTTTCAGTTAATAAAAAGATCCATAGAGGATCTAAGTGTTCTTAGTTATAACAACTTGTATTTACATTCCGCTATAGAATACAAGTTGTAGAGATCTTCTATTAGTTTGCTTATGATTACATAGGCAACACTAACGATCCACGAGTGCTCAAGATCTGTCAAGGTCTGTCTGTGATCAATAGGATTTAATAATTTATTTATATCATTTTCGATCCCACTTAATTTTTATCTGTTGTTAGGATACATACTAGTAATTCGAAATCATAAATTTTGTTAACCTAGTGTATATAATCAATATAAAAGTTTATTTAGGTTGAAAGTTCTGCATCACCCATTGTATGCCTGATCCACAGTTCGAAGGAGGACGTATTGTATGTAACTATAAATACCCTCTACCTCCCAAGGTAGAGGGTTGGACCTTTCATTCTAATCTAACTTTTTCTCTTTTGTTAATTTCTCTCTCTAAAAAGGCTCCCATCTTCCATCTTTCTCTCTCTAAAATCTATCTCATTCGAACCATATTGTGTTATGTGATGTGTTTATGAAAACCAAAATGTTACACAACTTTTTATTAATGTTGTTATATAAAAGATAAGTAAACTCTTTTTTAATATTTAATAACAACATAATTACTTTAAAAAAAAGCATCCACACACTCTACTATAAAACGCAGCGTCTGTGTGAGTTATTGAGTTGATTGATAAAAATGAGTGATTTAAATGTTACAAACATTTTCAATTACACTTTAACTATTTACATCGTATATATACATATTTCACATAACTCTTAGCAATAAGTTGTAGTAGTAATAGTAAGTAAAATGGAATGGTAGTTCAAATAGTAGTAAAGAAAAGGAAAACAAAGGAGTTAATTACATGGATAATCCCTGTGGTTTGTCCCAAATTGCAACTTTCGTCCCTCATTTTTTAAAGTTGCATTGATCATCCTTAATTTGGAAAAGAATAACACCACCGATCCTTTTTTTAACTGTTGTTAAGTGAGTTTCGTTATAATTTACCACGCAGTCCTTTTGGTTAAAGAGTGTTGGATCGTCTATCCTTTATAATAACGACTGTTTATAATTTAAAGTTTTTCGACTTTAGTTACGTTTTCTTACATTTTTATCCGTTTTTATACGTTTTCATCCATTTTCTTACGGGTTTTATCCGTTTTTATTACGTTTTCATACGTTTTATCTGTTTTTATACGTTTTCATCCGGTTTTATCTGTTTTAATACGTTTTTATCCGTTTTATACATTTTCACCAATTTTCTTACTTTTTCATATGTTATTATCCGTTTTTATACGTTTTCATACGTTTTATCTGTTTTATATGTTTTATTCATTTTCGCCTGTTTTTATACATTTTCATTCATTTTTATATGTTTTCTCACGTTTTTATCTATTTTCATCCATTTTTATACTGTTTCATTTGTTTTAATATGTTTTCATCCGTTTTCTTAATAAAAATGTAAGAAAAACGGACGAAAGCGTATCGAACGTAAGAAAAATAGACGAAAACATATAAAAATGAATGAAAACGTATAAAAACGGTAAAAAACGGACAAAAATGTAAGAATACGTATAAAAACGGACAAAAATGTAAGAATACGTACAAAAATGTAAGAAACCGTATGAATACGGATAAAAACGTATAAAAAGGACGAAAACATAATAAAACAGACAAAAACGTATGAAAATGTCAAGATAAAAATGTATGAAAACGGGAGAAAACGTATAAAAACGTAAGAAAACGTATAAAACATATAAAATAGGACGAGAACGTATAAAAACGTAAGAAAAAACGGACAAAAACGTATAAAAACTATAAGATCAATGCAGTTTTAAACTCTAAGGGACAAAGTTGCATTAGTGAGAAATCACGGGACATCCATATAATTTACTCGAAACAAAATAAATTCCCCTTTGTTTTGTTTGTTTGGGGTTACTTCCTTTGTTATTGAGTTGGCTCGATGTGATAGTTGTAAATGTAAAATTAAAACTGACACGATCTACTTCCTTTCTTTCTTCCTTCCTTGCTTAATTGGTTTAAGATCTTGAATTTGATTGAATTGAAAAAAGAAGATGTCGAAATTTAAAAGAGCGGATTTGGATAAAGACCGAAGAATAAGCGGAGCTGAAGCCGTGGCTTAATTAGGTACTCTTTTCATTTTGTAGAAACAACTTGTTAATTCGATTGTTGACTTGTTTAGGATTTAATATTTATTTATATCATTTTCGATCAAAACACTTAATTTCGATCTGTTGTTAGGATACATACTAGTAATTCGAAATCATACATTTTTGTTAGCCTAGTGTAGATATGATTAATAATCAATATACAACTGTACTTTGGTTGAAACTTCTGCATCACTCACTTGCTAGGACATTGTCTATGTAAAGGGGACTTTGCTTTTGTGATTTTAGAACAAAAATAAATAAATAAAAATGCTAGTATCAAATACGGAGTAAAATTTAAGTTACCGTTTGTAACTTATAAGTCCTCATTTTTGTACTATGGGCAACTTCACACTTTGGTCGACACTTGTGTCGTTTTTGACCTTGTGGTTTTACTTGTGATACTCGAGTGTCTAAGTGTAAAGAGTTGGACTTCTACTTCTATCCTGAATTTTGAACCATGAGTTCTTTTAGAAGCCTATTAATAATGTCTGATCATGAGTTTAACTCACTTGAATGTTACTTGGGCAACTTGTTGCTTTGGCTCTAAGGGTTACCAATATATGGCTCTTATAGTTCCGTGTATTGAGTTATTTGAGATTTTTGGATGTTTTCACTTTTGTCCATGCTCAGGTTAATACCTATAGATGTGAAGCACCGAACCGCCTACAAGACCGGCGTTCCCGTTTGGAAAAGGGGTGAGAACGGATACAGGATTCTAATAATAGTTTAGGGATTGAGTAGACAGATCTTAATGATATGGTCTTTCATTCTTCTTGTATGTCTTTGATCTCTGATTGAATCTTATATATGTTTACAATCCTAAGAAGATTATAGGACTATACTTTGACAAAATTGAACAGTTTAACCATGCATCTGGGTCATGTTTCTTATGATAATATATTATTTGATTGCAGATATGGCAGCACGCTGATCAGAACCGCACTGGCTTCCTTGGCCGTCAGGAATTCTATAACGCTCTTAAGCTTGTAACTGTTGCACAAAGTAAACGAGAACTAACTCCGGATATATTAAAGGCGACATTATATGGACCTGCTTCATCTAAAATCCCTGCTCCCCAGATTAATCTTGCAGCTCTGCCTCCAGCTCAACTAAATGCATTGGGACCACGTCCTCCTACACAGCAGCCCGGGGTTGTTACTTCAATGCAAACTCAAAATTCGGCATAAGATCACAGGGGCCTCCTAATTCAGTGGCTCCTCTTTCAGTTGCTCAACCTTCTGCACAGTCTTTTGCACCTCAAGAAAATCAGTCAATGAGGCCGCCACCTCAGAGTGGTCCTCTTCCATCACAGGGTGTTGGTGGTCCTAGTTTTCCGGCTGGTGGTGTCTGGCCGGTCCTGGTCTATCAAACTCGAATGTCTCAGGTGATTGGCTTGGGGGCAGAGGTGTTGGGGCTACTGTACCAAAACTCCAAGAGCCACTATCATCCTCATCTTTCGCAGCTCCTAGACCATCTGTTGGAGGAACTGGAATTGCTTCTGCCCCTATGTTTGGTGGTGATTTGTTTTCTGCTTCCCAATCTGTATCCAAACTGTCATCATCCTCAACGCCAACACAAACTGCAAGCATTCCACCCGTTTCTTCTGCAACTGTTCCTGTAACTTCTGAGCCCAGACTCCCGCCAAGATAGACCCACTTGGTGCATTGAATGCTTTTACAAGGCAACCGACAGGTGCTCCAGTACAGTCAGTGGGGCCATCTCTACCAAGACCAAATTAACAGGCCGCGTCTCAAAATGCTAAATTTGGATATCAGGAAGAGAGAACACAAGTCCCAAATACAGAAAAAACACAAGTTCCCAACACATCGCTACCTCAGTGGCTAAAAATGACGTGGGCTAGTATTAACAAGTATATGAAAGTTTTTATGGAAGTTGACTGTGACAGAGATGGGAAAATCACTGGTGATCAGGCTCGTAGCTTATTTTTAAGTTGGAGACTACCAAGAGGTAAATACTCTTTGTTGGATTTCTCATAAGATCAAATGCACTTTTACTTTATAGTTCATGCCACATTAAGACATTTTCATTTGTTATTGTACTTGTAAAGAATGGTAAAACACTGTTGTATTTCTTAATCTCATTACAGGGAATACATGACTATATTTATTCAGGATATTAGCTTTGAGCCTAAGCTATGTTATAACCCTAATGGGCTGGGCTGTAATGTACTAATGGGTTTACTAACTCTACATATTCTAGCATTCCCCCTCAAGCTGAGCATATATGTTGACCATGCCCAGCTTGTTACAAATAGAATTTATACGAGTTCCAGGCAGTGCTTTCGTAAGAACATCTGCTAATTGATTTTCGCTCCTAATATGAGGAGTTGTGATTGTCCCATCTTCTAACTTCTCACGAGTAAAGTGACAGTCAACTTCTATATGCTTGGTCCTTTCATGAAACACAGGATTGGTTGCAATGTAGATAGCTGCTTGGTTATCACACCACATCTTCATTGGTTTAGATTGAGGAAACCCAATCTCACCAAGTAAATTACGCAACCATACAAGCTCACAAGTCGTTTGTGCCATAGCTCTATATTCGGCCTCTGAACTTGATCGGGACACAACATTCTGTTTCTTACTCTTCCAAGAGACTAGGTTGCCTCCAACAAAAACAGAATACCCGGTTGTAGAGCGCGAAGTATTTGGACATCCAGCATAATCGGCATCTGTGAACCCTTCTGCTATGTGATGCCCATGATTAGCATATAAGATGCCAAGTCCCGGTGTACCCTTCAGATATCCTAGAATTTGAGTAACAGCATCCCAGTGTGACGTTCTAGGAGATGACAAAAACTGACTTACAACACTAACCGGAAATGAAATATCAGGACGAGTAATAGTGAGGTAGTTTAGCTTCCCAACTACTCGCCTATATTTTTCAGGATTCGGTAGCAATCTTCCATCTTCAGACTTTAATTTCATCTTTGGTATCATAGGCTCGTCATAAGGCTTTGCCTCAATTTGACCTGCATCATCTAGCAAGTCTAGACAATATTTCCTCTGAGAAAGGCAAATGCCCTTCCTACTACGAGACACTTCAATTCCCAAGAAGTACTTGAGCGATCCAAGATCCTTTGTTTGAAAGCAAGTACCAATAAATGATTTTAAGTTCTTTATCCCAGCTTTATCACTGCCCGTAATCACTATATCATCGACATAAACCACAAGCAAAATGCAACCTGCGTCAGATGATGAGTAAAAGACAGAATGATCATAAACACTCCTTCGTAAGCCGAACTTAGTTACTGCATTACTGAATTTTCCAAACCAAGCACGCGGAGACTGTTTCAAGCCATATAAAGCTTTCTTAAGTTTACACACTCTGCCAGATTCCCCCTGAGCAACAAACCCTGGAGGTTGCTCCATATATACTTCTTCTTGTAAGACACCGTGTAAGAAAGCATTCTTCACATCTAGTTGATGAAGTACCCAATTGTAAGTTGCGGCCAAAGAAATAAACAAACGAATAGAAGATATCTTGGCAACCGGTGAGAAAGTCTCTGAGTAATCAATACCATACTTTTGTGCATAACCCTTAGCTACCAAACGGGCCTTCAATCGAGCAACAGAACCATCAGGATTCATTTTAACACTAAACACCCATTTACAGCCGATTGGATTCTTATGAAGAGGTAAATCTACTAAAGCCCATGTACCATTATGATCAAGAGCATTCATTTCTTCAATCATAGCCGCACGCCATCCAGAATGGGCCAATGCTTCACCAACAGTTTTCGGAATTGATATCGAGTCTAAGTTTGCAACAAAGGCACGAGAGGAGGTAGATAACCCATCATAAGAAATAAATGCAGAAGAGATACGTACATAATGCGTTTACCTTTCCGAGTGCAATAGGTAGATCGGTGCGGAGAAGGTGATGGCAAATCAGAACCACTAGATGTATCAGTATCACTAGGTGCACCAGAATCACTAAGTTCCTCACTAGGTGCACTAATGGGTACATCATTAGGTACATTATTTGGTGCATCAAAAGGTGCATCTTCTAACTGAGAGGATGGTTCACGAACAGAATCTGATGTCACTCAAGGTCGCCTAGTATATACTTTAATAGGCGGACGTTCAGTGGTTGCAACAGGGGTAGGAGAAACATAAACTAGCAAGTCATCATTCTCCTCTTGGTGACGGTAAGTAGTAACCGGAAAGTAAGGTAAATCTTCATGGAAAGTGACATCTCTTGAGACAAGATAGCGGTGAAGTTGAGGAGAATAGCATCTATACCCCTTCTGAATGCGGGAGTATCCATGAAAAACACACTTAAGCGACTTAGGATCCAACTTGGTGATGCTAGGCTGAGTGTCCCTAACAAAACACGTACTACCAAAGATTTTAGGATCGATGGGAAATAGAGGTTTTGTAGGGAATAGAACCGAATAAGGGTAATTTCCACCAAGAACAGCACACGGCATGCGATTTATCAAAAAACAAGCAGTCGAAACAGCATCAGCCCAAAATGGTTTAGGAACAGTCATTTGAAACAAAAGTGCACGAGCAACTTCAAGAAGATGGCGGTTCTTGCGTTCTGCAACTCCGTTTTGGGCTGGTGTGTAGACACAAGATGAATCGTGAAGAATTCCATGTTGAATCATATATGACTGAAATTACCTAGAGAAATATTCTTTCCCATTGTCACTCTGTAACATTTGAACAGTAACATGGAATTGAGTCTTTAATTCATCAACAAATGAGCAAAAGTATGTAAATACTTCAGATTGATTCTTCATTAGATAAAGCCAAGTAACACGAGAGTAGTCATCAACGAAGGTAACAAAATACTTGAAACCAGATTTAGATTTAACAGGACATGGACCCCACACATCTGAATGAACTAACTCAAATGGGGATGCAACCCGCTTATTTACTCGAGGGCTTAAATGAATACACTGGTGTTTAGCAAACTCACAATAATCACACTTTAGAGATGATAAATGTGAAAATTCAGGACATAGTTTCTTCAAACTCTGAAGTGATGGATGGCCAAGAGGACAATGTACTTCAAATGGAGATGATGCGCTAAGTCCAACTAGGGATTTTGAAATCTCTGGTTCAAACACGTACAAACCATCAAATTTTCGCCCTCTGCCAATGACCCGCTTTGTCTTGAGATCTTTGAAGATACAATAATCAGGGTAGAACTTTACACTACACTGCAAATTGGTCGTCATTTTACTGACAAATAATAGATTAAATGAAAATTTGGGAAGACTTAACACCGAAGATAATGAAATAGAAGGGCTAAGATTGAAAGTGCCCGATCCAAGGACTTTTGTTGTAGACCCATCAGCAATCGTGACATGAGCAGCGGGAGCATGTGTACTAAAATCTGAGAAAATATTTGGGTTACCTGTCATGTGATCTGAAGCACCGGAATCAATAACCCATTTATTTGCTGATGAAAACAAGCAACTACCAGATTCAACAAAGTACGCATATGAACCTCTATGTTTCTTCTTCGCATAATACCCGAATAACAAAACAATGAACATCATAACTCGAAGTCGTATCATACGAGTCATCAATAGGCAAATGACCAAGAGTGGTCGAAGAACAAAATCTGAATTCACATAACACAGTAACTGAAACCCCGCATCATAACCCCAAATCATCAACATAACAAAAATCGAAAATGATTTCATCATAATATCAAATACCGGAATGAAACTGAAATTGGAAGATGAAACAGGACTGAAATCCTCCCACGAAGATGACTGAAACAAATGATTTTCAATCGTTTGTCGAATGAACTCCCTTGGTACAAACACAAACGAACCCTAATTTTCTGATTCTTGATAACCTCGCTCTGATACCATGTAAATAATCGTAAAACACTGTTGTATTACTTGATCTCATTACAGGGAATACATGACTATATTTATACAGGATATTAGCTTTGAGCCTAAGCTATGTTATAACCCTAATGGGCTGGGCTGTAATGTACTAATGGGTTTACTAACTCTACATATTCTAACAGTACTTATTAACTTAATTATGCAGTCATGATCCAATGTATGATCACTGACTACACAGACTTCTAGTTAAGGCTGCAAGCCACTTAGACCTTAGATAGGCCACATGGTTGGTCGTTTAGACAGTTAGATATGAAGGCAGTTATGACAGTTATTGTTAAAGGGTATAACTGTTGGTTCATTTTGAACCAACACATCCTTTCCTGTCATGCCTTTTCACATACTATAAATAGGTTGTAATTAACAGTTATTTGATATCAATACAGTTAAATTTTCTTGTTAACTTTTCCCTCCTTTTTCATTTTACTCTGCACTATTTTTTGCACAGAATTCTGCACATATTCCTGCACTTATTTTCACTCAAATCTCACTGCACAAATGGCACACTATCACAAACAAACTGAGACAAAATGGTCTAGACAAACTTACCCCTTTAGAGGGTCTGTTGGCACATCCAAAACTCTTAGCCTAATTTAATAGAGCATTAATACCTTATTCAACTCTTTCTTGAAAAATGATTTACTCTCTAGTGAAATGTCTTTCCATAATAGATTTCCTATAAACACGGCAAGACGTAATGTTCTTATTATTCTTCGACAGAAATTCTGAAACAGGTGTGGGACTTGTGTGATCAAGATAATGACAGCATGCTTTCCATGAGGGAGTTCTGTATCTATCTGATGGAGCGTTCTGAGAAGGCCAGAATCTTCCACCAACACTTCCTAGTAATGTCTTGCTTGATGAAACTCTGCTGTCTCTCACGGGCCCACCCAATCCTTCTTACCGACCTGCTGGTTGGGGAGCTAATCGTGGTATACCTCTATACATCATGTAGACATATATTTTTAGAGTTGAAAAATGGGGGGTTGTCGGGTGGCTCGAGACGTGTCAAAACGGGTTCGGTTGAAACATGGTAATTTTAGTAAGGGTCGAAACACGCCGGGTTGAGTTGTCGGGATGACACACAAGCATTTTCATAGATATGCTGGTTGGTGATGTACTCCTGGTTGGTAAACAATGATTAGGTAACTATTGTTTTACGCTACAGAAATAAATTTTGGAGTTGCAATAATTTGATAAAAAAACTCTCAAAACTTATAATTTGTGATAAAAATCTTTAAACATTTAAATCTTTGATAAAAACCTTCAAACTTTCAATTTTTTTCATAAAACCCTTTAACTTCTGAAATAAAACCGTGTTGAGATTTTTGACGTGGTGATGACTGATGAGTAACCACTTACCTGCTGTCAATACCAAATTTTAACTTGTACCGAGCCACTGATGTTCTTTAAGCTTTTGAGACTTTTTATGGTGGAAACAAAGTTGGCTACTGATTATGCAATCAACACTTCCTGATATTACATTTCCCTTGTGCCATAACGAACTTTCAGTGATTCATCTCTTAAGCAGGGATCAAGTGGAGACACATTAATTGTTCACTCCTTCACTTAATATATAAAATGAAATTATTTGTAGACGATGTGAACACATGAAAATGTAAACCAAATACTATTATTACTGATACTGCTACTTTCCAAAATGAGTAGCTCTATCGTTTTATTGATCAAGACAACCTGTTCTGAATGTTATTGAACCTTTTCTCTTCAGGTTCTGCCTCAGCAGCCAGGGATGCCTGGCGGCCAACAAATGTTGCATGCTAATATGAGGCCTCCCATGCCTGGTGGCCAACCAACGCAATATAATCAGCCGAAAGGACCGAAACTCTCCATGATAACTCATGCACATCAGCTCAGTAATGGTGATCAAAATACTTCTCTTGCAGTTGCTCGAGACAACCGAAGCAAAAAAATTGGTAAATTTTTTTTGTTCCTGATTGATTGGAATTCTAATTTCATGTATGAACAGAAGATGCTTTATCTGGGTTATAATTATAATAGGTGCCTTACTTTGGATATAAATCAGTTAAATTCATGTAAACAGATTGACATGATTGTATCGTGTTAAATCACTGATACATAGGTAAACTAGATTGGTAATTAAGATAATATAATACCTAATGAATGCCTAACAGCTGTGATTTACAGTCTAATATAGCCATGGCATATATTTCTAACAGTTCATTTTATGGGGGAGGGGTCGAGGGGTGGTAGTGGGATCACGAAGTTGATGGACTAATGCAGTCATAGCTCTTTCCAATTGTCTTCCCTCAGATCATTGATTAGCTTTGACAAATCGTCAATGGTGTTTACATGGATTCTTTTCTTAGTTCCTAGGGTATTTGTGCTGTGATTGAATTTGATTTAGTTGAACCGTTCGCTTAAAGATTTTATCCATGTGACCTTTTTTGTCTGCTTTAGAATGCTCACTGTCGTTGGTTTCCATTGGTGTTAAAAGGTTGAAGATAAGAAGGAAATTCTGGATTCTAGAGGCGATGGCCTTCTACAGGAACAAAATGCAAGATCTCGTGAGTATCCATTCTTCTCAATATATGGATCAATGTCTGCCCATAAATTTACTGCATTATACACTATATATGGGAAGAAGACATGTGTATTCACCTCCTTTCTTCACCAGGTGTTATACAAAAACAGATGTGATAACCGCCTTAATGAGATTACAGAACGAGCAATAGCAGATAAACGTGAGGTATATTGGCGATTTGAAATCATGTCTTCTTTCTATCTTTTGATTTGGGTTTTTTCGTGGTTGTTGAGATTTGTCATTATCTAATTCTAGGCAGAGATGCTTGCTAAGAAATATGAAGAGAAGTACAAACAGGTGGCAGAAGTTGCCTCAAACAAAATAAATTATATTTGCACCTAGAAAAATGATAAAAAAAACTATACGACGAGACAATAAAATGGTTTCAGTTACTTTGACTTCGTCTATTGTGCTGCTAAATCTGACCATTCTTAGCAATTGCTAATACCTCTTCCACAGTTCAACATTATTATTCACCATGCTGTGGCCTGTGGGTGTTGTCCCATTTTATCTTACGTCAAAAATATGGGACCAGACTCACGAGCACATTGCTATACTTCTATAATTCTCATGCCATAAAAGAAGTAATGAACGGAAAATGCTGGGAATTTTGGGTGGCACATGGATGGGCTGGGTAATCGGTTTGGATTGTGTTGGGGTTGATGTGTTGGCAAATAAATTTGTTCTTTTTTGGATTAAAGATAAGTTTATCAAAATTTATTACAATGCCTATTTATTATGTTTGAACAAGTCAAATTAGTATGTTGTAAACACTCGTTGACTTTAAACCATGTGGCCAGTTTCCACATAATTGCGTTGAATTGCTCCCTCTACTTTTAAATTGCTAAATGGCCTAAGAAATAGCATTGTGTTATTGCTTTCTACTGGACTGGCAGCTTAGTACACTTTAGATCAGTTGCAATTCGTTTTGGTATGCATGTCATAATTTGGAATATATAAACCTAGAACAAAGCCATTTGGAGTTTAAAAGAAAATAGGAGACCTATCTCTATTATGAATGATACTTATGCCCTTACAAATAACATTATTTATACAGGATGCCGAACATGAGAAGCATGGAGAGAGTTATTTCTTTAACTCCAATAGCTTCACTGCAAGTCAAAGGAAAAGTGATTCCCTACAAGGCAATAATAGTTTCTTCCAGAACAAGAGTCCGTTTGGGTTTGATGATACGGTTCATGGCTCAGCAGCTTCTCGAGCTGGCACCTCACCACGATACAGTGGGGGAGGAGAGAGAATTCTTTGATAAATTCTCGAGATACGACTCTTTCAGTACCACTGAATGAGGCTCTCCCAAACAAGAAACCTTCTCGAGATTTGATTCCATGAGTAGCTCCACACGGGATAATAACTTCTCAAGATTTGACTCGATGAGCAGCACTGCACGAGACCGTAGTTTCGCAAGGTTTGATTCAATGAGTAGCAATGTGGGTTTTGACCATGGTCGTACATACTCATTTGATGACTCGGATCCAAAGTCAAACGGGGAAAAATGAAAGTGATAAATGGGCATTTTAGTTTGGAGTCTGGTGGTGTTATTATACTGTGAAGAGGGTTTTTGTTTTCATGAAGGATGAGTATGGGGATTACCATTTTTATTTATTTATTTATTTATTTTTTGTACCGGGTTGATAGTTTGTGTTTGTATCACTTGCTTGTCTTTGATTTCATTGCATTGTTTTGGATTGCGATTACTTTAAATATCTGGTTTTGATTGTTAGATGCTTATCGTAAAAATAATGTACGCTAAAGTTTAAATTTTTTATTGGTAAATTAACAGTCATATGCCAAGAGGTAGGCTGGAATTAGGCGTAGTCAAATCTAATATTGTGGGTAAAGGGGAGTAATCCTGCACCCTGGTAAATATATTAACCAAATAAATGTTTAAGTACAATGTATATGAGTGAGATCCCATATATCAGCCCGTTACATAGGCATAGAGCTTACATAACAAGATACTTCCAATTATCTAAACAAGAAACAAAACACTACTCAAAAGATAACATATGACACAACGAAAGAAGATTATTTCCTAGGACCTTGAAACGTTGTGCCATACATGGCATTAAAGGCATCCAAATTCCCAGGAAGATCACGAACCTGTTTCGCATAGTCATCGAAGTCATATTCATCATACTCATCTTCATACCCTTGGCCACCACCAAATATATTAGCAGACTCATCAAATGGGTTAGCAACAACCTCATCTTCAGAATCAGACACCTCAATCTCTCCCACTTTAGAAAAAGGGTTAGCTCTCTTAGTAGAAGAGGTAGACGGAATAGGTTGACCATCATCATCCACAAGAGTAGCTTTCCCAGCAATAAGTAGTTTTTCAATCTTACCAATTTTCTCAACTATGGGAGTAGAACCAACATCCATTGTTCCCATTGAATCACTCACAAGCGGAACATGTGATGTAGAACCAGTCTTATTTAACACATCCTCATTAACCTCCATTGTACGACCCTTATCCACATCTGCTTCCTTAGAACAACCAGTAGAATCTCCAATCATTGCCTCCTCATTAACCTCCTCAGTATTAGAATCAACCACAGGACTTTGAATGCCCGTGTCCTCATGCACCTCAAGTGTCCCAAAAGAGTTAGAAGTAGTAACAGGAGTACCTGTAGCATTAACAGTAGCAACGTCCGGCGTCTTCTTCTTTGGGATATAAATCTGCTTCCTAGGAGCAAATTTAGGACCCTTACCCATATTAATACCGCTAGACAACTTCTGACCTTGGGGTTTGGCTTTCCGATTCTGCACTACCTTAAAACCATCATCATTCACATCCAAGTTCGAGGTGTGAGCATCAGCATGATGCTCCTTAGGAGACTTAGGACAACAAGCATTATCATGCCCAAACACTTTACATTCCATGCAATGTGGAGGTTTCCATTCATATTCAACCTTGATACTAGCCGTCGTAAAACCACTATCATCCTTCTTAGGGATAGCCATAGTTACCACATGTTTAAGATCAGCTTCCGATGATAATTCAACAAGAGCACGAGCAAAACTAATACGACCCCATGAGTCAACGCACATGGAGCTAGTGAATGCATCTAACATGATCGGCTTACCCACCTGAGTAGCAATAAGGCTCAACCCGTCTTCCGAATATGCAAGTAATGGCACATTATGCAATTTAATCCACACAGGCACTTTGGTAACCTCACTTTTGGACAATAGCACGTCAGGAGTCCATTTAGAATCAAATTTACGAATTATCCAAGGTCCTCATTGAAGAACATTCTCAACACCCTCTTTAGAATCAAATTTAAAGAGAAATACACCATCATCATTCTTCATAAGTTTCTTTAAACCAAACTTACCCCATGTATTGGTGACATAATTCTTGACCAACTGAAATGCAATATTCTTGCCGACAAAGAAGCCAACAAGAGTATTATCATAACGGTTAAACACACCCTCCATAGCAGCCTTAGGAAGAACTGTATCATGATTATCAATTCGATTCTCATTCACCAATGAACGGAAGTTAACTTTCCTAGATACACGTTCCAAGTTTAACACATTAGCAAACGACCTCACTTCATTGTGTATACTATCACTCACATTAAGACCAGAAGTAGAAGCATTCTTACCATCCATCGAAGCATTAAGATCAGAAGTAACAGTATGATTAGAACCATACAATTGTGATTGCATAGCCACATCAAAACTCGACATAGGAGTATTTGCAGAATAAACTTTAGTACCATTAATACCACTCGAGTTGTTCACATCAGAAGATGAAGCCATCTTAGCAATATCACGTCAATTTTATTCATTGCTTCATCAAATTTCTGATGCGCATTAGCAATCAACTGCTCCACATTAGGCTGTTTTGAACCATTAGAGGCCGAATCAGAAGCAGGTATATCATGACTAGGGCTTGAATCAAGTGAAACCGGCTTCACTTGTCCATCAGTACCAACAAGAGGTGTACTTTTTTCGGCCGCAGCAAAACAATCAGAATCCATACCACCAATAGTACCAGTAGACTGCGCAATCTGCTCCACACCCAAATTATTGTCAACCAAACCAGTAACCGGCATAGTATTATTCTTCTCTCCTAACTTCGACATCACACCAGCTTCCTTATTCATAGTAAAGGCTGCATCATCCCCACTTACAGTCGACACCCTACTTTGATCAGCCAAACTAGGTGCAACAACCTTATTCCGGTCACCACCCTCGTCCAACCCATTGCCACCATATGTCAACGATTTGGATGCACTAGTATTATTTAAAAACCCTTTTTCCATCTCTCTAAACCCACTAACAAAACCAAGAAACACAAGAAGAACCCAGATTCAGCAAACAGCATAAAGCAATGACAATAACTAGGAAGAAAAAACCCTAACGCATGTTAGGGTTTAATAAGCATGAGAACCAAAACCTAACCCATCAGAATCAGGACCTAAACAGATAGATATAGAATCAATTTTAACAAACACCAACCACCGATTAGGATAGAACAGAATCACGAGGTGGTGCGATCACAAGAGCCAAGTCGGTTAGAAACAAAACCCTAAAAAACGATTACACAAAAAACACCAAGAACCTGCGTAACAAGCACCAATCTGATCAGTATACTAATTAACACGAACGTTAATTACTAACTATAACAAATTGATGAACGAAACACAAGGATTTTAGCAGATTTAGTGAAGAACGATTAGAAAAGTTAGGGTTTTATTTTTTCGCCAAAGGAGAGAGTAGTCAAATCAAATATTGTGTGTTCTGCCTACTATGGATTGGCTTGTCTTGGAAAATTGTCATGAGAAAGTGTTTTGTGCGTTGTTGGACTTGTTACGAACAGGGATGATAGTGTTGATGCCACTACATCAATGTACTTTATACACAAAACACGTGCTCGCACACATACACGCGCGCACACAAACATCTCAAGTGCTTTTGTTCCCTTTTCATCTTTCTTCCTGGTGATCCAATATTTATTTATGTAGACCTGTAATATAGATTAATGCCTTTTTGTGATGGGAGTAGCATTGCAGTTCTCCTCGGTTTTGGACTTTGTAGTGCAACTGGACTTTGTAGTGCAACTGGTATCGTCCATGTTACATTTGGTGGATCAGTGCTTCAAAAAATAATTGCCAACCGTCACAGGAAATGTATAATCGATAAAGATTGTCCGGAGAGGAAAGGTCTAAGACCGGAAGACAAATCGACATCTGTACTTCAATTGAGACTATCAGAAAGTAACAAGACATATCTGGAAAAAAGGATTGTATAGGATAAAGCTTACATGTAGGAAGGTTGCTGAAGCGACAATAATCAAATCTCACATGGGAAGAAAAATAGATGCAACTTTACAGATCCATTAAAGAATCAACTCTACAAATTCTCGAGATTGTTAACTTAGAAGATAATCTTATTTTCAAAAGACAAACTGCAGCAAGGTTTATTATCTTACAGATCCATTAAAGAATCAACTCTACATACCAACTTCAAAACACCACATGATTAATTCATTGGAAATCTAAAAAATCTACAAATAAGTCGAAGAGTAATGGTTTGCTGGTAAAATAAAAAATAATTTCTACTCGTGCATTTCATCAGACACCTAGTGGGTGGGTGAAAAAGTAAATCATTTTCAATATTTTAAACTTAAAATCAAAACAATCGACACTAAAATATATTGAGGAGGAATTGGACTACCAGGACCAGTTGGTAATTGCATAAGGCGCAAATAGGTTGATGGCCCCACCATGTTGTGATAGAGTTAGGAGGTCTTGAAACATACTCAAGTTTGTGATGTCTTGCTGTAAATCTCCATCACAAATCAGTCTTACACCACACTCTTTCACCTCAACATCTTCATTATCCTCTTCGAAACAAAATGTAACAAAATTCTTTGCTTCCTTCCATTCCCTTATATACTTTGAATAATGCAACCATATCATATATGAATCCTGGATTCCTATCACCTCTGTCTGAAAATAATCGTTAATTGTAGTATCAAAATTCTTTAAAGATATATCTTCTAGATCCAGAGGAGCTCCATCAAAGTTCTTTATAGAGATTCCTTTAAATTTCCAAGGGTTTTTGCACTTGAAAACAACACAAGTTCCAAATCCCCTAAACTTATTGAAGCACCAATCTGATGGTAATTCAACCTTTAAATGATTTTCCCTACTTCTATTTGTAAACCACTCTGGCATGCTATTCCCATGATATGCTATATCTATATGATAAAAGTCAATGTCTTGCCGGTGATTAGAGCCTTTGGAAGTTATAGATGAGTCGAGACACTGAGTCTTCGATACAAACCTCTTGCTATCAATGGTAACATTCTTAAACAGCTTTGGACAATTTCTGAAAACACTGACCCTTTTCTTCTTGCCTCGATTAAAAGGTGATCTCGACACTTCTCTTAAGGAGATGCAATCAGATGCAACAATTTTCCGTACGCTAGGTGGAAGTACGGGCAACACTTCCAACTTCTTGCAACCATCAACATAAAGGTCTCGAAGATGAGAAAGTTGACTCAAACTTCCAGGCAAGCTACCAAAACTGTTCCCTGACAAATATAGACATTCTAGACATGATAAGCCTCCAATGCTTTCAGGCACTTCTAATAAATTGTTCCCATTTAAGTTTAGTTCCTTTAGACATGATAAGCCTCCAATGCTTTCAGGCACTTCTAATAAATTGTTCCCTGCCAAGTCTAGTTTCTTTAGACATGATAAGCCCCCAATGCTCACAGGAACTTGTACTAATTTGCAGTAGCTGAAATTCAGAGACTTTAACATATGGAAACCTGTTAATGAAACTGATCTTTGGGGATGTTGTTTACTTTGTAAACCAAAAGGGCCACGAATTGAAGTCCACCATCTAGACCCGCTACTCTCTTGTTGATCAAACAAAGGAAGTTCTGTAATGGAAGTTCGATCAATATGAAGCTCTGTTAAGCTTTTGATCTTGCCTAAGTCTTCAGGAAGTTTTTCCATTTTTAAGCAACCCGAGAGAATCAGAATTTGAAGAGAAACCATTTCCAGTTTGGAAGGGAAACTCTTAAGGCGTTTGCAATTTCTCATATTTAAGACAACAAGCTTTTTAAGCATTCCAATAGAGGGGTGAACTTTAACCAAGTTCTCACAGCCTTCAAGAGTTAGCTCTTCGAGATTTGTGATCTTTGAGAAATCGGGGGTACTTATTAGGTAACAACAATACCTTAGCTTCATGAATTTCAACCTAATAAAACACTAACAACAAAAACAAAAAGGAAAAATTTTAGACACAGTAGGTATAAACTGGAAATATAACATATGACAGTAATTATAGTAGACCTTAGGTGTTGTCCAAAGATGTTTTATGCGGCTGTACGACAGGTCGATGGTAACAATGTTTTCCGGATAAAAATTTGAAGGTAAGAACTTTAAAGGCAATCCATGCCAATAAAGCAACCTTAATTTATTGGACAACAAATCCAGTTCTCCAGAGAAGTTTACTGCAAATGGCTGCCAATGTCCTTCGACATTCGGAAAGCATATTTTTAGTATCCGCAAGTTTTTCATACGTGTAAGAGCTTGTCCATCTATGGGAAAATTTGGGCAGTTTTTCTTTAGCAAAAGGACTAGAACTTCAACTTCATCTGTTACCTAGATATAAATAAACGATCATCAGATTGTACTTTCTTTTATTAAAAATATCAATAAAGCCAATAGCTTACTCATACCTTTTTTACATTCAAGACATCGTAATCCTCTGATGAAATCCACAATCTTCTGTGATTCTGCATGAATTCTTCACGTATAATTTCCCTTGACATGCTTTGAATCAATTCATGCATTTGTAGACACATATTACTTGCAGATACTGTTATTAGGCACTTATCAACTAGAACTTCAATAATAGCATTTGCAGAACAGTTGTTGCCGTCTAGTACACTTTCAGCAAAATCTTTATTTTCCCCGATGAAGACACATGCAATGTCAAGAAACATTCTTTTCTGATCAGATGCTAACCCATCAAAACTTGGTCGAAGTTTTTGTACTATTTCTGAATTAGGATATGTTTGGAGTCTATCCAACTCGCTTTTCCAAACATCCACAGACTTATCATACAATAGTCGACCAATAACTTTGAGAGCCAAAGGGTGACCTTGCAAATGTATTACAACATGGGAAGCGAGATCTTTGAAATCTTCCGTAAGATTCCTTTTGCCAAATGCATATAAACTAAAGAGCTCAAGAGCTCTATCGTAATCTAAATTCTCCATATCATAAATTTCCTCCACTTTATGAGAGCTTAGCAATTGTTTGTCTTTACCAGTGAATATAATAAGACTTCCAGGATAAAACCAATCACGTGAACCTGCTAATGCTTCCAACTGCTTCACATTATTCACATCATCCAAAACAAGCAGGATTCGCCTACATGCCATCCTTTGCTTTATTACCATAGAACCTTCTCCAACACTTGATACCTTCATATCATCTGTATTCAGAATCTTACCAATCAATTGCATCTGGACTTGAGTTAGGCTTTGTTTTTCTTCGACTTCTTTTACATCTTCACAAAAGCAACTTCCTTCAAAGTGGACATACATCAAGTTATATATAGCTTTGGCAAGGGTCGTCTTTCCTGTTCCACTTATACCACAAATACCAAGCATATTAACCTTATGTGAGCCAACGAAGCGTGACAAGTCTAATTTGTCGAAATGGAAATCTAAGCCAACAAGGTTTTCACCAACATGCAAGGGTCCATCACATAACTTTATGAGGATGTCTTTGGAGATGCAATCGATGAACTTGTACTCATACCTGTTAACCACAAAAACACAATATGTAAGAGAAACTACATAGTGTTAAGCTTTAGTAGAGGTACAAAACTAATAACACAAAAACAAGAAATTTACCCATTTGTCATGTCCTCGAGATCCCATCCAGATAAGTTAGTCGCCATGAATAAAGCATCCTTCCATTTATCCACCTCTGTTGTATTATAAACTTGATGTTTGGCAAAAGCTTCAGCATAGCTATCAGTTTGTTTCCTCACCACGTCAGGTTTAACATCATAAAAGATAATTTGAACCTCCTGTTTAGGACAGCCCATTTCTTTGCACCCAAGTATTTTGACAAGTTCCCTTAAACACCATGTTGAAGAAGCGTAATTTTTGGAGAAGATAACTATTAAAAACCTCGATTCTTCAATGGCTTTGTAGAGATGAGGAGATATCTCTTCTCCTTTAGGCAGTTCGTTATTATCTCTAAAAGCATGAATCCCTTTTTGCTTGAAGTCGTTGAACAAATGATCCATGAAGTTTTTACGGATATCTTCACCTCTAAAACTTACAAAGACATCATATTTCCATCGATGGGGATTGGAAGGTGCAGCCATGATCAATGATATGTAAACAGCTGGATTTCCATGTGAAATATTAGGCCAACGTAACATTTTACTTAGATATAGTAATGTACAACATTTAGACGTAAAACGAATTGAGCATGAAAGAATCAGGCATATGCTGATAACTTCATTTAGAGAGTACTTTTTAATGATTCACTGGGTTACTAGCTCAATTACAATAAACTTGAACCAAGTCATAATGATGAACTATGTCATATAGACGTAAAATAGATGAACTACTACATAAATATATGCATGTTGACTTTCAAAAATTATCCATAAGTCATGACTATAGTCAAGTTTCTCTGAGTGTGTGTTTTGAAATTGATAATTGTAAGATACTCTTTATCAATAATTTTCTGAAGTGTTCAATAAGTTTTCATTTTCCTTTCATTTGATTTGGTTCTTCATGATCATGATCTTAGTACACAATAATTAATTCTTTCTAAATGATAAGCATGCAACAAAATATAAATTATAGATGAAAGAAAGATTAAATAAAAAAACGCAAAGATTAGATGATGACTTACGGATTTTCAGATGGATTAAGAAGCAGAGGATATGATGAATGCAATCAATAATGGAAGCCCAAGCTAGATTGCTACTCTCAAACAACAATTTAAGTAATGCAATTGGGTTAGAACTTAATTCATATTTATATCCAACAGTTACACTTCTAGTCCTCAAAGTATTAATAAATGTTTTTGAGGAGCAACGAAAGAAACTTTAATAAGAACAACTTCTCAACTCTTGAGAATTATACATTAATGATGTTTCAATCTATACTATATAAAATGGAAAAATGGTCAAAGTGGAAAAAGTGAAAAATGTTGAAAGTTGAATGTTGAAAACATGGTCAATGGAGAGAGAAATAAATAATATAATTAATACTCTTATTAAAACACCCCATTACTTAAAAGTACAATAATTTATTCACATTGTACACCCAATTAAAAGCACATCTACCAAATTAAAAACAACCAATTGAAACCGATACCGGGTTGACCCGCTGAAACCGATACCGGGTTGACCCGGGACGCTTCAAACCCCGGGTGACCGGTTTAATTTGACATTTTTTCGACTATCGGTTTGACTCGGTTTAAATCGACTGTTTTTATCGAACGGTTCAACCAGTTGAACCACCCGGTGAAATCGGGTTTCAAATTTGACAAAATTATATGAGAAATGATGAAGTAGTTGTGGAACCCGTGACAATTTTTTTGAAAGGAGAGACCAAGTAATTGTAGTTTTTGGTTTATTTTGCTTTGACACATGTAATTTGTCATTTTTATAATGTTATTTTAAAAAATGTTGCTCTTGCACCATTTAAGGGACTAGCATATATGAATCGTCGTTTAAAAGTTAATATATATTGTATAGCCATTTGTCCAGTGTATCAATAATGTTATGTAAGTTTATTAAAATCACAAAAATAAATAGTATTGTTATCTTTAGCGATAATTATTTGTACCTCAAACAAATAGCTTTGAACAATGCATAAATATCTATACAAATTGATAGTACAAAATAATCTTATATGGTGATATCCAATTTGCAAAGTTACAATTTTAAAAGCCACACACCAAATGATAAACGTTACACATGTAAAAAATATAGTTATCACTGCCTAAATTACTGACAAAACAAGAAAAGGCGGTCACACATGTTGGCTATACCTCTAAACTACAATATAATATTGCCAACTACATAATACCGTTGCTTTTTGTAATGCTTGAATCTATTATTACTAAAAATCTTAATAACTTAAAACAATCCTATTAGAAAATATACTCACACTTAGATCGACTCCACATAATTTTTTTAAAAACTATATATTTATGCTGCTACGCAACCACGCATCAGAATTGTAGTTATTCGAAAACGATTCTCTAATGCTACAAATACAGTTTGTTGAAAGAAACTTATGGGTCATCGGAACTTTGCAGAAAACTAGACATCGCTGCCGCTAGGCGCGGGTACTCGTCTAGTATATAAAAATGAACAATAACAGCTGTATTTAACTTTAGTGTTGCAATGGGCTATAAGTGTACGTTTTTTCCATTGTTGACAAAGTTAGAGACCAACATTTCAATTTGTGAACATAGCAAAGGGACTAAACCTGGACGCTACCATAATATAAACATTTCTTCATAAGTCTTGCAAAAACAATTAAATAATTTATGATGGCAACTAATAGTCTTAATATATTTGTAAATTGGACGTAACCATGTCTTTATTATGTGATCATATATTAATATAATACGCGTTCAAATTAAGTGTACCTTCTCGAAAGCTTCCTTCTAATTACTTATTACATAAAAGTTTTAATCTTAGCTTTTGATTTTTTACCTTAAAGTGAACATTTTATATATAAAGTATATTTGGCAAATTTAGTTATAAGTTGTATCCTATAAACTATTAAATATAAGCTATATAAACTACAAAACTATAAACATAAGCAACAAATTATATATTTTTTTCAATAAAAATTTGTGATAAATTAGTTGTCAACTTTAATTATAAGATTTAAAATGCCTAAAATGACATATATATAATTGCAAAAAAATGTAAAACATAAAAATAAGGAACTCATAATTACATACGAGGGGGATTGGTGTTGACAACAATTTGCAAACTTTGTGATTCAAGAAGGTTTGTCGTACAACCATTTCGACAACCCTCGATTAACTAGGGTGATTTAAAATACTCTTCATCCGCGATATACTCAAGGATGTCGTGCTACTCTTAGACGTGATTGTACGAAGGCTTGGAAAAAAGGGGCTAAAACCCGAATTACTAAATGCTTTGAAAATTTAAATACAAGTGTAAACTTAACAACCGATGTTTGGTTGGCTCCTCATGATTTGTCCAGTTCGTAACTTGTGATGCCGTAACTTGGAAAATAATGAAGCGTATGGTTACTTTTGAAAACTTTGAATATCCTCACACAGGTTTTAATTTATTTCATATGTTACGAGATGTAATAAAAGAGTATAAATTAGGAAAATAGATTTTTTCAATCTCATTTGATAACGCAAGTAATAATACAAACGCAATCAAAAAACTGATACTAAAATACCAACCATCTTCGGACGACATTTTTATTCATAGTAGACACATCATAAACTTGGTTGTGCAAGACGAACTAGCGACACCCGAAATAAGTGTGATAAAAAAACGTTTTTAGAAAAATACTAGAAGACATTTTGGGTAAAGCTACATATAAACATTCTATGAAATTGTGTAAGGAGACGAGTAAAATATTTATATGTGGTTTACAAGAAAAAACCTTTTCAAGTTTTCCATGACGAACTTTGCAAAAGGAAACCGATTGCACCATTTTCGGTCGAAAATTGGATTATTATTCGATACATAACCTAATTACTCAAAGTTTTTAAAATGCAACAACTTTATTATCGGGTGTTTATTATCCCATGAGTCATTTGGTACTCAACCAAAATTTTTGGATGTGTTCAAATTAGGCCAATACGTATTTAATGGTCCACTATTTACAACTATGGTTCATCCCATGCAAGAAAAACATAGAAAATATTTTCAAGAAATTTTACCTGTAATTACTTGTGTCGCCGCATTTAACACATTCTTTAACATTAACGGGGTGGAACTACTTATCGAAAATATTACTACGGATTTGGATTTGCTTCAAGAAAACATTTTCTTTGCAACAAATGCAAAAAAAAATTATTTCAGCGAATGTTCTAAAGATTTATTTGATGTTTATTATGACTGGTAGGGTACCCGTGCGATGCGACGGCGGGTACCTTCAGACGATTTTTCTGGCAATGTGATGTTATCCGGCTATACATTTTTTAACAATTAACTTACAAGTAAAAATAACTTTAGTTAAGAGAGTGGTATAATTTCATCTCTTGTTAACCGAAGCTACCGCAAACAAATATCTTGTTTTTTCTTCCTTCAACCCAATCTTGGGGTGTTTATGGGTCGGGTAATAACCGAATAAACCGAAAACCGAACCCGAACCGAACCAAACTAATAATTCGGTTTTCGGTTTGGATATGGTTTTGGCTATCTGAGCCGAAAACCGAACCGAAAACCAGAAAACCGAATTTAGATAAATATATATATATATATTTATATATATATATATATATATATATATATATATATATATATATATATATATATATATAAACACTTTATATATTTAATATATTTTTTTATATACTTATATACACGAAAAGACCATTAAAATTTTATCTTAATAGAAAAAAACAATTTTTATTCTTGAAATAAAATTTTTTTTGCCAAAAATCTATTTAATTAAATAGAAAAAACGTATAAGTTCGGTTTTTGGTTTTGACCTATAACCGAACCGAACTTCGGTTCGGTTCTCGGTTCGATTTGGTCACAGATATTTTCGGTTCGGTTCGGTTTCCGGTTATGACCCAAAAAAAATTAACCGAATAAACTGAACCGAATAAACCGATTAACCCGAGAACCGAACCGATGAATACCCCTAACCCAATCACCTTCAAATTTTCGAACTTTAAGAAATGTTTAGCCCAAAATTTACCTATTCTTGGATAGGCCCAAAATATAACTAAACTACACCGCCCAATTTATTTAAGACCCCACCAACATAAATATATAACTCATTGCCCTAATTTTTCTCAAGTACAGTCCCTAATATTTGTTTTCTCATATGCGCCCCTATCTTTGTGTTTAACCTTTCACAACAATAAAAATATTGATTATTTACTTCATTTCAATCCTAAACGTGGCTACCAAAAGGAAAAAATTCTTTATTTATTTCTTGGTTATCATAACTAAATCTTTACAAACAAACAAACAAAAATCTTAAAAAGATAAAAATGTTATTTTTTATTTATTTACTTTTTTAAATAATATAAATGTTCACTTTTTTGTTTTTTAGTGGAGTGAGTTATCGGTCGAGGGTAGGAACCCTTCATCACGTGTGGAGCCGACTGACCCAATTCAACCCTCATGCTGAAGTGGCGGTGAATCGATTGGCGCAGTGGCAACCGAACCGGTCGACCGACCACTGCATGCAACCTAATGCCTTTAAATAGTGTTTGGCTTAGTAGCTTGATTAGATTGTATATTATGATTGAATGGTTGTAAATTTTGGTGAATGGATGATTTAAATAGTGTATTAATTGTATGTGTTCAATAGTATTTTTAATTGTATTTGTGCTTAAAATAGTTGTAAATTATGCTTTTTTTACTCGTATTTGCTTAAGAATCTATATTAGGACGTCTTAAAAAATTAATAGGATGGAATAGGGCTAAGCATCAGCCCAAAACAGACTCGACCTGACGCGAACCGACAAAACCGAAAACCAAAAATTGTGAAAAACCTAAACCGAACACGAACCGAATATGGTCTGTTCGGTGTTTACGTGTGTTTATGTGTGTTTTTATTGGTTTTGGATCGAATCGTACTGAACCGACCCGACCTGAAATTAAAAATCGTTAAAAACCTAAACCTAAACCGAACAGAAAGGCTGTCGGGTCGGCTCGATTTTTGTCAGTTCAGTCGGTTTTGTCAGTCCATTTCGGTTTTGAACCTTCAATGCTCAAAACTAGGAGGGAAAGGTACAACTCACATCATAAGGTATTATAGATAAATATAGTGCAACAAATGTTTCAACGAGTTTGGATTCTTCATTGCTTTCTTCAAATACTACCATGGATCCACAAATGGATTTATTTTATAGTTTAAGACAAAAAAGCACTAAACAAACTAGGAGTGACCAATCATCGACTAACGAATTTGGCAGATATATTGGAACCGATTGGGTAAACAATATAGGACCTGAAGAATTCAAATTTTTTGATATTTTGGCCTAGTGAAAAGGAAGGGAAACTCAATTTCTCTTTCTAGGTGCAATGGCTCGAGATTTACTAAGCGTACAAGCTTCTACGGTTGCTTCGAGATTCGCTTTTTCTAGTAGTGAAGGGGTATTATCGATACGAAGAACAAGAGTCACACCAACATCTTTGGAGATGTGTATTTTCTTTATGGATCACTTGGGCACAACCGAACGTATACAAAATGCTTCAAGTCTTGAAGACGGAGTAGAGGTGGAAGAATAATTACACAATGTTGAGGTGGAAAAGGGTTATGCAATAGAACATTCCAATGAAGAAATCGTTCTAGATGTAGTTGCTAGCTAGGATAGGTCCTCTGAAGCCGAAGGAGAAGATCTCATTCTCGATGAAGCTCTCAATTAAAACTTTGGATTTCCGATGTATGAATCGCACAAATGAATTAGCTTTGTGTTTCAAGTACTATATGGTTGATGTATTATGAGTTTATTAAATAAAAGTTGAAGTTTATTGAGTTTATTGTGTAGAAAACGTGAACAAACGAAAAAAAACTCCCTAAATTTGGTCTGCTGCGCGGCCTAACAGATTCGGAAAAAAAAGGCGGTTTGTAACTGTTTTTTCCAAACCGAACCGGTTAGAACCTGACCCGAATCGGTTTTGGACGGTCTGGGTTTTTCCCCTCTAAATCCAAACCAGTTTTTGGCTAAACCGGTTCTTGACCAGTGACCGAAAACCGGTTTGGTTTTCAAACCTGCTTTAGTTGTGATCAAAACCGGTCAACACACACTTCTAGTAACATGCAAACGTAAAACGAATTGCGCATGAATGCGGACTAAAGGTAACCGGGTTAGTAATTTGTTTTTAGCCGTAGTAGAAAGGAAAAACTTAGGAAAAATATACGGTTTTCAATTAAAAAAAAAAAAAAAAAAAATTGAGTTTAGTAAAAACCGCTTTGATTATTCACTTATTGACTTACTAATGCATTTTGGAAATACGGTATCTTTTACGATAATTAACGCTATGAAGAATTTTTTATAGGAGTCACATAACACCGCATGGCCCTCTAGTTTTGTCCCCGCATGAAAGTGTCATGAGTTACGTCATATTTAACATGGTTTTTTAACCAGTTTTTTAGTTGACCTGGCCGAGTTTTTGATTGCCGGTTTGACCGGTTTTCAAGACCAAACTGGTTACACATTTATATGCATGTTGACTACTTTCCAAAATTATCCATAAGACCATAACTATAATCAAGTTTATCTGTGTGTTTTGAAATTGATAATTTTAAGACACTCTCTTTATCATTATTTTTCTAAGTTGTTCAATAATTTATTTTCCTTTCATTTGATTTGGTTTTCCACGATCATGATCTTAGTACACAATAACTTATTCTTTCTAAATGATAAGCATACAACAAAATATGCAAAATATATAGATGAAAGGAAGATTAAATAAAAAAACAAGAGAAATAAGCAAAGAGTAGATGATGACTTACGGATTTTCAGATGGATTAAGAAGCAGATGATAAGAATGCAATCAATAATGGAAGCTCAAGTTAAATTGCTACTCTCAAACAACAATTTAAGTAATGCAAATGGGGGTGAGCTTCATTCAACTTTATATCCAACAGTTACACTTCTAATCCCTAAAGTATTAATAAAAGTTTTTGAAGAGCATAGAAAGAAAGAAACTTTTATAAGCACAACTTCAACTCTTATAAATTACTACGTACATCCTGATGTTTCAATTTATAAAAATGAACAATAAGAGTGTTTTTTGTTTTAAAATAAATGATAAAATGATCGGTTTAAATATACTTAACAGCTTTATTTAACTTTAATGTTGCAATGGGTTACAAGTGTATGCTTTTTTTCTTTGCTGAAAAAGTTAAAGGCCAAAATTTCAATTTGAGACAACTTGATGTTATTTGAAATTTGGGCAAGGACTAAACCTGCACACTACCATAATATAATTTGTGAGTCTTGCAAAAACAATTAAATAATTTATGACGGCAACTAATAGTCTTAACTCTTAACTATTACTTTCTGGTAAACTTCCTCCAAATTACTTGATTAATAAAATATTCAATCTGAGTTTGAAACTTTTAATTTCAGAGTGAATAATTCACGTACACATAAACAAAAAATCTCTTATTATATGATAAGAGAGACATGCAAAATGATTTCCCACTTAACTCGTTTATCAAATGGGCCTGAGGTCAATTTAAACGGGTCAATCCGTCAACCCGTTTAAAAATTTGTTTTAATATAAAAATTAGATTTATAATTGATTAAATATTTTATCGAGGTTAAACAGGCCGACCTACTAACAAATTTAATTTTTTAAACTCAAGTAATTGACTTAACCCTTCAACCCAATCAGATAAACTGGTTAATGGATCGTATGAGTTAGGCTTAAACAGGTTATGATTGACAAACATGACCCGATTACGTAAATAGTTCGTGTTCGGATTGTAGGTTTGTGACCCGCCAATCCGAACCCGACCCGCATTGTCTTCCCTTTGGCATCAAATGTGACGCCTCTTAGAACTTTTTAGAATTGAGAACTCGCATTTTATGTTTCTCTTTGCTCAAAATCCTATAAGTAACAACAACAAGAATAACAAGTCCAGGGAAGGAGCCAGGATCAAATATAACCGGGTGCACAAAATCTTTTGAACCGTAATACTGAGAACACATTTCAAAGGACCGGGTGCATCTAAGATATATTTAGGAAAAACCGGCGTTTTTTTCAAAAACTAACACTACATCGAAAAAATCCATGGGGTTCCTGGGCACCCGCGGAACCCCCTAGCTCCGTCCCTGATAACAACACATATTCTCCTCCATACTCTTTTGCAAAAGAAAATGACCAAAACACAAGTTTCTAATGAGAGGGAAAGCTATAATGCTCATGACAAGAAAATGCTTCAGCAAAATTAAGCATACTCATACTAACAAGCTGTTATTGTGAGCATCAGCCCGCCTGCCTTATTTTGTTGAGGTCAATGTAAAAAATTCAGTTTGTGGATTAGAGTCCTCTGCAGATTGTTACCTATTTTCAATTAATGAACCAAGTTTACGAATTCTTGAACTTGTTAGTGCAAGAAAATGGGTCGGTAGGTAAAAAGTTGTTACAAGTTAACTGATCAAATAGTACAGAACAGGTTCATATTTGCTTTTAAACCCAAGTAGAATCAGTTACGAAAATGACCTAGAAAACTTACAAACTTATCGAAGACCTAAAAGTTCATTCACATGTCTTTTAAGGTAGATAACCTAGCTGATATGAGACTAGCTATTTACATAGATCCTTGTTGCCTTGTTGGCATTTCTTTTGAATGAAGTGAAGGAGTGGTTTGCAGGTGAAGTTAACAACCTGGGTGTATATGTGTTTTGGTGTTTGTCCCTTGTACAAAGAAGGTGGAGACCAAGGATAAGGGAAAGGCGATCTTGGAACATAAGCGTTGGTTAGTACTGTCTATGGTAGCATATATTGGCCATAAGTAGTCTTTTGAGCCAAAGTCAATATCGCTTATGTGCCTCTATTGAATGTGTAATCATGTAAATGGCGAAAGATGTATTTTTGGGAAACGGGTTGACATCTGACCCGTATCTAAATGGGCCGAAACACATGTAACATGTCTGGGCAGCTACCTCAATGAACTGATATTTAGATATACATGCAACGAAGAAGAGATGCAGATCGTAGGTATCAAAGAAGAGTATTTTCAGCAATAAAAATATGTCAAGTTTTTCCAACAAATAATGAACCTGTTGACTCATTTGTTGGTCAGGCTGGCATTGCTTTAACTTGATACATGTCAACTAATTGCTATGATATTATTTTACAAAGACATAAACTGCAGCAAGGTTTATTATCTACTGTATAAATCGCAACTTCAAAACACAACATTAGTTCTTAATACATCGTAAAATCCCAAAAAAATCTACAAACAGGCTGTAGGGTAAATAGTAAATGATTTCTACTCATGCATTTACCCATGCTCTGATAGAGTTGGGATGACCGGTTTCCCCATATAAATAGAGGGATTACCCACCGAATAAGGTCTAACTGATTTGTTTTCAGTGTTTTGTGTGTCTATTTATTAGTAGGCCTTTTGTTTCTTTTCTAGTTAGTGTTGGGATTTTAAAACCAGTTAACCATTAACTTCAACGAGTACGCAGCGGATAAGGATCTAGTAATTGCAATTAGGTTAACCACGTAATTAATAAACAATTAATTAATAAACAATTAATTAATAAAAGGGATAAAAGGAAACCTAACCTTGCTTGGCAATTGATCTTTAATAACTAACAAGAGAACCAATCGAAACCCAATATCTAAATTAGATATCTCTATGAGTATCACACACAAACACTTAAACCAAGTACGTTCGATAAACGCTAGTCGAGAACGTTTAAACCAATCAACTCTTTGAATTACTTGAATACTACGAGCAAGAAAAACCCAAAGAACAATATTCTCAATCTTGCCCGAGATCTAAAACTGTTCGAAAACAGTTTGTATTTAACCACCCCGATATCGGACATATTCACTGCCAATCCTTAATCCATGAACAATGAAAAGGACGAATACATGCATGGCATGACATGCCCATTACAGTTGCATGCATGGCACTAATATGACAATTTTCAATATGACAATTTGTCAATATGACAATCTGTCAATTCATTAATAACGATTCATGTAATATATAAAGTTAAGGGTGGCGAGTCGCTAGGATTAGGGATAAAGTAATGTGAATGAATGTCTAATTATAGAGTATATATATAAGCTTCCAAACCTAGGAACCTTGGGCTCAAACTTGAGCTCCAAGTTACACCCATTATTCTTTATCCAATCACAAATCCAAAACTTAATCCAAACGCCCCATGGAAAACCGGTCAATGGGCCTTGTATCACACACAAATCGGATCAAATTATACGGGTTAATTTAATATTCAAACGGGTCGAATAATAGTTCAAGTAGTAAACGATCATCACGTACTCTCGTGTTTAACGTGTGTGCCCCCATTGGCTCACACACTCTAAGTCGTTTCGAGTGTTTTTAACTCCCACAAACCAACAGCTCCCACTTGGGAGTTGGTGCGTCGAATGGCACACAAAACTATCGCGAAAAACGCTTAGCAACGCCTTCACTCGCTTTTAACTAAAAGTGTCTGAGAGAATAGTTTCGTAAAAGTTTCTCAGTAGCATGGTTATTAATGTCTTGCTTTTAATCATCCTTTGTTATAGATACCGTTAAACCATGAATATGGATCTTAAATCATTAAATATAGTTTAACCATTTAGAATCTCGTTATAGAATTTAATTAGATATACCAAATGTAATCAAGTATCATCTTGCATTACCCTTTGGGTTCGGCCGAACAATTATCTTATTAATTCGAGAGGCCATGGTATTTTTCTTTTACATATCAAGTGGAGTAACAAATCCTTTATTGACTACAAGTGTTGTGGATGTTGCTTCACATCACTCCGAAATATAGCTTTTATAACTACCTTGTTCAGATAGCGTTTTGCGTATACTTACAAAAAGTGATATCCACACATAACAGAACTTACTTGCATCTCAAGTCTAAGGATGAAGATAACAAACCATTTTCAATATTTTACTTATGACAAGAATCCAAAAATGTTTGAAAGTTGGGGAATCCAATATGCATCTCTAGTGTATACATATGAGTTTGGCGGGAACAATCCACATTCTCGTTAGAATATAACCAACACTCACATTTGCCTTATCATAACAATATTCCCATATTGTTAACCGACAATGGACATATTTAGAATAATAAAATTATTCAAGGATTAAACATGCAAATATAGGATAACAATTATTATATGAATGAATAACAAATACCAAGTATCTTTATTCATCATAAAGTAAAAATTGTCTATCAATCCCAATTATCCAAATACTAAAACAGATATGCATGAAACTCATTTAGTAAGTTGAAGCCTAATGTCTCCAACATTCTCAACCTTTCTTTTACAAGAAAAACTAAATAGTTATCTGATTAAACTTTCCGAATACTTGTTTCAAATTTCACACATAGTGAGTGATTTAAAATATAAGATGAGTGTCTTATCTCATATGCTCATACTATTGCAAGAGTTATAGTATAGAGATGTCGTCTTACCATACATGAGGTATTAGAAATCAACGACATACTGACAATCATCTTTACAGTTTCTAAAAGTGTAAAGTATTCTCATTCATTAATGTGTAATGCAACAATGCTCTATGTTGAGCATAGCTAGTTAGCAGATTTTTCATAAATGATAAAATCCTACTACAACTAGTATTAATAATCCTCTAGCATCATTTGTACTTATACAACACTATGCTTTATATTTCGTAAACATTTCTAAAAACAATAATCTAAACACTCTCAATTAGATGTTGTTGTTGTCAGCTCATTTTGTCCTTGTACAAAAGCAACAACTTGTCTTATACACAATATAATATATACATGATAAACCCTTAGTTTAAAAACACAAGGTTTCCATCCATGTAAATTATTCCAAGTGAAATATATCATTGAAGACTTGCTTGAATAATATATTGCATTTGTGTTAGACTTTATTTTCCGCATTTGTTTATTCCAGATAAACATCTATTCTAAGATTCTTTGTTTTATTCCCTAAATTCCAAGTGAAGTTTCATTCCAAGCTTAAGGATCAATATCTAGCTTAAATAGAAAGATATCTTCAACATGTAAATTTTAAGGAAAAACACATTGCTCCCACTCAATGTCAGTTGTACTGAAGAGATATCTTAATTCAATCAGAATCATATTGTAATTAAATTCAAGATCTCAGCTCTTAGATGCATGATCCAATCCAAAATATGGATTGCTCAAATTTTGTATACTTCATGAAGATAATATATATTTATAACTCTTTTGATTACACACCGTCCTCGCAAAAGGTAATCATAAAGAAAGAGTTATAAAATCTAATTTTCATATTCAAAATACAAATCACATGTATGACAATTAAATATCTTTATATAATTAATGCATGTATTATATAAGAAAATTTAATCACAGTCAATTGCTTAAGTATGATTAAAAACTTCTTATAAAATGACAAACATTAATATGTATACAATTTTGTCCTTGTGAGTCTTTCTTCAAAAGAAACTCATTCCAACCTCATAGGTTAACTATTAGGCGAAATAACAATCAAGCTCAAAACTCGATTTGCCTTTTAAGGAATGCATCTTATCATTCATAAATCTAAAATATTTATCAGATTCAAGATATGATAATGTATTTTAGTAGTTAGCTTATTTACAATAATCTTCTAACTTATATTCCTCAGAAATGATATTAAAAATATCACTCAAGTGATGAGGCATCCTTTCGGATTTATGAATGAGAGTAATCATTATACTTCGGTCAACATTTTCATGTTTAACCTTAGTATGACATTAATAAGTTCATTTTAGAAGGTTAAGTATTTTGTTCTCAAAACTTTGAGATATTTATCTACTCCCACTTACTTTTGTAAGTAGAGACAATTCTCTAAATACTAAGTATTTAAGCAACAATAAATTGTTCTTTATGGAGAACCATAAAATACATTTTAAGTTCTCATCTCAAGATTTGTTAATAAAATGCTTCATAAGATTTAAAAAAAATCATAACTTAAACCAAGACATAATGGAATTCATTCCAACAACTCAAATTAGGGTTTATAGAAAAACTCTAATTTAGTATCACTCTTTAACCAAAAGTTTTGTGTTTCGTCAAGCTAGGACGAACACCAAAACAACAATCTTCAAGCTAGGAAGTATAGAAAAATCAAAAATCCTAAAGGGTTTATGATTTAATTGGTTTGAGTGGTAAAACCTCAAATCTCTAATGAGTTAGGACTTTCAGTTATAGGTTGTCTTGAATACCTTTTAGGTTTGAACTCTATTGAGTGTATCCATGACACACGCAATTTTATAACCTTGATATGTTTTGGAGGTAGAGTAATTAAAGCTATCAAGAACCAAACTTTATGAATAAGGTTTGATCCAACACATTAGACGTACCATAATGAAGTGGTATCCTATAAGTTATTAGAATTGTGAAACTATATCAGAATTCTATAGATAACTTAATTCTCTTTGGACCAAATACTTGTCAATTGGGTCGAGCCAAATTGCATATAAAGTATTTATGAACCAAGTGCATGCAATAATGTATATTCCTTGAACAATACAAGAACCTTATGTTTACGTGTTCACAAGAAGACAGAACTATTCAAGGATTATATGTTCATGTGTTAACAAGAAAATAGAACATTTCAATAATACATTATAAGTCTTTGAATAATTCAAAGGCCTTATGTTTATGTGTTAACTAGAAGACATAACACTTTTACTGTATATACTTTATGTTATAAGTCATTGACTAATTCAAGGACTTTATAATTATGTCTTAACATGTAAGCATAATTATACTAACAAAAGTAATCATGAACGCAAACTCTTGAGTTCTATAGTAATTTCAAGTTAATTTTATAGTTCAAAATTATGATCATTATCATATAACCATAATTATGTTGACTAAAACATGTAGTCAAATGTTGAAGTATCTTTACACTATATTATGACATTTGAATGTAGTAGGGCAACAAACATCTAGGGTGTTCAAGTCCTAGTAGAATCATTATTAGAATGTAGTAGGGCAATAAACATCTCATGTGTTTAAGTCCTAGTAGAATTCTTATTTACATGTAGTAGGGCATTAAACATCTAATGTGTTTAAGTTCTAGTAGAATTATTAGTTTCCTTTACCTTGCGGTCAAGAGATATCAATAATATTGTTTGTTCCTTGCACACACTTTGAGATTTCTCCCACTTGTGAAAGGTACAACATCATATTATGAAAACAAACAACACGTGAGTAATTCTTCAAATGATATGATAATGTCATAGATATCACAAGTAGTTTTAGAACCATAAACTTTAATAAGGAATTGTGGATTATTATTCTATAGATAACACTTCAGGAAGCGACAACAGGAAGGCAACGTGTTATCTTATAAAATAAAATGCAATTTTCCTTTAAGCAATGGTTGTTCATATTTGGAAAGTAATGAATTATTTCAAAGCAAGTTTGAAATGATATGGGTGACTAACAGGAAATTAATCTCAGAGCTCCCACTGAAATTGACAACATTACATGAATGATATTTCATAAAATGCAACTTCCTATGGATTTGTTAACATTGTAAGTGTTACATTTCCGGTAAAAAGCATATAGCAGGTTTATATACTTTCCTATTCTCTTCAAATTCCTACGAGTAGCATGTACTTAGGTATTGAACAGAGTATATGAAGTTTTACTTATGTAGATAATGGACTAGCCATTCTTTTATTCAATTAACTTGAATCTTTAGCATGCAATTCCTCCTTGATGGTCTACAAAGCCCCAAGGGTATTTAGCACTTTAGGAATAATAAGAGTCCAAGAAGATTACCTAGCAAATATGCTAGTAATTCCTTTACTCTTTGCGGTTTAAACTCATACATCGTGACAAGTGCAGGATGTTATTTATTTTGGTAGCTCTAAACACAATGTTTCCAGTTACACAAAATATTCTATCTTTCAATTAACTCTAGACCATGAAAGGGTAATGAAAGATCATAAACGAGTGTATTAATTTTGGAATCCTATCTTAGTTAGTCAACTAAGGAGAAAAGATGACAATAAGTCTCGCTCTTCTTACTAGGAAAAGAGACTAAGTTTGTCTTTCGAAGAAAAACAACTTTGTTTACGAATTATGTTGCAATAACACAATTAATCAGAACATAAAAAGTTCAATTCTAGTATTTTCGATAATTACATTCTTAAAAGAATTAACTACCCAATTAATTACTAATTAAAACTAAGATCCATCTTGCAACCCTACTTAATTACCATAGGTCTGACGAGTGTATAAAAAAATAGGGCAAGAGGTAAGCGACGAGCGTTAATTGCATAATGTAACTCTTAGATTTATGAGACTGTTTAAGGCATTAGTATCAAGTAATAATGTCAAAAGCATGTTTAGTTCTCATCTTATGCCTCGGGTTCAAGGTCTGACTAAGCTAACTCTAAATAAGTCGACCAAGTATGAAGGTGTAAAAATAACAAGAGGTCTGACCAGTGAGAAATAATTACCATGGGTTGGAAAGGCCCTTAGGTTTGACCAGAGAAGTCAATCCAAGTGCACGTGCTCATAGTTGGATGGCATAGACTTAAAATTAAAAATAGGTATTCACATATAAATGTGTTAAAAGTCGTGTACAAAGAAGCATGCAAAACAACTTTGTAACACTAATTTTAAAAACTTTTGGTAATGACACTGTGGTGATCATCATGGTTCACGGTAGCTCCAATCAAACGCACAGGGAGGCAGAGGACCAGGTAAGCGCTAAAGCATAACCTCAGACATCCTTTCAGTGAGACTGTTCTCACTTCTTTGAACCCCCTTTTGAGTTTGTTCTAGTGGGTGAGCCGTACATCCCAAGTGTCCAGAGCGTCTAGTTTTTAAATTTTTTAAAACGTGTTTCATATATTAGGTCATTTTATTTTACAAAAACAATTTTCCACGAATCAAATAGCAGGTCACAATGAGCATGGTATTTAGGCGTGTAAATAAAGACCAATATTAATGTTATGGTTACGATATGTATTATTCCATATTGCATACACTTAGGTGTCAAAGCAAGTAATAATGCACATATTGGAATCACAAACATACAAGCATAACATCAATATAAGTAACCACATATTATTCCGAGTTATCTTGCGTCACTAGGATGTAATACCTAGATCGCCCCATACATCACTTAGAGAAGCAATTGAGTGGGTCTTGTGGCCGGAAAAACACATAAAGCATTGGCAATCTCAATTAACAAGTAATTACGCAATATATGTATTTAAACCAATATGTAATTCTAATTATCATAATAATTCTAATTAAAAAATAATAAATACAAATTAACTTTTAACTCTAATTAGCAAGTAATTTTAATTTAACATGTAGTTCTTAATTAACAATTTAATTTTAATTAACTAGGTAATTATAATTCACATATAAATTAAATTCAAATTAACAAGTAATTTACAATTAACAAATTAATTCTAATTATCAATATAATTTTAATCTGTGTGTGACTAATTATTATTTATTAAAAATTGACAAGTATTGCATGTAATTGTTAAAACTAAAATAAAACAAAATAACTAAACTAGGTTTCATGCAGCCCTTTTAAAACATGTTTATTAATTCAGAAACGTATAACCCATAATCGCAAAAACGAGTTGACTCGTGATGCCAATGTTGGGATTTTAGAACCAGTTAACCATTAACCTCTACGAGTACGCAGCGGATAAGGATCTAGTAATTGCAATTAGGTTAACCACGTAATTAATAAACAATTAATTAATCAACAATTAATTAATGAAAGGGATAAAAGGAAACCTAACCTTGCTTGGCAATTGATCTTTAATAACTAACAAGAGAACCAATCGAAACCCAATATCTAAATTAGATATCTCTATGAGTATCACACACAAACACTTAAACCAAGTACGTTCGATAAACGCTAGTCGAGAACGTTTAAACCAATCAACTCTTTGAATTACTTGAATACTACGAGCAAAAAAAACCCAAAGAACAATATTCTCAATCTTGCCTGAGATCTAAAACTGTTCAAAACAGCTTTTTTTTTTTTTTTTTTTAACGGCGAGTTAGTAGTTAGTGATCCGAGCCCACAGTGACATCCAATTGGGCAGTATGCAAGCCTCGAACCTTTCTCCTTAGGGGATAAACCCCACTCCTGCTTCTATTTATTTCGGGCCCCTGAAGGTCCATGGTGAGACTCGAACCTGAGACCTCTCCAAGGAAACCTCCCCAAGGTTACCCTTGGTGGCCAACTGAGCTAGCCCAGTTGGTTACAGTTTGTATTTAACCACCCGATATCGGACATATTCACTGCCAATCCTTAATCCTTGAACAATGAAAAGGACGAATACATGCATGGCATGACATGCCCATTACAGTTGCATGCATGGCACTAATATGACAATTTTCAATATGACAATCTGTCAATTCATTAATAACGATTCATGTAATATATAAAGTTAAGGGTTGTGAGTGGCTAGGATTAGGGATAAAGTAATGTGAATGAATGTCTAATTATGGAGTATATATATAAGCTTCCAAACCTAGGAACCTTGGGCTCAAACTTGAGCTCCAAGTTACACCCATTCTTTATCCAGTCACAAATCCAAAACTTAATCTAAACGCCCCATGGAAAACCGGTCAATGGGCCTTGTATCACACACAAATCGGATCAAATTATACGGGTTTAACGTGTGTGCCCCCATAGGCTCACACACTTCTAGTCGTTTCGAGTGTTTTTAACTCCCACAAACCAACAGTTAGCATCATAACTGAAGGTATGGCAAATACCTTCTTTCTTTTTGTCATTTTTATCTCGTATATCGTGGTATCTTGCTTCTTTTATCCAACTACTCCAACTAGATAGCATAGCTTCATACCATGATTAGCGGTACATCTGCAAATTCGTTCTGGAAATTCTACTTTGACATTTAACAAGTTGATACACTGCTGTATTATTGTGTGATAGATGTGTGTTAATATTACAATAATATGACCAAATCATTTAAAGACCACCACCTTATGGGAATTATTTCGGCCAAACCCCTATGATTTGGTTACTTTCGTTAGACTAAAATCTATAACTACACCAGTTAAGCTCAAAGGGTTCACATCACACTTAAAAAAAAAGGTGTAATTGATTTGTTTGTTAAGACCATAAGCCTTATTATATGTTATGCATTAAAACATCAATTGAATAACATTAAGCATGACATGTATCTTTTATAATCATTTTGTTTTATACGTATATTTTCAAGGCAGACTTTACATACTCATTTCAGCATCAATTGACTAGTTTTGCCTTTATTTTTAATAAATCTAGTTTGCTTTTGTGAATAAAAGTAATACAGTAGTTACATTTAATATAGAACATAAAAATGCTGTCATACCTTTAATTTTTTAAAAGCATTAGTTCTTAACAAAGTAACTAGCATAATCACAAATCCTTCTTTATTTCACAAACGTTGAGAAGAAGAGTTCCTAAAGAAATGTATTTTCCACATTAATCTTAGGTTGGTTCAAGACAGACTTGTGCCTTGTCCAACTTAGATCAAGTTTAGAATTAGGATAGGCCATGTCTTATGTGTTTGGAGATTGTAGTGCAGTGATAAGAAATGTGCAATGTGTATGCAAAGTGAGATAGGATAGATATGGAGGGAATTTTAAATATAACTAACTTTATAAATTGATTGAATAAATTGTGTTACAGGATTTTTACTTATTTATACATTACCAACAGGTGTCATTGTGTTGGTTCAATAAAGCCAACAAACACAATGGTTGGTGTATAACTGTCAAAGTAACTGTCAAATAACTAATACCTATAATAACTGTCAACATGGGTCGTTTGGGGCATGGCCCAACCCATATCTTAATTATAGACATTTGGACTTTATATAGGAATAATTTGTCTTTACTAAATGCTATACTATAATTTCTGATAAACTATAAACAAATGGATGATCTTCATTTGATGGATGTTTGATCTTAACAAGGTTCCAACAGTCACCTCCCTAAGATCAAAATCCATAAACCTTGAATCTTATGTTCTTCATAATCAA
Source organism: Chrysanthemum makinoi (assembly GCA_910596185.1). Taxonomy (NCBI): domain Eukaryota; kingdom Viridiplantae; phylum Streptophyta; class Magnoliopsida; order Asterales; family Asteraceae; genus Chrysanthemum; species Chrysanthemum makinoi. Next base: position 47,673,631 of record OU343219.1, on the reverse strand, counting down.
ATGATGAAAAAGTCATCATTCGGTGAGGTCTTTTCATCCTTGGCTCTTTGATGGAATGGTAGGTTACTTTTTCCAACTTGATGGTCATTGTAGGCACTGCCTTGTTGAGCCTCTTCTTCAAGCTTTATGCCAAAGTGTTCAGGTTTGATATAATTCTTTGACCCTGTAGATGCATGCAGTCTGTCTTGATCTTGACTGTTAAGGCAATATAAAGCCTTGCCTTTGTCCACAGTGTTTGTGGCCTTGATTGGTACTGAAACCTGTCCATCCTTTTGCATTCTAACAGTACTATGGTAGCCTTTTAGAACATCAATATACCTGTTGTAGCATTGCTTGAGGGCTTCACCATCATGGTAGGAAAATCCTAGAATCTCTGCAGCCTGTCCAAACTTCCTTGAAAAGTGTACTTGAATATAACCACCCAAACACTCAACAACCTTATAGAGGTCCATCAAGTGTACAGTTTTGCCATTGATTTGGGGTGGTAGAGGGCCTGGAAAGGAGCCATTAAGGTAGACTTCATAGAAGCATTTGAGAGTGGATATGAACCTTCTCCTAAAATATTCCCATTATTGCCCAACCAATTTATCTATGCTGATCAGATTCATGAAGTTTGTGAAACCATTAAAGGTGGTGACTTTGGTAGAGTAGGTCACCCCTTGATTTCAATCTTATCACATTCATGTGACTGTGGGTTTGAGGATGTATCTAAGGCTTTGAAGTGATTGTCCAAAAAATCATTGTGTTTGATTCTGAGTGAGTCTTCATTGAAGGTATGTGCATTGGGATCCTTAAACATATACTGTAATGTACATGTATTGTTCTCATAGAGAACTTCTACTCCTTGTTTCTCAAAGAGATCAGCAGATAGTATGTTTAGGGATACCTCATGGGTGTAGAGGACCCCTGGGATCAAATACTTTCCATTTCCATTTTTCACAATAACTTCACCAATTCCATATGTAAAAGGTAACTTATTTTCTTCTTCAATTTTCCCTACTATGAATTTTTCCTTAAGTTTACAAAAAAGATTAACTCTAGAACAAACATGCATGTTTATATGAGTGCTGATATACCATATATTGTCCCAGTTTTCTTGATTTGTTACTTTTAGCATGCATTTTGTCTCCAAGTGTATCAATTCTGGAAATTTAATGCTTACAGTGGGGCATTGGAACTTGTGTTGTGCAGATGAGTTTTCTGCATAGTTGCTTGGTACATCCTGTTGACCAAAATTTTCCTCCATCTTTCTTGTAGGGCAATCTTTGATCATATGCCTTTCTTTCTTGCACTTAAAACATCTAAAGGTTCTGAGTTTGTTGTGTGAGGCAGCAGTGTATTCGGGGTGTGGGAGAGATTGGTTGAAATTCTTGATTTCTTCAAGTATTTCCTTGAGCATATTCTTGCAATTGGGTAATCTGCTTTATGCAGATTCCCATCTTCTCTTCTCTTTCCCTTTTCTGTCTCAGTAAACCAGACTCATTAAACCTTCTCATGGGCCTCCTTAAACCAAGGCTCTGATGCCACTTCTTAGGTTGGTTCAAGACAGACTTGTGCCTTGTCCAACTTAGATCAAGTTTAGAATTAGGATAGGCCATGTCTTCTGTGTTTGGAGATTGTAGTGCAGTGATAAGAAATGTGCAGTGTGTATGCAAAGTGAGATAGGATAGATATGGAGGGAATTTTAAATATAACTAACTTTATAAATTGATTGAATGAATTGTGTTACAGGATTTTTGACTTATTTATACATTACCAACAGGTGTCATTGTGTTGGTTCAATGAAGCCAACAGACACAATGGTTGGTGTATAATTGTCAAAGTAACTGTCAGATAACTAATACTTATAATAACTGTCAACATGGGTTGTTTGGGGCATGACCCAACCCATATCTTAATTACGGACATTTGGACTTTATATAGGAATAATTTGTCATTACTAAATGCTATACTATAATGTCTGATAAACTAAAAACAAAGGGATGATCTTCATTTGATGGATGTTTGATCTTAACAAGGTTCCAACAATTAATCAGTTTTATTACATTGTTCACGACGTACAAGTTAATGTGTGCTTTTATGACCTTTCCGTTGGACGTTTTGTTGACTGCAAAATTGTTCTCCTTTCAGGTTTGAGTTGGCAGCAGTGACCAGAGTAGCTCAAGTTTGATGCTGAATTTTAGATTTCTAGAGTTGTCATTTGGACTTCTCAAGTAAAGATTTTCGAGTTCATGATCTAATGATTCTCTCATTGGTGTTTTTATATTGCAGAAAGATTCTTTTAGTTTAGTATATGTCATTGCATGTTTATAAGTGATAACCTTTTGGCAATGCTGGAAGGGAGATAAAGTGTAATCTTTGAATGAGTTGTGGTTGGGTAACTTTATGTTCGCGTGTTGGGATATCAATCTTCAGAAGTATACCTTCTACTCAGACACTCGGATGTTTTTTCATCTCAGATGTTTAGTTATTGCTTCTATTGAATATATATAAATGTGAAATCGTATTGCAGGCGAGGTTTTTTGCGGCAACTTGGGATATCCAGATTATAAACAAGGTTGTATGATGTTGCAGTTCAAATTAATAAGAGTTTAAAATTATACGGGTTGTATTTAGTTGATAATTAAGCCGGAATATCTATCTTCATGAAACATAGCCCTGATATTCTTTAAAATTTTTGTATAATTTCCCACACAATTCCTCTTATTTGTAATGTAAGTACATGTTTATTCTTTGTTTTGCTACAACTGTAAAAAAGTAGCGATCTCTCTCTTTTTTCTTTTTTTTTCTTTTTTTTTTGGTTTGGCATTTTAAGTATTTTAAGGTTGCATTTCTTACATAGGTAGAAACTGGTACCTGTTAGTGATAGCGGTGGATAGGATATGGTTCAGGTGAAACAGAATCCATATCAATATCCATTTACGTTTGATTCATCCATGAAGAAGTGTACAAATATATGAATATAAAATCATATCTACAGGACTAACAGTTAGTAAAGAAAGAATTTAAGAATGTGGGAGCCTATATCACAGTATGTGCATTACAAGACACTGATTTGAGCTCTAGCACGACCTTGAGACTACCTGGAACTTCTCGGTGATGCCCAAATGTGCCATCAGTAGCCAAACATGAGTCAAAAACTCGCCCCCTTTCCTAAGCTGTTGGTCGTGGTGAAATCTTCTGCAGTGAGCAGCAGCATAAGCTAAGATCTCGATCCATACTTGACTCATGACTTTCCACAGACTTTCCTTTCCATCTTTTTCGATGCTAATGCGAACCTGCAACCATCAAGCAATGCAGATTTACAAGGCAACAGTTCAGGAGAATCAACTTCCAGCAGCTTTAGACATGCTTCAACTTTTTCAAGAATTATGCTGTTCAGGATTATTGACTGTAAGGGCGAGTTCAGTGACCTCCTCCGGAGAACAAATTTTCATTGTTCATTTGTTATTATTGTTCAATTGTAAGAAAGAAAAGACACAATTTACTATGGACAGGAAACTGTAAGACGTTCTTAACAAACAAGTTGATGAGTAATAACTACTCCGTCCATCCCAATTTATAACTCCATATTTCTACTTTGAAAATTGTCTCAAAAAACTTGTCCATTTTCATATTTAACCAACCAAAAGAGATATTAGCGAGTATATTTGATTGGTGAAAAGTGTAGTTAATGAGAATTTCTTAAATTACATGCAATTTGAAAATGGACTTATAATTCGCGACAAGTAGAGTAATAACTCATATACATTTCATCAACACCTACAAAAAGTAAATCAATTTCATTATTTTTAACTTAAATTTACAGAGATGAAGCTAACCCATTGGTAGGTTGCAGAAGCGAGAATCATCGACATCAATTAAAATAACAAAGTATGGAGGTGGCTATGGTAACACATTAAAAACATGATATTTATCACCTATTTCCTATGATATTCTCATATTACCTTTTTGTATTTAGTAAAAAATAAATTTCTCAAAAAAAAAAAGCTCTATTCATTTCTCAAAAGATGTTATTCCCAAAGCAATGAGGAGATTCAAGATACAAGTGGCTATGGAAACGAAACCCATGTTTGCTTTGCAATACGTTCTTAACAATCAAGCCAACAATATATATACCAATATAACAGTCAACGAGTTCTTCTCATACACATTTCAACAAACACCTGTGTGTGTGCTACATAAAAAGCTCATTATAAACAAAAGTCATATGAATGAATTAAAGAAACACAATGAAGGTTTTCAATTGGGCTAACACGACCACTCTAAAAGACTATAATTTGCCCGACAATAAAGCCTTAACAATACACCATGTTGTGTTGTTGGAGTAGGGAGGCCTTGGAGCATACTTAAATCTGCTTCTTTTTCTATATCTTCATCACATATTAGTCTTACTCCACACTCCTTCACCTCAACATCTTCATTATTCTCTTGGAAACTAAATGTAACAAAATTCTTTGCTTCCTTCCATTTCTGTGTATCCCTCATGTAATGCAACCATATCATATATGAATCTTGGATTCCTAGCACCTCTCTCTCAAAGGAATATTCTTCGATCATAGACGCTCCATCAAAGTTATCTACAGAGTATCCTAGATATATGTAAGGCTTTTTTCTCTTAAAAACAACACAGGTTCCGTATCCCCTAAACTTATTGAAGCACCAATCTGAAGGTAATTCAGCCTTTACATGATTTCCCGTACTTCTATTTGTAAACCACTCTGGAATGCTATTCCCATGATACATTATATCTAACCAAGAATAATGGGCAATGTCTTGCGAGAAGAATTCACATCTGTCAGCCTGTAGAAAGCTGGTGAATAGAGCCTTGGGAAGTTATAGATGAGTCAAGACACTCGGTCTTCGATATAGACCCCTCGCTATCAATGGTAACATTCTTAAACAGCTATGGACAATTACTGAAATCATTGAACCTATTCCTGAATGGGTGTTTAGATGATCCCGTCACTTCTCTTAAGGAGGTGCAATCAGTTGCACCAATAAGCCCTATGCTAGGTGGAACTTCGGACAACACTTCCAGCTTCTTGCAACCATTAACATAAAGCCTTAGAAGATTAGAAAGTTGACTGAAACTTCTAGGCAAGCTAGTAAAATTATTCCCGTCCAAGTCTAGTTCCATTAGACATGATAAGCCTCAAATGCTTTCAGGCACTTCTAATAAATTGTTCCCACCTAAGTATAGTTGTTCTAGAAATGATAAGCCTCCAATGCTCTCAGGAACTTCTAATAAATTGTTCCCTGCCAAGTTTAGTTCCTTTAGACATGATAAGCCTCCAATGCTCTCAGGGACTTCATATAAGTTGCAGTAGCTGAATTTCAGAGACTTTAACATATGCAGACCTGCCAATGAAACTGATCTTTGTGGATGCTGTTGGTTCCATATGAAACCAGGGATTGAAGTCCGCCATCTAGACCAAAAGGCTTCAGGCAGTTGGTTGACATTTAAGCATCCTGAGAGATTCAAAACCTCAAGAGAATCCATTTTCACTTTGCTAGGAAAACTCCTAACCCGTCTGCAGTCTCTCATATTTAAGACAACAAGTCTCTTGAGCATTCCAATTGATGGATGAACTGTAACCATATTCACACAACCTTCAAGATTAAGCTCTTCGAGATTTGTAATCTCTGAGAAGTCAGGGGTGGTTGTAAGGTTACAACAATGCCTTAGCTTCATTATTTTCAACCTTCTTAAACACTGATATCAATAGAGAAAAAGATTAGTTCTTATATCTCTAGGTATCAAACAACAACACATGTATGAACAAGTAAATACCTTCGGTGTCGTCCAAAGTTGTTTTATATTGCTGTAAGAGAGGTCGATGGCGAAAATTTTTTCTGGATAGAAATCTGAAGGTAAGTACTTGAACGGGCATCCATGCCAACAAAAAAAGCTTAGCTCATTGGACAAAATATCCAAACTTCCTGAGTACTTCACATTGTAGCCCTTCAATTCTTCTTTCTGATCAAATTCTTTCACAGCATAAATTTTCAGGATCCGCAAATTTTTCATAAGTGCAAAAGAATTAGCGTCTATGTGAACCTTTTGACTAGACTCCCTTAACAAAAGGACTAGAACTTCAATTGCTTCAGTCAATTCCACCTGAAAAAGCAAGAACATATGAACCTGCAATTGGGTATACATATTAATATGAAGGTAAAGAAGAATATGCCACTTCTTACTTTCTTTTCACACGATGCATTGCAAATTGCAGATGATATACACAATCTTCTCTGTTTCCCAGTCATGATAAATTCTTCACGAACAATCTCCCTTGCCATGCTTTGAATCAATTCATGCATTTGAAGACGCATTTTATTTGCAGATACTGTTATTAGGAACTTATCAGCTAGAACTTCAATAATAGCATTGTCTAGTACACATGCAGCAAAATCTTTATTTTCCCCAATGAAGGCACATGCAATGTCAAGAAACATTCTTTTCTGATCAGATGCCAAGAGATCAAAAGTTGGTCGAAGTTTTTGTACTATCTCTGAATTAGGATATGTTTGGAGTCTATCCAATTCGCTTTTCCAAACATTTACAGATTTTTTATACAATAATCAACCAAAAATTTTGAGAGCCAATGGGTGACCTTGCAAATGTATTATAACTTGGGAAGCGAGCTCTTCAAAATCTTCTGTAGGATGCCTTTCGCCAAATGCATAAAAACTAAAGAGCTCAAGAGCTTCACACTCATTTAAATTCCCCATTTCATAGATTTCATCCACTCTATGTGATGTTAGCAACCGTTTATCTTTACCCGTGAAAATAATCAAACTTCCAGGATAAAACCAATCACGTGAACCTGCTAGTGCTTCTAACTGCTCATCGTTATTAACATGATCTAAAACAAGCAGGATCCGCTTACACGCCATCCTTTTCTTAATTACCATAGTTCCTTCACCAACACTTGATAACTTCAGATCTTCACTTTTCAGGATCTTACCAATCATTTGCATCTGGACTTGTGTTAGACCTTGTCGTTTTTCGACCCCTTGGACATCATCACAAAAGCAACTTCCTTCAAAGTGGATATACATCAAGTTATAGATAGCTTTGGCAAGGGTCGTCTTTCCTATCCCGCTTATACCACATATTCCAATTATGTTAACCTTATCTGACCCAACAAAGCGTGACAACTCCAATTTGTCGAAATGGAAATCAATGCCAACAAGGTAATCAGCAACATGCAATTGTTCGTCACATGATTTTTTAAGGATTTCTCTGGAAATGGAATCAATGAACTTGGACTCATACCTGTTAATCACAAAGACCCAAGAAGTAAAAAAAATAATTATATAGTGTCAAGCTTTAGTAGAGCTACAAGACTAATTACACAAATACAAGAAATTTACCCATTTGTCAAATCCTGGAGATCCCATCCAGATAAGCTAGCCGCCTTGGATAAAGCTTCCTTCCAGTTGTCGACCTCTAGTCTATTTGAACTTTGATGTTTGGCAAACGCTTCGGCGTAGCTTCCCGTTTGTTTCCTAACCACGTCAGGTTTAACATCATAAAAGATGATTTGAACCTCGTGTTTAGGCTCTCCCATTTGCTTGCACCGGAGTATTTTGACAAGTTCCCTCAAACACCATGATGAAGAAGCATAATTCTTGGAGAAGATAACTATGAGAAACCTTGATTCTTCAATGGCTTTGTAGAGTTGAGGAGATATCTCTTCTCCTTTAGGCAATTCTCTATCATCTCTAAAAGCATGAATTCCTTTTTGCTTGAAATCATTGAACATGTGATCCATGAAGCTTTTGCGGATATCTTCACCTCTAAAACTTACGAAGACATCATATTTCCACCGATGAGGAATGGACGTAGTAGCCATTATCAATAATGAGATCGAGCTGCGTTCACAAGTGTTGGTCTAATGTTCTACTCGAGCTAATGAGTAGTTCAAAAGTCACGAGCTTAATGTGCAGTCCAAAGATCCGAGCAGATGAAAGACAAAACAGTTTCCAAGCATATGGAAGTTTACAATTCTAGTCTAATTAGGATTCCTTATTTGTTAAGGACTATCTAGCTTTATTAGAATTGTAGTAGGATTAGAAAGCAAATTCTAACACCTATATAAACAAACCGAGCTGTGGTTTGTATGTGTGCATTCTATATCAGTTTTTGTAAGCAAGTCTTTTCTGATTAATTGGAGAGCTTATTCCAAGTAATATCCGGTTACTGTTTTATTGTGTTTTCTGTTTGTGAACCGATCAGGTGTGGGTCTTGAATTGGTATCAGAGCCAGGTTTCAACAGTAGTCGATCACCAGGTTCAAAAGTCGATCACACCAAGCAGCAGGCCGATCACAGCAGCAAGGTTTAAACAGGTCGATCTCAGCAAGGTTTAAGCAGGTCGATCACAGCAGGAGGTTTAACCAGGCCGATCACAGCAGGGGGTCGATCACAGCAGGAGATTAAGCAAAGTTGACTAAAGGGTTCCAAGAATAGTCGATCACTAAAGGGTTTCCAACAAGTCAATAAAGTTTCAAACTTTACACTTGGTTTACTTAGGCAAGAAGTAAAACAAGCTTGTTCTAGGGCTGGAAGATAATCCAACTACACCGGTAACTTACAAAAGACGTTCAAGAAGGATGGTGCAAGGCGAGTCGAGTCAACCACCTATTGAACATTCTAAAACGGCTCTTCAATGTCCAATGTTAACAAGCACGAACTATAACATATGGGCAATAAGAGTTAAAGCGGTATTCCGAGTCCATGGAATACTCGATGCACTGGAACCAGGGGAAGGAACACAAGTTGTTGCTAAGCAAGATCACATGGCAGTAGCGTTACTCTTCCAGGCGATTCCAGAAGAACTTGTTTTTCAAGTTTCACAATTCAACACAGCCAAAGAAATCTGGGGAGCTTTGAAGACCAGGTATGTGGGTGTTGATCGGGTTCGAGACGCAAGGTTGCAAACCTTGGAGACGGAATTCGAATCTTTAAAGATGAAAGTCAACGAATCAATCGATGACTTTGCGGCTAGGTTGGGCAAAATTGTAACTGAAGTAAATAGCTTGGGAACAATTTATGAAGACAAGAAACTTGTTAAGAAGCTACTTGCATCCGTTCCGGATAGGTATGTTGCAATCGTTGCCTCAATAGAACAATTTGCTGACTTGAATACTATGTCTTTTCAAGAAGCAATTGGAAGGTTGAAAGCTTTTGAAGGAAGAATGAAGGGTGTTGACACCACTTCTGAAGATCAAGGCATGTTGATGTTCGGAAGGGCTGAAAGATATGATAAGAAAGGTCGAGGAAGGAATTCCTCTGGTGGCAACGGTAAAGGTCAAAACTTTTCTTCTCAAAACAAATCTCATGATAGTGGTCAAGCTAATAACCACAACCGTAACAACTCCGGGAGCAATACGGAGCAAAAGAAGAACAAAAGTCGAGATCTTTCAAAGATTCAATGCTTCAGATGTGATGAATATGGTCACTTTGCTTCTAACTGCCCTGAACGAAGTGAACAGAAGCAAAAGCATGAATCAAACCTTTTGCAAACGGAGGATGATGATGACCCGACACTTTTTATGATGAAAAGCGTTCAAGAAGTAGTTTTCTTGAATGAAGAAAAGATTATCCCAAACCAATTGAATACTAAGCCAAACGAGGAAGACACATGGTATTTGGATAATGGAGCAAGTAATCACATGACGGGGATCCGAGAATACTTTTCGGAGTTGAATGAGAATATCTCAGGCAGAGTGAAGTTTGGTGATAACTCCTAAGGAGATAAAAGGGAAGGGGTCGATAATCATTGAAGGGAAAACGGGTGAGCAACGGTTAATCACTGGAGTCTATTACCTACCCGAGCTAAAAAGCAACATAATTAGTCTTGGTCAAGCTACCGAAGGCGGATGTGACATTCGTATGAAAGGTAACCTTCTTACTATGCGTGACTCAGATGGAAAGCTTTTGATGAAGGTTCCTAGAACAAGTAATAGACTTTACAAGATTAAGCTCCAAGTTGGAAGTCCGGTGTGTCTCAAAGCAAAGCTGGAAGATGATGCTTGGTTATGGCATGCTAGGATGGGTCACATTAATTTCGAGACGATGGAATTAATGGCAAGGAAGGGCATGGTTGAAAAGTTGCCAATAATTCATCAAAAGAACAAGTTGTGTGAATCTTGTTTGGTAGGAAGACAAATGCAAGAGGATTCGAGTATCTCAATAAGTCAAGAAAGCTATGCAAAGATCTTGAAAGATGCTGGGATGCATGAAGCAAATCCTACTCAATGTTCATTAGAACCTGGAATGAAGTTAAGCATGGACAAGGAAGGAAAACCAGTTGATGCAACTTTGTATAGACGACGAGTTGGATGTCTAAGGTATTTACTACACACTCGACCTGATTTATCTTATTCGGTTGGTTTGGTTAGTCGTTATATGCAAGAACCAAAAGAATCACATATGGCAGCTGTGAAACAAATACTAAGGTATATCCAAGGTAGTTTGAATTTTGGAATACGATACAACCAAGAGAAAACCAAGGAGTTAGTGGGGTTTAGTGATAGTAGTTATGCTATGGACCAAGATGATGGTCGAAGCACAACTGGGCACGTATTTTATCTAGGTAAATCACCTATCACTTGATGCTCACAAAAGCAAAACACGGTGGCTCTATCGTCTTGTGAAGCCGAGTTCATGGCTGCAACTTCAGTCGCGTGTCAAGGGATATGGTTCGCTGGGTTGTTGAGTGAAATAACCGGAATGGAAGAGAAAGTGGTGGTCTTATTTGTTGACAACAAATCGGCTATTGCACTTATGAAAAATCCAGTCTTTCACGGGAGAAGCAAGCATATAAACACACGTTATCATTTTATCCGAGAGTGTGTTGAAAGAGACCAAGTACAAGTTGAGTTTGTAAGAGGTGAGTTACAACGTGCTGATATTCTGACGAAAGCTCTCGCAAGGATTAAGTTCAAGGAGATGCAAGAGTTACTCGGAGTTGAAGACCTACCTATCTCGAGTCAGAAATTAGGGGGGTGAATGTTGGTCTAATGTTCTACTCGAGCTAATGAGTAGTTCAAAAGTCACGAGCTTAATGTGCAGTCCAAAGATCCGAGCAGATGAAAGACAAAACAGTTTCCAAGCATATGGAAGTTTACAATTCTAGTCTAATTAGGATTCCTTATTTGTTAAGGACTATCTAGCTTTATTAGAATTGTAGTAGGATTAGAAAGCAAATTCTAACACCTATATAAACAAACCGAGCTGTGGTTTGTATGTGTGCATTCTATATCAGTTTTTGTAAGCAAGTCTTTTCTGATTAATTGGAGAGCTTATTCCAAGTAATATCAAGTTACTGTTTTTATTGTGTTTTCTGTTTGTGAACCGATCAGGTGTGGGTCTTGAACAAGTACAGTAAACGTTTTCAAAAAATGAAAAATAAAGTTGAAACAATTAATTAGCTCCATAGACTCCATGACTAAGTAGCATAAAACAATCAAACATGTGAGCGCTTTTGTGTTATACCACGTAACATGTAGACAGAACAAGCATGCTAATTGTTTATTTATAAGTTAGCTGTTAAAAAAAACAAAAACAAAACATAGATAGTGGAAACAACATCACATAAATAGATAGCCATCTCTCTTGAAAACAAACTATTATACACATAAACAAAGAGGCGTAATATTACCATTGCATTTAGCTTATGAGAAGCGTCCTATCTTCTATGTTTCCTAAGAATATGAATGTAGATTAAATTGACCACTATGAATGCTGATTTTAAGTGACACCAAGCTTACTATGTTTTAGCGACCGTTAAAGCTTTCATAGAATAAATGCACAAGCATCAAGAAACCAAAAGGTTAACGTAAAGTTCCTACGAGTCACTGATCCACACAACACTACAACTTTTGAAAGTTTTCCGCAATATATGTCATTTACACGAAAACACTATTTCTCCTACAGTGGCATTTTCCGATTAGAATTTACTTTCTTTACCAAAATCTAATTATTCATTCCATTCAATGCCATGTATCTTATGCTACATAACCTAATAAAAAGAACATCTTTCACAGACTCAAATCACTCAATCATGTCAACTGTATCCCAACTAGTTTAACGGGTGTTTGTTTAAACTTATTTGATGAGCTTATTGAACATTTTATAAGCTCAACTTTAATGGCTTATGAGCTTATTAAGTTGAGGATATAGCTAAATTTTAAAGATTACAACGAAACAAGAATAATTCTGGAAATTACAAATATGATCGAATAACCAAAACCCAGCAAGTATGGAAGAAATAGTTTTACCTTTTTTATAAGTAACTGGTGACTCAAATTCACTTACAGTTGACGGATGGATGGAAGTCTGTGAATGAATGCAATGAAAATGAATATGATCAAATGAAGTTAGAAAAGAGTAAAGGCAAGTTGGTTGACTCTAAGTCAACTTTAGTTTCACTTTCAGTCCATCATGTTTAGATACTATGAAATTTCGAGTATTAAGTTACATGTCAATAACCATGGAAAGCATCATTGCATTTTTAGGTATAATTTTTACAATCACATAATTTTCACCGTGATTTGATAAAATAAAATAGTGGAGAATTGAAGAGAAATAGAAAGAAATGGTAGTGTAATTTGGTTAGCCTAATTTAATTTCTATCATTTTTGTGAAAAGATTTTGAGAGATAAAGTATTTTTTTTTTTTTCCCCATTTTTGCAAGTTTTATACTTTTCCTTGTAATAGCTTCAAACTATACGTTTATTAAAGAACGTACTTTGTTAATAAAATTGTATGTAAACAAATTACGTGTGCAACATCAGTTGCTTAAAACATGCTGGAAAAAACTTATTGGTGAATGTGAGCAGATAATCTCGTTCATTGCTCCATTTATGAAGACTGAAACATGAAGGACCAAAGTTGCCCGTTACAAACATATTAACCGAATAGCGGTTAAATTAGTTATGGCAGTTATTGGCCGAACCATCATGTCGTTTGGATTCATGTCCATTCGAAACCTATATATACATGTACATGTTACAGAATTTGTTTAGTTAGAACATTTGACAAGTTATCATATTATTGCAATTTCATATTTGTTTTACTCATCAATTGGGACCAACATTTGGCATCAAGAGCCTGCCTGTATATACTCGTTACGCCGTTACAATCATCACTCAAACACGAGAACCTTGTAACCAAAAAACTAGAACCTAGAATCTGTGTTAACGAGTACCAAAAAAAAACAGAAAACTTTTGAACGAAGAAGAAGGAACCAAAAAGACGCGCTGAAACTTTGTTTCAGGAAGAAAAAGAAGAAGAACGCAACGTATCATTCAACCATACGCTGCCTGGATAACTTGATAACGCAAGGAAAGTAGTGCACGACCGTACTTGTGTAGAAATTGCATTCGACAAGCCACCAAACTGTGGTGACTTGATACACATGTTAGTTTGATTCAGAACGCAGCAAGTAAGACGAAGAAAAAAAACTTTGTTACACTCGTTGGTTTTGTCAAATCAGACAACGAAGAAAAACACTCCTTTTGTCGAGACAAAAGTAGAGAAGAAGAGAAGACGTACGCAAAGAAAGAAAGAAAAAAGGGACGTTGCTTAAAGAGAAGAAAGGTACCGAACCAGAAAACAATCAATTGTTTTGGAGTAACGCTCGCAATACAAAGAGGGACAACAACAGGAGCATCCTGATCATTTGCTCGCAAGGATACCGTTGGTATTTCTGTAGGTTGTTGTAGATACGGTGTTGAATAAAGAAGAAGAAGTATTGTGGAACGCGGACAAGCAACGAGGGCAACAAGGACATCACTTGTTGACATACTACCGTCGAGTAGTAGAACAAAGACAAGCAACTCGCTTGGTCTTTTGGAAGAAATTACCGAGACTAATTTCTGAATCGTTTTGTGTTTTATTCGAAACTTGGAGATAAATAAAGCAAGTCGACACAAAAGTTCGAGACTTGGAGATAAAAGAAGCAAGTTCAATACAAAAGAAAGGACAACGTGATACAAGGAGTGGTATATTTTTGAAGAAAACAAGTGGACAACATCAAATAAAGGGTGTACCGATTGTTTTGGAAACAAGAACGAGGGAAAGAAAAGAAAACATAGTTGGTATATTCTAGTACCGACAAGAAGGGAATACGCGAGTGACAAACACAGGTCACTCAAAAATCTTAAACTTTTGGATTTCCTTTCATATTTATAGTATAGATACTTAGTTTATACTATTAGAAATCCATAGTTCCATATTAGGATTCCCGGATAACTATTTCTGTTCCCGTAGTGTTAAGTGATACCACTAGTTAGAAATCCCCATACAAATTAGGAAGTGAAGATCATAAGAACTATCAAAATGCCCGGTGACGACGCAAGTGGCAGTAACACTGCACCAAAACCCGTAACCCCTATGACACAGTATCAATGCCCTAAACTCAAAACCACAAACTACACAGTTTGGACTATACAAATTAAGGTGATACTAGAAGCACAAGGATTATGGGAAGCAATAGAACCTAAAGAAAACACTCAAGTAGAAGATAAGAAGGATAAGGCAACAACCGCCTTCTTATATCAAGCATTAACCGAGGATGTGATCTTACAAGTAGCAAGTTGCAAAACAGCAAAAGAATTATGGGATTCGTTGAAAAAGAGACACGTTGGAGAAGAAAAAGTGCAACAAGCACGATTACAATCACTGATGATTGGATTTCAGACTCTTCAGATGAAGGAGGATGAAACGGTGGATGCATTTACAGCCAAATTGAATGGCTACGCCACGAAGGCAAAAGAATTAGGAAAAGCATTGGATGAATCACTTTTAGTACGAAAACTATTAGATTCCACACCAGATAGGTTCATTCAAATAGTAGCATCCATAGAACAGACAAATGATCTTGATGACATTACGTTAGATGAGATCGCTGGAAAGCTTAAGGCATTCGAGGAAAGGATAAAACTCCGAAAGGGAGGACAAGTAGATACCCAGGACAACTTATTATTCGCACAAGGCGAACACTCTAGAAATAAGAAACGATTTACCAAATATAGAGGTAGATCAAACTATTCACGAGGAAACTGGCAGAATAAGGGAAATAGAAACAACTCGAATGGAGGAAACTCATCCCACTCAGATAAGTCGAATAATGGAAAACAAGGATGGGATAAGAGCAAAATCACATGCTATAATTGTGGAAAACTCGGACACTACAAGAAGAACTATAGAAGTCCACCAACAACTCAGGAACAATCAAACCTTATCTTAGAAGACGATGAACCATCATTACTAATGGCTACACACGAAACTAAAGAAATCTTGTTAAATGAAGAACAAGTACAACCCCAAAAATATGCTACGACAGATGCTAGCAAATGGTATTTAGATAATGGTGCAAGTAACCATATATCAGGCACCAAAGGCCATTTTAAAGATATTGACGAAAACATCACTGGACGCGTTCATTTTGGAGATGGATCGTATGTAGAGATAAAGGGTAGAGGTTCAATACTATTAGGATGTAGAAACCTACAACAGAAGATGATCTCGGATGTTTACTACATTCCAAACCTCAAGAGCAACATACTTAGTCTAGGACAACTTACTGAAATAGGTTGCAAAATCATCATGGATGGAAATTTACTGACTTTGTATGATAAGAACAAGAAGTTGTTGATGAAGGTAGAACGATATAAGAATCGACTTTACAGTATTAGATTACATATAGTAGCACCTATATGTCTCTTAGCAAACGTAGATGACCAAGCATGGTTATGGCATGCTAGATTAGATCACCTGAACTTTGATGCAATAGATAAGATGATAAGGAAAGGTTTAGTGAATGGAATACCAAGAATAAAGCATGCAGGACAAATCTGTGATGCATGTTTATTAGGAAAACACATCAGAACACCATTTCCAAACCAAGCTAAATTCAGATCAAAGAACCCATTGGACTTAGTATATGGAGATCTTTGTGGTCCCATAAGTCCAACAACACACTCCGGAAAGAAGCTCATCTTCTTATTAGTCGATGACTGCACACGTTTCATGTGGGCTTACTTTCTAAACTCGAAAGATCAAGTGTTTAGCACATTCAAGGAATTTAGACACCAGATCGAATCAAAGTTGAAGTTGAAAATCAAGATGCTAAGAACTGATAGAGGAGGTGAATTTACATCACATGAATTCACCAAATACTGTAAGGAAAATGGAATTGAGATACAATTGACAGCACCATACTCACCGCAGCAGAATGGTGTAGTAGAGAGGAGAAATAGAACAGTGTTATCAACGACTAGGAGTATGATGAAAGCGATGAAGTTACCCTTAACTTTTTGGGCGGAAGCAGTAAGGCACGCCATTTACATACTCAACAGGGCTCAGCACTGGAAGATAAAACACCATATGAAGCCCTCTACAACAGAAAACCAAACCTAGAATACCTAAGAATATTCGGATGCACAGCTTATGCTAAGGTTACGATACCTCACTTGAAGAAGTTAGATGATAGAAGCATTCCAATGATTTACTTAGGAGTTGAAGAAGGATCAAAAGCATGTAGGCTATATGATCCAGTAGGAAAGAAGAAACATGTTGGTAGGGATGTAAAGTTTATGGAAACGAAAGCGTGGGATTGGAATAATAATGAAGAGGATACGAGTACTGAGGATACGTTTCGGACTAGCTTTGTAATAGATGAAGTTGACAATGATAATCCTACACCAGTCAACATAGAAAACACCGACAACATGTATCAAGAACAAGAACCTATACCAGATCCACCCTCACCAACCACACCACCAGCATACACTTACAACCCTAACTCAGAAGATGAAGAAAGAGCTACTATAAGCTCATTAGAGAGCTCAGATTCTAGAATTGATCATAGACCTATACAAGGTTTAAAGAACATTACGGAAATCTACCAAACTGCACGTGAAGTAGAAGCCCCTAGCTTATTCTTTACAGAAGAAGAACCCCGTAATTATAAGGAAGCATCAAAAGATGAGAAGTGGATTGAGGCCATGAAAATTGAACTAGATTCAATCAACAAAAATAAAACATGGACCCTTACCACATTGCCCGAAAACCAGAAGGCAATAGGACCCAAATGGGTTTATAAAACCAAAAGAGATGCACAAGGAAGGATCATAAAGTATAAAGCAAGATTAGTAGCAAAAGGTTATGTACAAGAACAGGGAATAGACTTCGATGAAGTGTTTGCACCAGTTGCTAGGATAGAGACAGTTCGATTGATATTAGCACTAGCAGCATATCATGGATGGCAAGTACACTACTTAGATGTAAAATTAGCATTTTTACATGGAGAATTGAAGGAAGAAGTCTATGTTACACAACCTGAAGGTTTCAGTCAGCAAGGAAACCTAGGAAAAGTCTACAAGCTAACTAAAGCTTTGTATGGCTTAAGACAAGCACCGAGAGCTTGGAACGTGAAGCTTGACCAAACATTAAAGTCATTAGACTTTAAGAAATGTAATCTCGAACAAGCGATCTACACAAAGAGAAGCAAGACTTCTTCACTTATCGTTGGAGTATATGTGGATGATCTGATAATCACAGGCACTCCAAAGAAGGAAGTAGATTTGTTCAAATCCCAGATGAAAGATAAATTTGAAATGAGCGACTTAGGGTTGCTAGCATATTACCTTGGGATAGAAGTTACACTGACAGGAGAAGAGATTACAATCAAGCAAACTGGATACATTAACAAGATCTTAAAAGAGACAAGCATGACGGACAGTAATGACACGAAAACACCAATGGATCCCGACACTAAGTTGGTCAAGGCGGAAGATGGAAACCCAGTTGACGCAACTTATTACCGAAGCTTAGTTGGAAGTCTCAGATATTTACTGCATACAAGACCAGATCTTAGTTATTCAGTCGGACTACTCAGCAGATTTATGCAAGACCCAAAGGATCATCACCTGAGGGCAGTGAAACAAGTAATCCAATACATCAAAGGAACAAAAGACCATGGAATAATATACAAGAAAGACGGAAGCTACAAGATTACAGGATACAGCGACAGTAGTTATGGAGTCAATACAGATCAAGGAAAAGGAACTACTTGAATAGTATTTTACTTTGGAGAGTCACCTATCACTTGGTGTACTCAGAAGCAACCGACAGTAGCACTCTCATCATGTGAATCAGAATTCATGGCGGCTACTGCAGCAGCATGTCAAGCCTTATGGCTAAAACGATTACTTAGTGAATTAACTGGATTAGAAGAAAAGAAGATAACGCTCAGAGTTGACAACATATCAGCTATACAACTCGTTAAGAACCCATTATTTCACGGAAGAAGCAAGCATATAGACATTCGCTATCATTTCATACGGGAATGCGTAGAGAATGGTCATATCAAGGTAGAACACGTAAGTGGAGAACTTCAAAGAGCAGATATTTTAACTAAAGCATTACCAAGACTCAAGTTCGTGACTATGCGACAAATGCTCGGAGTTCAAGACTTAGGACAAAGCAATGATCAAGATTAAGGAGGAGAATGTGAAAAGTAGATCGAGATTACATGCTCACATTCTCCTCCTTAATCTTGATCGTTGCTTCGTCCTAAGTCTTGAACTCCGAGCATTTGTCGCATAGTCACGAACTTGAGTCTTGGTAATGCTTTAGTTAGAATGTCTGCTCTTTGAAGTTCTCCGCTTACGTGTTCTACCTTGATATGACCATTCTCTACGCATTCCCGTATGAAATGATAGCGAATGTCTATATGCTTGCTTCTTCCGTGAAATACTGGGTTCTTAACGAGTTGTATAGCTGATATGTTGTCAACTCTGAGCGTTATCTTCTTTTCTTCTAATCCAGTTAATTCACTGAGTAATCGTTTCAGCCATAAGGCTTGACATGCTGCTGCTGTAGCCGCCATGAATTCTGATTCACATGATGAGAGCGCTACTGTCGGTTGCTTCTGAGTACACCAAGTGATAGGTGACTCTCCAAAGTAAAATACTATTCCAGTAGTTCCTTTTCCTTGATCTGTATTAACTCCATAACTACTGTCGATGTATCCTGTAATCTTGCAGCCTCCGTCTTTCTTGTATATTACTCCATGGTCTTTCGTTCCTTTAATGTATCGGATTACTTGTTTTACTGCCTTCAGGTGATGATCCTTCGGGTCTTGCATAAATCTGCTGAGTAGTCCGATTGAATAACTAAGATCTGGTCTTGTATGCAGTAAGTATCTGAGACTTCCAATTAAGCTTCGGTAATAAGTTGCGTCAACTGGGTTTCCATCTTCCGCCTTGACCAACTTAGTGCCGGGGTCCATTGGTGTCTTTGTATCATTACTGTCCGTCATGCTTGTTTCTTTCAATATCTTGTTAATGTATCCAGTTTGCTTGATTGTAATCTCTCCTCCTGTCTGTGTAACTTCTATCCCAAGGTAATATGCTAGCAACCCTAAGTCGCTCATTTCAAATTTATCTTTCATCTGGGATTTGAACAAGTCTACTTCTTTCTTTGGAGTGCCTGTGATTATCAGATCATCTACGTATACTCCAACGATAAGTGTAGAAGTCTTGCTTCTCTTTGTGTAGATTGCTTGTTCGAGATTACATTTCTTAAAGTCTAATGACTTTAATGTTTGGTCAAGCTTCACGTTCCAAGCTCTCGGTGCTTGTCTTAAGCCATACAAAGCTTTAGTTAGCTTGTAGACTTTTCCTAGGTTTCCTTGTTGAATGAAACCTTCAGGTTGTGTAACATAGACTTCTTCCTTCAATTCTCCATGTAAAAATGCTGATTTTACATCTAAGTGGTGTACTTGCCATCCATTATATGCTGCTAGCGCTAATATCAATCGAACTGTCTCTATCCTAGCAACTGGTACAAACACTTCATTGAAGTCTATTCCCTGTTCTTGTACATAACCTTTTGCTACTAATCTTGCTTTATACTTTATGATCCTTCCTTGTGCATCTCTTTTGGTTTTATAAACCCATTTGAGTCCTATTGCTTTCTGATTTTCGGGCAATGTGGTAAGGGTCCATGTGTTATTTTTGTTGATTGAATCTAATTCAATTTCCATGGCCTCAATCCACTTCTCATCTTTTGATGCTTCCTTGTAATTACGGGGTTCTTCTTCTGTAAAGAATAAGCTCGGTGCTTCTACTTCACGTGCAGTTTGGTAGATTTCCGTAATATCCTTTAAACCTTGTATAGGTCTATGATCAAATCTAGGATCTGAGCTCTCTAATGAGCTTATAGTAGCTCTTTCTTCATCTGAGTTAGGGTTGAAAGTATATGATGGTGGTGTGATTGGTGAGGGTGGATCTGGTATAGGTTCTTGTTCTTGATACGTGTTGTCAGTGTTTTCTATGTTGACTGGTGTAGGATTATCATAGTCAACTCCATCTATTACAAAGGTAGTCCAAAACGTATCTTCAGTATTCGTATCCTCTTCATTATTATTCCAA
This sequence comes from Chrysanthemum makinoi, assembly GCA_910596185.1. NCBI lineage: Eukaryota > Viridiplantae > Streptophyta > Magnoliopsida > Asterales > Asteraceae > Chrysanthemum > Chrysanthemum makinoi. The sequence continues at coordinate 47,653,179 of OU343219.1, read as the reverse complement.
TCCCACGCTTTCGTTTCCATAAACTTTACATCCCTACTAACATGTTTCTTCTTTCCTACTGGATCATATAGCCTACATGCTTTTGATCCTTCTTCAACTCCTAAGTAAATCATTGGAATGCTTCTATCATCTAGCTTCTTCAAGTGAGGTATCGTTACCTTAGCATAAGCTGTGCATCCAAATATTCTTAGGTATTCTAAGTTTGGTTTTCTGTTGTAGAGGGCTTCATATGGTGTTTTATCTTCCAGGGCTTTCGTCGGTACCCTGTTGAGTATGTAAATGGCGTGCCTTACTGCTTCCGCCCAAAAAGTTAAGGGTAACTTCATCGCTTTCATCATACTCCTAGTCGTTGATAACACTTTTTATTTCTCCCTCTACTACACCATTCTGCTGAGGTGAGTATGGTGCTATCAATTGTCTCTCAATTCCATTTTCCTTACAGTACTTGGTGAATTCATGTGATGTAAATTCACCTCCTCTATGAGTTCTTAACATCTTGATTTTCAACTTCAACTTTGATTCGATCTGGTGTCTAAATTCCTTGAATGTGCTAAACGCTTGATCTTTCGAGTTTAGAAAGTAAGCCCACATAAACGGTGGCAGTCATCGACTAATAAGAAGATGAGCTTCTTTCCGGAGTGTGTTGTTGGACTTATGGGACCACAAAGATCTCCATATATTAAGTCTAACGGGTTCTTTGATCTGAATTTAGCTTGGTTTGGAAATGGTGTTCTGATGTGTTTTCCTAATAAACATGCATCAGATTGTCCTGCATGCTTTATTTTTGGTATTCCATCCACTAAACCTTTCCTTGTCATTTTATCTATTGCATCAAAGTTCAGGTGACCTAATCTAGCATGCCATAACCATGCTTGGTCATTTACGTTTGCTAAAAGACATATAGGTGCTACTATATGTAATCTAATACTGTAAAGTCGATTCTTAGATCGTTCTACTTTCATCAACAACTTCTTGTTCTTATCATACAAAGTCAGTAAATTTCCATCCATTATGATTTTGCAACCTATTTCGGTAAGTTGTCCTAGACTAAGTATGTTGCTCTTGAGGTTTGGAATGTAGTAAACATCCGAGATCATCTTCTGTTGTAAGTTTCTACATCCTAATAGTATTGAACCTCTACCCTTTATCTCTACATACGATCCATCTCCAAAACGAACGCGTCCAGTGATGTTTTCGTCAATATCTTTGAAATGGCCTTTAGTGCCTGACATATGGTTGCTTGCACCATTGTCTAAATACCATATGCTAGCATCTGTCGTAGCATATTTTCGGGGTTGTACTTTTTCTTCATTTAACAATATTTCTTCAGTTTCGTGTATTGCCATTAGCAGTGATGGTTCATCATCTTCTAAGATAAGGTTTGACTGTTCTTGAGTTGTTGATGGACTTCTACAATCCTTTTTGTAGTGTCCGAGTTTTCCACAATTATAGCATGTGATTTTGCTCTTATCCCATCCTTGTTTTCCATTGTTTGACTTATATGAGTGGGATGAGTTTCCTCCATTCGAGTTGTTTCTATTTCCCTTATTCTGCCAGTTTCCACGTGAATAGTTTGATCTACCTCTATATTTTGTAAATCGTTTCTTATTTCTAGAATGTTCGCCTTGTGCGAATAATAAGTTGTCTTGGCCATCTACTTGTCCTCCCTTTCGGAGTTTTATTCTCTCCTCGAATGCCTTAAGTTTTCCTGTGATCTCATCTAACGTAATGTCATCGAGATCATTCGTCTGTTCTATGGATGCTACTATTTGAATGAATCTATCTGGTGTGGAGTCTAATAGTTTTCGAACTAAAAGTGATTCATCCAACTCTTTTCCTAATTCTTTTGCCTTCGTGGCGTAGCCGTTCAATTTGGCTGTAAATGCATCCACGGTTTCATCCTCCTTCATCTGAAGAGTCTGAATCGTGCTTGTTGCACCTTTTCTTCTCCAACATGTCTCTTTTTCAACGAATCCCATAATTCTTTTGCAGTTTTGCAACTTGCTACTTGTAAGATCACATCTTCGGTTAACGCTTGATATAAGAAGGCGGTTGTTGCCTTATCCTTCTTAACATCTAATTGTGTATCGGCCTTAGGTTCTATTGTTTCCCATAGTCCTTGTGCTTCTAGTATCACCTTAATTTGTATAGTCCAAACTGTGTAGTTTGTGATTTTGAGTTTTGGGCATTGATACTGTGTCATAGGGGTTACGGGTTTTGGTGCAGTGTTACTGCCACTTGCGTCGTCACCGGGCATTTTGATAGTGCCTATGATCTTCACTTTCTACTTTGTATAGGGATCTCTAACTAGTAGTATCACTTAATACTACGGGAACAGAAATAGTTATCCGGGAATCCTAATATGAAACTATGGATTTCTAATAGTATAAACTAATATCTTTACTATAAATATGAAAGAAAATCCAAAAGTTTAAGATTTTTCGTGTGACCTGTTTTTGTCACTTGCGTATTCCCTTCTTGTCGGTACTAGAGTATACCAACTATGTTTTTCTTTCCCTTGTATCACGTTGTCCTTTCTTTTGTTGACTTGCTTCCTTTATCTCCAAGTCTCGAATTTTGTGTCGACTTGCTTTATTTATCTCCAAGTTTTCGAATAAAACACAAAATGATTCAGAAATTAGTCTCGGTAATTTCTTCCAAAAGACCAAGCGGATTGCTTGTCTTTGTTCTACTACTCGATGGTAGTATGTCAACAAGTGATGTCCTTGTTGCCCTCGTTGCTTGTCCGCGTTCTAACAATACTCCTTCTTCTTTATTCCACACCGTATCTACAACAACCTACAGAAATACCCACGGTATCCTTGCGAGCAAGTGATCAAAATGCTCCTGTTGTTGTCCCTCTTTGTATTGTAAACGTCTTTCCAAAAACAGTTTGATATGTTTTCTGGTTCGGTATACCTTCCTTTCTTCTCAAGCAACGTTCTCTTCTTTCTTCTTCACGTACGTCTTTCTTCTCCACTTTTGTCTCGACAAAAGGGCTGTTTTCTCTCGTTGTATGATTGAACGCCAATAATTTAAACAAAGTTTCCTTTGTCTTGTTCTCGTTGCGTCCAGAATCAAACCAACAGAAAAATACCAAGTCACCACAGTTTGGTGGCTTGTCGAATGCAATTTCTTACACAAGTACGGTCGTGCACTACTTTCCTTGCGTTATCAAGTTATCCAGGCAGCGTATGGTTCAATGATACGTTGCGTCTTCTTCTTCTTCTTCCTGAAACAAAAGTCTCAGCGCGTCTTTTCTGGTTCCTTCTTTCTCGTTCAAGAGTTTCTGGTTATTGTTTTGTACTCGTTAATCAACAGACTTTGTTTCTGTTTTCCTGGTTCGGAATCTTGTGTTTAAGATGATGGTTGTATCGATGTAACGAGTGTATGGACAAGGCTCTTGATGCCAAATGTTGGTCCCAATATGAGTAAAACAATATAACGAAATTGCAATATAATGAATAACTTGTCAATATGTTTTCTGTCGAAATTCTGTACATGATACATCTATATATAGGTTTCTAAAGGGCATGTCCAAACGACATGTTGGTTCTGAAAATAACTGCTAATCGGTTATTAAGTATGTAATAAGCAACTTTGGTCCTTCATGTTTCTTGTCTTGAGGAAAGGAGCAGTAGATCGAGATTACATGCTCACAAATAAGACATTTTTCTCTGAAAAAAGCGGTTTTGCGATACTGATCATGCCAATACCTATTGGCAACATGACAGGGGTATGTCACGAGAAGATGCATCAGATAGTCAGATATGTGCTTGCTTTCCATATGACATATATCAATATAAGAACAATCTTGATTGTCAACATGGCTGTGCTCCATAGCATAGCGTCACACTCATTCTGTTGTAGCGAAAAACTATCTTTATGAGTACATAATTCTTTCAGAAACTTTGTTGTGTGTATTGTAACTACGCTGTTCAGGATTATTGACAGTAAGGCCGAGTTCAGCGACCTCCTACACGTTTACATCAAACTCGTGTGACTTTGTTGTATGTCTTATTAACAAAGAAGCTGACAAAATACCAGTTGACATTGTTCATTTGTTCTCCAATGATTTTCTATGAAATAACAATAATTGCAAATGAATGAAGAATGTAAGAAAGAATAGGTACAATTTACTATGCATAGGAAACTGTAAGACATTCTTAACAAACAAGTTGATGAGTAATGACTACTCCCTCCGTCCCAATTTATAACTCCATATTTCTACATTGAATTGTCTCAAAATACCTGCACACTTTTATATTTAACCAACCAAAAGAGATTTTAGTGAGTATAGATGATATTTGATTGGTGAAAAGTGTAGTTAATGAGACTTTCTTAAATTACATGCAATTTGAAAATGGACTTATAATTTGCGACAAGTAGAGTAATAACTCATATACATTTCATCAAACAACTAGAAAAAGTAAATCATATTCATTATTTTTAACTTAAATTTACAGAGATGAAGCTTACCCTTTGGTAGGTTATGGTAACAGATTAAAAACATGATATTTATCACCTATATTTCCTATGATATTCTCATATCACCTATTTGTATTTAGTAAAAAATAAATTTCTCAAAAAAAAGCACTATTCATTTCTCAAAAGATGTTATTCCCAAAGCAATGAGGAGATTGAAGATACAAATGGAAATGAAACCCATGTTTACAACACGTTCTTAACAATCAAGCCAACAATATCTATTTGCTACCAATAATTTGCCAATTTTAACAGTCAATGAGTTCTTCTCATACACATTTCAACAAACACGTGGTGTACGTGTGCTACATAAAAAGCTCATTAGAGCACCCGGTGTGGGCTCTTCGTCGTCCAACATGGAGGTGAGGTGGCACCTTGTCGTGGTTCTTCACCACACCGCCTACCTTCTTCGTAGCTTGTCATCACAACCCTTTTCGTGGGCACGACGATGGTATATTTTACCTTTTCTTTTTTTTTTCTTTTTTTTTTTTTTTTTTTTTTTTTGTAAATATGTAATGTTTTATTTAGTGGTGGCCCCAAATAAAGAGGTTGAGGTTTGTTATAAGTGAGGGGGGTTAGTTGTGGAGGTTTGTTATGATAAGGTGGCGCTGACGTGGCGGTGATGAAGAGGTAAACCCTCTTCACCACACCTAGAGCTATTATACACAAAAGTCACATGGATAATGGATGAATTAAAGAAACACAATAAAGCTCATTTCAATTGAACTACCACGACCACACTAAACCACCATGATTTGCCCCACGTAGGCTTAACATTACACCATGTTGTGTTGTTGGAGTTGGGAGGCCTTGGAGCATACTTAAATATGTTCCTTGTTCTATATCTTCATGGCAAATTAGTGTTACTCCACACTCCTTCACCTCAACATCTTCATCCTCTAGGAAACTAAATGTAACAAAATTCTTTGCTTCCTTCCATTTGTGTGTATCCCACTTCGTGTAACGCAACCATATCATATATGAATCTTGGATTCCTAGCACCGAATACTCAATGCTAATGCAACTATGTGGGTTCATAGACGCTCCATCAAAGTTCTTTACAGAGTATCTTGTATATACGTAAGGCTTTTTTCTCTTAAAAACAACACAAGTTCCGTATCCACTAAACTTATCATAACACCAATCTGAAGGTAATTCAACCTTTACATGATTTCTCGTACTTCTATTTGTAAACCACTCTGGAATGCTATTCCCATGATACATTATATCTAAACAAAAATAATAGGCAATGTCTCGCTAGAAGAATTCACATCTGTTAGCCTGTAAACCCGCATACCCAAGGAAAGCAGAAAGCTGGTGAATAGAGCCTTGGGAAGTTATAGATGAGTCAAGACACTGAGTCTTCGATATAGACCCCTCGCTATCAATGGTAACATTCTTAAACAACTTTGGAAAATTTTTGAAATAATTTATCCTATTCCTGAATGGGTGTTTAGATGATCCAGGCATTTCTCTTAAGGAGGTGCAATCAGATGCACCAATAAACCATATGCTAGGTGGAACTTCGGACAACACTTCCAGCTTCTTGAAACCATAAACACAAAGCCTTTGAAGACTAAAAAGTTGACTGAAACTTCCAGGCAAGCTAGTAAAATTGTTTCCTGACAAATATAGACATTCTAGACATGATAAGCCTCCAATGCTCTCCGGCACTTCTAATAAATTGTTCCTTGCCAAGTTTAGTTCCTTTAGACATGATAAGCCACCAATGCTCACAGGAACTTGTACTAATTTGCAGTTCCTGAAATTCAGAGACTTTAACATATGGAAACCTGTTAATGAAACTGATCTTTGTGGATGTTGTTTACTTTGTAAACCAAAAGGGCCACGAATTGAAGTCCACCATCTAGACCCGCTACTCTCTTGTTGATCAAACAAAGGAAGTTCTGTAATGGAAGTTCGATCAATATCAAGCTTTGTTAAGCTTTTGATCTTGCCTAAGTCTTCAGGAAGTTTTTCCAATTTTAAGCAACCCGAGAGAATCAGAATTTGAAGAGAAACCATTTCCAGTTTGGAAGGGAAACTCTTAAGGCGTTTGCAGTTTCTCATATTTAAGACAACAAGCTTTTTAAGCATTCCAATAGAGGGGTGAACTTTAACCAAGTTCTCACAGCCTTCAAGAGTTAACTCTTCGAGATTTGTAATCTTTGAGAAATCAGGAGTACTTCTTAGGTAACAACAATACCTTAGCTTCATGAATTTCAACCTCATAAAACACTAACAACAAAAACAAAAAGGAAAAATTTTAGACACAGTATGTATTAACTGGAAATATAACATATGACAAAGTAATTATAGTAGACCTTAGGTGTTGTCCAAAGATGTTTTATGTGGCTGTAAGACAGGTCGATGGTAACAATGTTTTCCAGATAAAAATCTGAAGGTAAGAACTTTAAAGGCAATCCATGCCAATGAAGCAACCATAATTTATTGGACAAGAAATCCAGTCTTCCAGAGATGTTTACTGTAAATTGCTGCCAACGTCCTTCGACTTTCGGAAAGCATATTTTTAGTATCCGCAAGTTTTTCATAATTGTAAGAGCTTGTCCATCTATGCGAAAATTTGGACAGTTTTTCTTTAGCAAAAGGACTAGAACTTTAACTTCTTCTGCTACCTGAGATACAAATAACAGATCAACAGATTGTACTTGCTTTTTATTAATTAAAATAAATAAATAAATAATAAGTAAATAAAAAATAAATTAATAAATAAAGGCAATTGCTTTTACTAAAATATAATTTTAATTATGAAAAAGGAATAATATGCCACTTAATACCTTGTTTACATCCAGTATATCGCAATCGTCTGATGAAATCCACAATCTGCTGTGATTCTGCTCGAATTCTTCACGTATAATTTCCCTTGCCATGATTTGAATCAATTCATGCATTTGAATACAATCTGCATATACTGTTATTAGGAACTTATCAGCTAGAACTTCAATAATAGCAGTTGCAGAAATGTTGTTGCTGTCTAATACACTTGCAGCAAAATCTTTATTTTCCCCAATGAAGGCACACACATGGAGTTTCTCACCAAAAAACACACACTAAAAACACACACACAGTTAAACACTCTCAAACCAAGCTAAACCCTTTTGCACCACCTTTCTACCCTTCAAGATTCAACCCTCATCATCAGGTAACCATAACAAACCGTAACAAGAAATGGGCTGTACACTTTCTTGTATCTTGTGGACCAAGAAACCGTGTACCTCCTCGCCGTAAACCATCAGAGAAGCCACGTGTCACCGCCGCTAACTTCATTTTTGTTGTTTGATAATATAAGAGAGAATTTGGTGAGTTTTTGGGAAGATCATTGTAGAAAGGAGAATGAAATGATGTCGGGAAATGGTGTAATAGCACTTTAACTAGACACACTAACACCATTCTCATGTTTTCACCAACCCTCAACCCTAGACACATTGTTTAAAAAGTCGTAATCAAACATGATCAAATCTTTTGTATCACAAGCAGATGAAACAACATGATCTCATTAACCTAGTTAAAGTGCTATTGCACATGAAAGGGGGTGGACCCCAACACCTTGCCAAGATCTTGGTTTAGGTCCCAAAATCCACCATCCTACTCTCCTACCCTAATTGTTAAAATGACCAATTCAACCCTAATGGTTTAAAGGGTCTTTTTGATACCCGATGCTTGGATAGTTCTCATTACCTAAAACCCTAAACTATTTAAAATACGCAACGACATATCTTACCTTTTGGTCTCGGCTGTGGTCGTGGCTTGGCCTCAGCTTGGCACTCGTGACACCCTATATTCCCACAAGTATAAAAGTAAAGCACATAGTTAGAGTTTCGTATTTGTATTTTTTATTTAATTTCTTGTAATCTTAATAGTTAGTTGAATCTGATTAATATACTTTTCAATATTCCATTGATTTCTACAACATATACACTCTGCTATACTACTCAAACAGGTAAAAAAAATTTAAAATTGAAGCTTTACGTAACCATTTTACCTATGGTGCATACCCCGCCACAACACACCACCAACAGCCTCTCCACCGCCACAACACACAACCAGCTTCTCCTCCAAACACACACTGGAACAACACACCACCAGCCTCTCCACCGCCACAACACACCACCGGCCTCTCCACCGCCACAACACACCACCAGCCTATATGCGATTAGCCATTTTCTGAACCTGGAAAAAGAAAAGAAAATACAACTCAATATTATTAAAAGATTAAATATTTACACTGCTTTTAATCGATGAACCCTATGAAATATAACAAATTTTAAGGTTTAAATATATATGAAACTAAACTTAATCTGATAAGAAATTATTATAAAACGCATGACCTGGTAATAATAAAAGGTGTGGCATATAAATAATCAGTGACCAACGCCACCAAGCTCATTTGCCTCACCCCAAAATCTTCAGCCATCATCTTCAAAACACATTTCCTATGATGTAGTGGTGGTGGATGTGGTGTTATGAACATGAAGATGAAGGAGGTACGGTGGAGCAGCAGCTGTGTTTGTTTTTTTTTTTTTTTTTTTTTTTTGTTGTTTTTTTTTTTTTTAATCTCATTTGTGAAACAGATCTGTGTTAATAATTGAGGTGATTTTTTATGATTAGTTTTCTCCAGGGACATGCCCCGGCAAAAACTTTGTTTGTCATCTAGCAAGACTTTTGCCGGGGACATGTCCCCGGGGAAGGTAATGGCGGGATAAAGTAAAAAGATGGGAGGGAAAAATAAAAAAATCGTGAAAAGTTTTCCCGGGGACATGTCCCCGGCAAAAGGTTTTTAAATCTATTAAAAAAAATGTTTATTATCATTTTCAATAACTAAATTAATAATAAATCAATATAAATTTAACCTAAAAATTTTCTATGGTATACGTATCATGTCAAACGCCCGAGTATAAGTGCTATGGTATACGTATCATGTTAAACGGACGAGTATAAGTGCTATGGTATACGTATCATGTTAAATGACCAAGTATATGGACCGAACAAAATTAACTTTACGTATTTATGAAAAGTTGAAGACCGACACCAATTATAATGCAAAGTTAACTAAAAAGATACTACTTACTTGAATATAGTAAAAAAGATGTATCAAAAAGGAAAGAATTACTACCATTGTTGTTACCTTGGACACCATGAATGCCCTCTATTATACGATCAAAGGTTGTAATCAGTTAAAACACAAAACTTTTGGACACGTTAACTTTAACCATTTTTTGGTTTGTTAACATCTTTTTATTAACGGGACACGAAGCTAGTGCTATTTCAATGGCCCAGTATAGGTGCTATGG
>OU343219.1:47624649-47643282 GCA_910596185.1 Chrysanthemum makinoi | reverse complement strand
GTATTTACCAAAGTGATGATTGGATGGTTGATGATGCTGATGATGTTGGATAATGAACCACTGATGAATCACTGCATGTTCCCCTAAAACAGATATTCACTGAAACCGAAGTTGTCGTAACACATTCAAGCTGACATTGTTTACGGTTTTGTCTTGATTTTGTAAAATCCCGCGAAAGAACCTATTTCTCGGTTTAAATCATAGACTTGTAAAATCCCGTGACAATGGAAACATCCTGGTATTTGTAAAGTGCATTTCCGGATCTATCTTACGGTTTATTCTTGGTTTTTGTAAAATCCCGCGAAAGAAACTATTTCTCGGTTTAAACCATAGAGTTGTAAAATCCCGTAATGATGGAACCATCTTGGAGAAGAGAAAGTGTAAATTTGGATCTTACTTGATGCTGATGCTACGGTTTCTGCTTCAAAGAGGGGATAAAAGGGTGTACTTCCTGAATTGGGTGTGTGTTTGGGTTGTCTTCATGGCAGTTTGGTTATTATATGGTTTTACGGGGATACGTGCTTTTAACCATGGTCGGAATGAGAACCATTATCAAAGTTCATTTAAATGTCAAAGAAGGCTAGATTTGAGCAGTTCAGAAGATGTGACAACGGCGTTAATTCAATATTATTAATTTGAGGTTGAAGTGAATTATCACGGGCAAGTGTACTTAGTATATGAAGGTATCAGGGGATGGATGGATGAAGATTCTTCATTATCCTTGTTCAAGCTTATTATCAAAAGCAAAGACTTGGAAATCTAGTTATTGTTGGGTGACTTTTACTTCTTCTTTTACCACTTGGGGGAATTGGGCTCTTATCACCTCAAAATAACTATCACTTAAAGGAGTTACGTTGTAGTGCTCAGTGTCACATTCATTTGTGGATTTTCAAGAGGTAATGTACGTCTATTACTTGATGGTTGGTTGGGTGAAGAGTATAGAGTACTTAGAGATTCAAATGGGCATGAATTCTCGACACCGCTCTTTGTTACATATGTGCAAGTTTAAGTCATGAGTTCGGGGTAGTTTACTTCAGGGTCAAATTCATTATATCGGGTTTTCTCCATCAGTTGTCACGTCAAAGAGCCTACAGAATGATAATGGGGATGATTACATGTTTTGCTAAGAAGAGCAGAAAAGAGAGAGATAATGACGTCTGTTCACTTCAGTTCAGGCCTCGTACTCTAAAGAAAAGAAATGTGTACGTTTCAGTGCGCATTATCTTCGAAAGAAGAGAAATCTTCTTATGACGTCTGTTCACATCAGTTCAGGCCTCGTACTCCAAAGAAAAGAAATGTGTACGCTTTCAGATATCTCCGAAGAAGAGAAATCTTCCTATGACGTCTGTTCACTTCAGTTCAGGCCTCGTACTCTAAAGAAAAGAAAAGTGTACGTTTCAGTGCGCTTTATCTTTGAAAGAAGAGAAATCTTCTTATTATGACCATTCTCATCAACATGCTTCATACTTTTTCCATGCGCTTCAGTCATCAAGTGAACCGGGCTACTGTTGATTGTTTTCTGATTCCACTTTCTCAACTATAATGACGATGGCGACATCCTGTGCTGATTTTGCGGGGGAGAAGTGTGAATAGACTACATTTGGATAATGTTCACTTGTTTAATCAAGAATGGCATCTCCGTATGCAATTCTTGAGGGGGAGAAGAAGTGTGAATTTTTGCATTGTTGATTGATATTTGAGAATATAAATGGTCATACGGCTCTAAAACTCATGTAAGAACCGAGCTTCTTCTTATCGGGTCATCTTCACATGGAGTTTTTCTTCTATGAGCCGTTGGTTGACATCTTCACAAGCTGATATGAGTTTATTGACAAAGTGCTTCCTAAATGCTTCACGTGCACATTAACATGATGATTCCGAACAACCTTCTGTTCTTGTTTGATGTGATTGTTTGCTTGGTGTTACCATTTTGTGTGTTCGCTGAGGGCTGATTGCTGATTTCCTTGATGAACATCTTTCTGTTCTTGTTTGATTGGGAGGATCTTAATAAAGGGGATTTGCAAGATGTAAGTTAATTGGGATGCTTTTGGTGATGTTCTTGTGTTTTTGGTGAAATGAAGATGTTAACTATCTATTCCCCAACTGGACAATCTTGAAGAAGGTCGAGTCTACAGTCGGTTCTACATTTTCTGCTACATGTTAGAAGACTAAAGACGAGTTGCATTTAACGATCTAAAGACTTCTTCTTTATCTGGGCATTTATCAAACAGATTGTCGGTTTAGGGGAGAGCACTAATTGGGGGAGAGTGATATGTCAAATTTAATCCCCAATTAGACTTGCTCATATTCTTCAGCAAGTTGATTCTCACAAAGACTTCTAAGGTTCTTCTCAACAGATTTCTTGTATTTGGGCTTTCAAAGTGTTGCTGATTCTGAAGTGTCAAAACCAGCAAGGGGGAAGGAGACACGTATCTAAACGCGAGTAAACTTGATTAACTTAATACTTCTAAGTAATTGAAGATATCCCGGGAAGACAAATGTGATTACCGCAGAGAAATTCAAGGTTTGACTCATGGCGAGTAAACTTGATGGACTTAATACTTCTAAGTGATTGAAGTTATCCCGGGAAAACAAATGTCATGACCGCAGAGAAACTCAAGGTTTTACTCTTCAAGGCGTTTAGTGTTCTTATTTCAACTATGTGGGGGAAGAGATGTTAGAAAATGTTTCTGAAGATATAAGAGGTACATTGGTGTGTGATGATCTCGATGTTATCGCAATCATCAGGGGAGAGAGAATTGTGAACATTGGGGATGCTCACCGCTTGTTTTACTTGAGGGCTTAATCTGTGATTCAGAGATATAATCACTTATTTCGGTGTTGAAATCCGCAGAGATTGTCACCCGCAGAGATAATCGGTGATTCGGCCTGCTTCTTCAATGTTATCGGTTGTTCTCTCTTTGGGGAATGTGTGTACTTCGGTCCTTGAGCTTCATACACGATCATCAGGGAAGAAAGCCATTGTTTACCACAAACATTGGGGAGGTGTTTTCCTTCCGGGCATGATGTGTATTTGGGAGAGTTCTTGGATATTGGTGTACTTCGGGTTCTTGAGCTTCATACACATTCATCGTGGATGAAAGATGTGAACATTGGGGAGGTGTTCTTCATTACCCTCATGATGTGTATTCGGAGAGTTCTTGAGCATTATACAAAGAGACTGACTGCATCAATTCAACTACTTGGGGGAATTGTTCTCTTGACACCTTTTGGAATGGATTGCTTCAGACGTCAGTTGAAAGGAAATTTGAGAAGTGTTATTTATGTGTGGGATGAAAAGTTGCTGATGTTCTATTGGATGATATAACCCCGAATGGAGAATCTCGATTATCGGTCTTAATAGGAGCAGCGGGATTTATGATAATGGTGTGCTTCTCTGTGCACCTGGCTAAGGAAAGCTTGAAATAAAGCTTCGAATCTGCTCATCACATGGATTTTCGGTTTGGGGGGAAGCTGCCAAAGTCTCTTTTTCTCAAAGGCTCATGTTCTATCTTCTATTCAAGAGCGCGGAAGCTTTGGTGGAAGTTTAAGAGATGACGTATTCTATCTTCTACGACGCGTCGCTTGATATCCTTATCTCGGTACTCGTATCATCATCCTCTTAAATTATATCATCTACTCTATCTTGTAAATATCTATTTCAGAAAACAAAATACAAAAATATAAAACCAACAAAAAGAAAATAGAAAAATATAAAACAAAATAGAAAAATTTAAAACCTTCAAAAACCCATAAAAATCAGAAAAATTTCAAAAATACCAAAAATATGTTTTCACATGACATGTCTTCTGTATCGATAACATCTACGGTCTTAGAAATGTCATTCAATAATGGCACGGACCATAGATGAAGTTCGAGCAGGAGGTGTAAATATTCTTTTCAAAACATGTCTCAAACTATGGCTTACAGTTATTTCAGACTGTAACCCGCGCTTCAAAAAATGGCTTACAGTTATTTCAGACTGTAACCCGCGCTTCAAAATATGGCTTGCTATTATTTCTGATAGCAACCCGCTCTTCAAGAAAGGAAAGTGCTGCGCTAAACCAATTTTCAAATATTTTCGTGCACTTATCCTAAAACAATTTAAGGAAAGTATGTCGAAGGACTGCTGTTCCTACACAAATGTTTTTCCGTTAAAATTCTTCGGAAAATATTTGTTGTTTTCTAAAATGGTGGTAAATGAGTTGCTTAAAATCAATCAGTTTCAGAGTTTTTATAAAATTTGGGTACTCAATCAATGACTTCAGCACTTTTAAATTCTTTTATAAAATGAGTTATTGGTTGAGGGGGAAAATGTTTTCAAATCTATATCTTCTAACGAGCTTTCTTAATTATCCTAATATGCTTGATTAAAAATGATGTTAACCTATGTTGAAGACTAGGTGCGAAGGATATGATTGCTAGGTTTAGATAATTAGAGTTTGATGAACACATTTTTCCCATACATTTATATGAACTGATTGATATGTTGAATTGACTTGAATTAGTCGATTGTTGTTTGGGTGATGTCACCACCATATATCTGATGTGTGTTCACTAACGATGCGGTATATTGGTATAAAAGAATGTTCCCGATCCGGAACCCACGATTGTAGATGATTGGATGCCGAAAGGAAAGGGTAACTATATCTTGGGTTGACAAATGAAGAAACGGAGCTTAATTGGACTTCTATGGAGAGTTGGCATAAATGCAAATATGAGGTCTCACAGCATCAGCAGATGGTTTTCTTCTAAAAGATTGAAGAAACGGAGCTTAATTTGACCTCGCTTGCATTCAAAATGCAACGAAAGAAGAAGTCTCACTGCATCAGCAGACGGTTTTCTTCCAAACCCTACAACAACAACAACAACAAAAGCGGCTCATCCACCTAACGAATCTTTGTGCAGGATACCATTTTTAAAACAATTTTGAATAATTTGATTAAATTGTTTTGAAAATGGAAAATATTGTTTTGAAAATATATTGGACTAATTTTTGAAAAATCACCGGACTTCTTGTTATCAAAACCTAAGTCACTCAATTATTGACTTCATGGATCGGGGAGAGTGATTTAAAATTAAAATATTTTCAAACAATATATCTTCAAAAGAGTCCGTTTGTACGAAATTATGTGGTGATCTAAAGATTTAATGTTATGTCATGGTATGATTTTTCTTTGAATCAAGGTCTTTCAAAATGAAATTTTTCTGTTCTTGTTTGATTGTGAAATTGTTTTATTTTACTAAAGATCTTTGAAACTATCATACCCTGACACTAACAATCTTTAATGTCTTAAAATGGTCCTTATCTGTCATTTTTCAAAGTTAAATCAAGCCACGCCTTTTCCCAAAATCTTTTAAATGATTTAAATCAATTGGGATCACAAATCTCAAAAGGTTTGAAATTTTGATCGGGTTAGAGATCGTGAGTTAAATCTCTTATCTGTTTAAATGGAATTGGTTTTAGTCCTTCAAAGGCACTCCCGCCTCCATGTGCCAAACGATTTCAAATACACAATGCACATGTTGAGGAGGAGGATTTATCCAAAAACATGAAGAGTATTTAAACCAGGCCACATATTCTCCCATGTTTTCTAAACCGTATTAATCACTTGAGATCTAAAATCTCAAAGGGTTTGATATTTTTGATCGGGGAGAATTTGTGATTTAATAATGAAATTTGATAAAAGGTGATCGTTTTGATTTAATTGTGTGCAGGCCGCCTTCATATGTGCTAAACGCCAATCTTGAAGCACATATTGAGGGGAGCAATCAAACTATCGAGGTACAAAAGCCTTTTAAAGTGATTTATAAAGTACCTTGATTGAGTTTTAAATGGTTTCTTAATGGCTTTTGTGATTGTGGATGTGCTTCAAATTAACTCTTGCCTCTATGTGATAAAATGATTTCAAATATCCTATGCACATATTGAGGGGAGAATTTACCAAAGAAATTCAAATGGCTTTTTCTAAGGAAAATGTGATCAAGAAATTATTTCAAAGAAATTATTTCAAAGAACTCTTGCCTCCATGTGCCAAACAAGTTCAATATCATATGCACATGTTGAGGGGAGCATTTCTAAAATGATCAAAACTATTAAGGTACAAAATGCTTTGATCTCGTATCACAAGTACCTTGATTGTTTTTCCAAATGATTTTTCGATTGGTTTCATGGAGGAAAGAACAATACCAAAAGACCGACCAATTTACTTTATGCATGGTGTTATAAGGATGGTTAGGTTAGGTATTCGTTCCACGATCCGCCAGTCGGAGGGATCTAACCACGGACAATCCACTAGATAGTGTAGAGTCCTTAGGTATATTGAAAAAAGGAGAAAAGTGAGATACGGGAAGAGCGCGGACTGAGACAGAGCTAGTACTCGAATAAACCCAACAAGGTTCTAGTTATGAAGTCTCGGTAAGCACTGGGGGTTGAAGAATGAAAAAGAATTGAATGTGAAAAGGGTGAAAATAAATAGCCCTCCATAAATTCAACCTTAGGGCAGAAACCGGGTTCAATACATATGCTACTGGTGTTTACTAAGGTAACACCGGTATTGAAGACAAGACATCATGGACCCAAAGGATGCACTGCACTAAATTCCCAAGCTACTCAAGTTCCTCTTAAAAGGGCTTGTTTCATTCTCACGGGAACCGACATTATCTATCGACTTTCTCTTAGAGATTGTTGATATTGAAGAAGGAGACCCTCTCCCTAGTCTCCGGCATAGGAACCAAATGTGCACTATTGAGTCTAGAGCCAAGAGATCATCCACAAAGTCTCATTAGGACACAAAATTAATGAAAACTTGCTGTTTCACACAATGTGGAAAGTAAGTATATATTAAGAGTCCTACGCATTATCCTTGTGGTATTGCCGAACATCCGAAAGTGATATGCAAAAATAATCACAATGAAGATGGAAAGCCTTCTAGAGCCAACATCAAACAAGCTCTTGGTAGGTGGCATGTGAGATCTATTCTAAAGATCAAGCTTGTGACAACCGATAGAAACGATGGGGCTATTCACTCTTGAATCAACCTTGGTCCGTGAAATGAATGACTAATACTTTTGGAAAACCGCTCGATGTGCAAATCTTTTTCTTTCTAGCACGTCGAATGTGTATTATGTTTTCAAATTCAAAAAGTATCTCCGATTGAAAAATACTTTAGAAAACCGCTCGATGTGCTGAATCTCTTCTTTTCATTAGCACGTCGAATGTGTACTCTTTTAAATACAAAAAGTATTTTGATTGAAAATTGATCTTTCACATAAAACCTTCGTCGTATTGCAAAACTCTTTCTTCTAAGCAATACGCGATTGTTTTCAAATCAATTTTCATCAATCGAATCTCAATTGGCCGTTCACTCAATTCGCGTTGTCTTCTTTGAGACGCTCCGTTTGAGAACGCTAGAACAAATTGCGAAACCCTCGCCAAGGAGATTCTTAGGAATCCTACCGATCACAAAGACTTGTAATCGATCAACGGAACCGTGGGTCGCGGTACTCAATTCAACGAAAGTGATCAAAGACACTGTGTTTTATTGCTAACCGTTGTTTGCAGTACATTTGGACGGTGTACCGATCGTAATTGAGGAGTCAATTCAAAGCCGCATGCTCACAGCATCCACACTTAATTTGAAGAAATCATGACCGGTGCATATCTACATAACTGCTCGATATTTTTATACTATGCCTACGCCAAGCAAATATCATGAACCAAGAAGGCTTCCGCTACTCTAATGGAAAGATGTCATGATTCAAAAGTGTGAGCATGTCGGTCCAAAAGTCACAACATCACATGAAGGCAACACAACTATGGATGATCCAGAGAGATTTGCTGTGGATGATGATCTCTAAGAAAGCTCAAAGATCATCAAAGATGTGGATCAGTTAATGGCCTCCACTTAAAGTACAAAGTTATCGGACTTTAAAGAATCGCTACTAAAGCACAAAGATTGCTGAAATGAAGAATTGAAGTCTACGAGCTCAAGAACAAAGTCAAGAATAGAATGCTAGGATTCGAAATGTAAAACATGGGGTGACCTCCCTTAGGGGGAGATTGTTAGGAATTAGAAAATTCCATAGTGAAGAGTCGGTCACCCCAAATATTATCTAGCATAAGTTAGCTCAGACTTGTCGTTAGTTACTTTATTTAGTAGTTTATTTATTAGTTTGTAGCGTAGTATAGCTTAGTAACACGCGGAGGAAGGACGGTCTTTACCCATCAGATACCTGATCCACGTGCCATAGGAGGTCGTTATGTTTGTAACTATAAATACCCCTTCCATCCATGGAAGGGGTGGTTGCCAATCTAACATTCCATACATTTGAGAACCAAGTCTCTAGCAAGAACACCCTCTCTCTCTCTCTCTAAACCTCTAACTATTTTGATCATCCAGACCACCCGAATCATCAAACACAATAAATATTACATCCTACACTACCTCTAAGCTACTATGAGTCACGTTTTAAAACTAAATCAACTAAGCTAATAAGCCTATCAGAACTAATTTGTATTATAAAAGCTCAAGCTAAAAACATTTTGGCTACATAAGGTTTCATTAAGCTAACCAAACGCCCTAATGTACTTTGAGCAATGATTTAGAAGGCTTAAAAAATCCTAAAATAAACTAAAATACCTTAAATTGTAGATCAACAACGAGAACTAATGCCCAAAATTTCAAACTTCTAAGGATTTATCATGCATACCCTACCTATACAATGTGAAGCTAAAAATACATATATATTCAAAAATAGGAGCTATAAACTTCACGCAAGTGACATGTCCCCGCTAAAAAAATAAATAAAAAAAATAATAAACATACCTTTTGGTCTCGCTCACGTGTGGTCTCGCTCTGGGCTCTGGTCTGCGGGTTGGTCACACCACAGCTACTGTACCAAAAAAAATTATAAATTAAAAATTAAACAATTAACAATTAACAATTAACAAATAACAACAATTAAAAGAAAAATAAAAATAATGAAAATAAAAAAAACTAGCAAATTAAAATTAGGAAAACAAAAAAAATGTGTACCTGGTCCTATGTTGTGAGAGTAGAAGGGAAGAGAAAGAATTAAACAATGAGAGGGTTTGAGAAAAGAATTAAACAATGAGAGGGTTGAGAGTAGCAATGGAGGTGGGTGCACAAGGTGCGAGTGTGGGGAAAAGTAGCAGTGGTGGTGGTGGTGGTGTGAGAGTAGCAGTGGTGGTGGTGGTGGTGTGAGAGTAGCGAGGGGGCTGTGGGTGGTGAGTTGAGAGGAGGAAGTTTTTCGTTTCCTTTTTTTTCCCCGAGTGAGACCAGATCTGTTAATAATTGAGGTTAATATTTCCTTTCACCTTTTGCCGAGAACAACTCTCCGGCAAAAGTATTATTTGTCTTCTTGTGGCACTATCGCCGGGGACACGTCCCCGGGAAAACTGATGGCGGGATAAAGCAAAAGTGTGCAGGGAAAATGAAAATTTATTCCAAAACTTTCCCAGGGGACATGTCCCCGGGAAAAGGTTTAATTATAAAATTAAAACTATCATTTTAAATAATTAGAACTAATAATAAATTATAAAATTATGTAATTAAATTTAACCTAAAAATTATAAAACTAATCTAATTAAAAATTATAAAACGAGCGAGTATATGTGCTATGGTAAACGTATCATGTTAAACGACCAAGTATAGGTGCTATGGTATACGTATCATGTTTAACGACCAAGTATAGGTGTTATGGTATACGTATCATGTTAAACGACCGAGTATATGTGTTATGGTATACGTATCATGTTAAACGACCGAATATATGTGCTATGGTAAACGTATCATGTTAAACGACCAAGTATAGGTGCTATGGTATACGTATCATGTTAAACGACCAAGTATAGGTGTTATGGTATACGTATCATGTTAATCGACCGAGTATATGTGCTATTGGTATACGTATCATGTTAAACAACCGAGTATATGTGCATTGGTATACGTATCATGTTAAACGACCGAGTATATGTGCTATGGTAAACGTATCATGTTAAACGACCAAGTATAGGTGCTATGGTATACGTATCATGTTAAACGACCAAGTATAGGTGTTATGGTATACGTATCAAGTTAAACGAGCGAGTATATGTGCTATGGTAAACGTATCATGTGAAACGACCAAGTATAGGTGCTATGGTATACGTATCATATTAAACGACCAAGTATAGGTGTTATGGTATACGTATCATGTTAAACGACCGAGTATATGTGCTATAGTATCATGATCATGTTAAACGATCAGTATAATGTGCTATGGTAAGCGTATCATGTTAAAGCGACCAAGTATAGGTGCTATGGTATACTTATCATGTTAAACGACCAAGTATAGGTGCTATGGTATACGTATCATGTTAAACGACCGAGTATATGTGCTATTGTATACGTATCATGTTAAACGACCGAGTATATGTGCATTGGTATACGTATCATGTTAAACGACCGAGTATATGTGCTATGGTAAACGTATCATGTTAAACGACCAAGTATAGGTGCTATGGTATACGTATCATGTTAAACGACCGAGTATATGTGCATTGGTATACGTATCATGTTAAACGACCGAGTATATTTGCTATGGTAAACGTATCTTGTTAAACGACCAAGTATAGGTGCTATGGTATACGTATCATGTTAAACGACCAAGTATAGGTGCTATGGTATACGTATCATGTTAAACGACCAAGTATAGGTGTTATGGTATACTGATCGTGTTAACGACCGAATATGTGCATTGTATACGATCATGTTAGACGACCAGTATATATGCTATGGTATATGATCATGTTAAAGCGACCAAGTATAGGTGCTATGGTATAATGATCATGTTAAACGACCAAGTATAGGTGTTATGGTATATGTATCATGTTAAACGACCAAGTATATGTGCTATGGTATACGTATCATGTTAAACGACCAAGTATAGGTGCTATGGTATACGTATCATGTTAAACGACCAAGTATAGGTGTTGTGGTATACGTATCATGTTAAACGAGCGAGTATATGTGCTATGGTATACGTATCATGTTAAACGACCGAGTATATGTGCTATGGTAAACGTATCATGTTAAACGACCAAGTATAGGTGCTATGGTTTACGTATCATGTTAAACGACCAAGTATAGCTGCTATGGTATACGTATCATGTTAAACGACTGAGTATATGTGCTATTGGTATACGTATCATGTTAAACGACCGAGTGTATGTGCATTGGTATACGTATCATTTTAAATGACCGAGTATATGTGCTATGGTAAACGTATCATGTTAAAGGACCAAGTATAGGTGCTATGGTGTACGTATCATGTTAAACGACCGAGTATATGTGCATTGGTATACGTATCATGTTAAACGTACGAGTATATGTGCTATGGTAAACGTATCATGTTAAACGACCAAGTATAGGTGCTATGGTATACATATCATGTTAAACGACCAAGTATAGGTGCTATGGTATATGTATCATGTTAAACGACCAAGTATAGGTGTTATGGTATACGTATCATGTTAAACGACCGAGTATATGTGCATTGGTATACGTATCATATTAAACGACCGAGTATATGTGCTATGGTATACGTATCATCTTAAACGACCAAGTATAGGTGCTATGGTATACGTATCATGTTAAACGACCAAGTATAGGTGTTATGGTAGTTGGTGTTAAAATCAAAACAATCGACACTAAAATATATTGAGGAGGAATTGGACTACCAGGACCAGTTGGTAATTGCAGAAGGCGCAAATAGGTTGATGGCCCCACCATGTTGTGATAGAGTTAGGAGGTCTTGTAACATACTCAAGTTTGTGATGTCTTCTTGCTATAAATCTCCATCACAAATCAGTCTCACACCCATCTGCTTCACTTCAAAATCTTCATCTTCATCTTCGAAACAAAATGTAACAAAATTCTTTGCTTCCTTCCATTCCCTTATATACTTTGAATTAATAATGCAACCATATCATATATGAATCCTGGATTCCTATCTCCTCTGTCTGAAAACAATCGTTAATTATAGTATTAATGTTCTTTAAAGAGAAATCTTCTAGATCCAGAGGAGCTCCATCAAAGTTCTTTACAGAGATTCCTTTATATTTCCAAGTGTTTTTGCACTTGAAAACAACACAAGTTCCAAATCCCCTAAACTTATTGAAGCACCAATCTGATGGTAATTCAACCTTTAAATGATTTTCCGTACTTCTATTTGTAAACCACTCACTGCATGCTATTCCCATGATATACTATATTTATATAATAAAAGTCAATGTCTTGCCGGTGATTAGAGCCTTTGGAAGTTATAGATGAGTCGAGATACCTAGTCTCGACAAACCCCATGCTATCAATGGTAACATTCTTAAACAACTTTGGACAATTTCTCAAAACACCGACCCTTTTCTTCTTGCCTGGATTAAAAGGTGATCTCGACACTTCTCTTAAGGAGATGCAATCAGATGCATCAATTTTCCATACGCTTAGGTGGAAGTAAGGGCAACACTTCCAACTTCTTGCAACCATCAACATAAAGGTCTCGAAGATGAGAAAGTTGACTCAAACTTCCAGGCAAGCTAGCAAAACTGTTCCCTGACAAATATAGACATTCTAGACATGATAAGCCTCCAATGCTTTCAGGCACTTCTAATAAATTGTTCCCATTTAAGTTTAGTTCCTTTAGACATGATAAGCCTCCAATGCTTTCAGGCACTTCTAATAAATTGTTCCCATTTAAGTTTAGTTCCTTTAGACATGATAAGCCTCCAATGCTTTCAGGCACTTCTAATAAATTGTTCCCTGCCAAGTATAGTTTCTTTAGACATGATAAGCCCCAATGCTCACAGAACTTGTACTAATTTTGCAAGAGCTGAAATTCAGAGACTTTAACATATGGAAACCTGTTAATGAAATCGATCTTTGGGGATGTTGTTTACTTTGTAAACCAAAAGGCCACCGAATTGAAGTCCACCATCTAGACCCACTACTCTCTTGTTAATCAAACAAAGGAAGTTTTGTAATGGAAGTTCGATCAATATGAAGCTCTATTAAGCTTTTGATCCCTAAGTCTTGAGGAAGTTTTTCCATTTTTAAGCAACCCGAGAGAGAATCGAATTTTAAGAGAAACCATTTCATTGGAAGGGAAACTCTTAAGGCGTTTGCAATTTCTAATATTGAAGACAACAAGCTTTTTAAGCATTCCAATAGAGGGGTGAACTTTAACCAAGTTCTCACAGCCTTCAAGAGTTAGCTCTTCGAGATTTGTGATCTTTGAGAAATCGGGGGTACTTATTAGGTAAAACAATACCTTAGCTTCATGAATTTCAACCTCATAAAACACTAACAACAAAAACAAAAAGGAAAAATTTTAGACATAGTAGGTATAAACTGGAAATATAACATATGACAAAGTAATTATAGTAGACCTTAGGTGTTGTCCAAAGATGTTTTATGTGGCTGTAAGAAAGGTCGATGGCAACAATGTTTTCCGGATAAAAATCTGAAGGTAAGGACTCTAAAGTCAATCCATGCCAATAAAGCAACCTTAATTTATTGGACAACAAATCCAGTCTTCCAGAGAAGTTTACTGCAAATGGCTTCCAACGTCCTTCGACTTCCGGAAAGCATATTTTAAGTATCCGCAAGTTTTTCATACATGTAAGAGCTTGTCCATCTACGGGAATATTTTGACAGTTTTTCTTTAGCCAAAGGACTAGAACTTCAACATCTTCTGTTACCTAGATACAAGTAACAGATCATCAGATTCTACTTGCTTTTATTTAAAAATAAGTAAATAAATAAATTAAAATAAAAAAATAAAATAAAAAACAACAACAAGGCAATTGCTTATACTCAAATGTAATTTTTATGTTGAAAAAGGAATCATATGCCACTTAATACCTTGTTTACATTCAGTATATCGTCCTCTGATGAAATCCACAATCTTCTACTGTGATTCCCGGGCATCTTTGAATTCTTCACGTATAATTTCCCTTGCCATGCTTTGAATCAATTCTTGCATTTGTAGACATGTATTACTTGCAAATACTGTTATTAGGCACTTATCAACTAGAACTTCAATAATAGCATTTGCGTAACAATGATCACGTCAGTACACTCTGTACAAAAATCTTTTATTTTCCCCTAATAAAGGCACATGCAATGTCAAGATATGACAATTAGCATACATATTACATACTGGGGAAGTTTAACTCGCAAAACCTTCAGAGGGATGCCTTTTCTTAAACGCATTCAAACTAAAGAGCTCAAGAGCTTTATAATAATCTAAAGTCTTCATTTCATAAAGTTCATCCACTTCATGAGACCTTAGCAATTGTTTGTCTTTACAAGTGAAAATGATAAGACTTCCAGGGGAGAACCAATCAGGTGAACCCGCTAGAGCTTCTAACTCGCCCAGTTCATTCACATCGTCCAAAACAAGTAGGATGCGCTTACATGCCATCCTCTTTTATCACCTTCGCCTTCACCAACACTTGATACCCTGTGTTTTCGGATCTTTACTAACATTTGCATTTGGACTTGAGTCGGACCTTGTCGTTTGTGACTCCTTGGACATCATCACAAAAGCATCTTTCCTCGAAGTAGGTATACATCGAGTTATAAATAGCTTTGGCAAGAGTAGTTTTTCCTATTCCGCTAAAGCCACATATTCCAATCATGTGCACCTTATCGGACCCAACAAAACGCAACAAGTTCAATTCACGCATACGGGCATCTACACTAACAAGGTTCTCAGCAACATCCAAGGGTCCTAGGATATAACTTTGAGGATTTCTTTGGAGATGTTGTCAATGAACTTGAAATCGTACCTATTTACCAAAAAGAGCTACAAATAAATACAGCAAACTTTCAAACAAATTTATAAAAGAGACAAAATTTATTGCACCTCAGTTAATTTGAATGAAAAAAATTATGTTTGCAATAACACAAATTTACCCGTTTGTCATTTCCTGGAGTTCGAATCCTGATAGATCAGCTGCAACAGATAATGCTTCTTTCCATTTATCCACCTCTGCTCTATTTAAAACATCATGTTGTGCAAACGCTTCAGCATAGCTCCCTGTTTGCTTCCTCACCACATTAGGTTTAACATGATAGACTACAAATATATTCTTCCAGAAATCAAATGAAATGAAGAAGAATTATTCAAAAGGTGAACTCTTTGAACAAGAATAAGATATTCAAACTTGAGAAAGGATTTGTTATTAGTTTGTTGAGTTTGTTACAGAAGAGAAATGTTTACAAATTCATGAATGAATCACTAAGTGTTTACTAGCGACTATTTATACAAATGAGATTATAAAATGAATGCGGAAAAATGGTTAAATGGGTTGTTGACTTTGATGTTTGACCAATATGTTGACTTTCGTTGATTGACTCATTTGCTCCATATCATTACCTTTCCTTCAAATGTTACTTGTCCACAAGTAACTAAGCATTGATATCAAAATTTGGGAATCTAGCAGCTATGTCATCATACAGCTCCCATGTTGCATCTTCCACATTTCCATTGAGCCATTGAACCAAAACATAGGCTCGCTAAAGCATTGCCTTTCTTTGCCATCCTTCTATCCAAACAAACATATGGCTCCAAAGGAACTACCCCATTTGAATCACATACATGCAAAGTACGGATGTATTTGGGGTATCTCCTCTATATTTTGAGTTGTGACACATGGAAGACAGGTTGTATTTGGGTATCAGCAGGCAATTCGAGCTTGTATGCCACTTGTCCAATCCTTGTTAAAACTTTGAAAGGACCATAATATCTGGGAGAAAGTTTGTGATGCTTACTTTTCCTTAAAGTGGATTGTCTATAAGGTTGCAATTTCTAGAACACCCAATCTCCTACATTAAACTCCCCTCTTCTTTGGTCCGCCATAATCTTCATCCGATCTTGTGTTCTTTTGAGATGAAACTTCAACACTTGTATAGCAGATCTCTTACGGTCAAAGATCTATCCACTGTTTCTATTGAACTATCTCCTGAATTGTAAGTGATGTGAGTGGTGGCTTTTGGCCATACATAACACGGAAAGGGAAGTATCAATAGATGTGTGATAGGAAGTGTTATACCAATATTACGCAAGTGCAATCCAATTGAACCATTCCTTGGGTTTGTCTCCACTCATACACCTCAAGTAACATTCTAAACACCTATTAACCACTTCAGTTTAACCATCACTTTGAGGATGATAAGTTGAGCTCATGTGCAAACTTACTTGTAACAGCTTAAACAACTCCTTCCAAAATCTGCTGAGGAAAATAGTATCTCTATCACTCACAATTACCTTTGGTAACCCATGAAGTTTGTAAATGTTATCCAAGAAAGCTTGTGCCATTGCAGTGTAAGGATGAGTAAGAGGAATGAAATGGTGATTTACTCAACCCTGTCTACCACCACCATGATCACTCGATCTACCTTTTAGACATAGGCAAACCATCAATGAAATCCATAGAAACTTCTGATTCAAATTTGAGTAGGAATAGGAAGAGGTTGTAGCGACCGAGGTAAGGTACTAATTCAGGTTTGAATCTTTGACAAATACTGCAAGTTCTTACATATGTCTTGACTTCCTTCCTCATTTTCTTCCAATACACATGAGCACTGATTCTCTTCAAAGTAGCTTGCACTCCTGAATGTCCACCTTGGTTTTCATTATGGAAATGCTTCAATGTGTCTTTCCTTAATTGACTATCCTTTCCAATTACCAATTTCCCTCCTCAGCTTGATTTATTGACCAAGTATAGTGTTTAGCGAAGTACTATTGGTTTGTAACTTGGCAATGATGGCTTGTAACTCCTTGACTATTCCAACCATCTTTAATTCTTCCATACAACTCACTACTGACTGCACTACAGGTGATTTGCAACAATTCACCATTATGCACCACTCTTGACAAAGCATCGTGAGGCACATTCTCACTACCCTTCTTGTAAACAATGTCATAGTCAAACCCCATTAATTTTGGAAGCCACTTTCTTTGAATTGGTGTAGTAAACCTTTGATCCATCAAATACTTCAAACTAAAATGGTCAGTTTTGATAGTGAAGTGTCTGTCAAGCAAATAACCCCTCCACTTATCTAAAGCCTGAATGACTGCCAAAAACTCCTTTTCATAGGTAGATAAACTGTAATGTTTAGGTGCCAATGATTTACTCATGAAAGCAACTGGATGGCCACCTTGTTGTAAGACGCTCCAATACCCACTGAAACATCAGTTTCTACTATAAAAGGTTCATTGAAATTTGCAACTTCAACATTGGTGACATAGCTACTTTGAGTGCTTCAAAAGCAGATTCAACATTTGCATTCCAAAGAAAAGCATTCTTTTTAACAGAGTAAGAGGTTGACTTATGAGAGCATAGTTCTTTATAAATCTTCTATAATAACGGTTAAACCCAAAACCTCTCAACCGCTTCAAATTTAAAGGTTTGGGCCAATTTCTCATTGCCTCCACTTTGGTTGGATCTGTTGCTACCACCTTATCAGAAAGAATATGGCCTAGATATTCCACCCTTGTGACCCCAAAAGTACACTTACTCAACTTAGTATACAATTGATGGTCCCTCATTGTCTGTAGGACCAACCTCAAATGCTCCATATGTGATTCCTTATTGGGACTATAGACCAAGATGTCATCAAAAAAGACCAATGTAAACTTCCTCAGATAAGGTTTAAAGACTATATTCATTAAGGATTGAAATGTAGAGGGAGCATTAGTAAGTCCAAATGACATAACTAGAAACTCATAATGTCCCTCATGAGTTTTAAAGGCTGTCTTAGCAACATCACTATCATGCATTCTAATCTGGTGATAACCTGACCTCGATCCGTTTGAAAAAATAACAGATCCACACAACTCATCTATCAATTCTTCTATCAAGGGAATAGGAAACTTATCTTTGATTGTCAATTTATTGAGTTGTCTCGACTCAATACACATCCTCCAAGATCCATCCTTCTTCTTGACCATGACAATAGGAGAAGAGTAAGAACTTTGACTGTGCCTAATTACTCCAGAATCCAAAAGCTCCTTCACCATAGCTTCTATTGCATCTTTCTGTGTAGGAGGGTGTCTGTAAGGTCTAATATTCACAGGTTAAGCTCCTTCTTTGTGTGGTATTCTGTGATCATGGGTTCTTCGGTGGCGAGTAGATGGAACAACAAACACATCTTCAAATTCTTGCAACAATGGTGCTAACAAAGGAAGTGAACTATCGGTCCAGATACTCACCAACATGGTAGTTGGATAGACACACATAGCCATAGAAAACACCTGAAATGGACTAATTCTTCCTTGCATCAATTGGAGAGTTGCTTTTGTAGATCCTCTTAATGTCATCAATTTGTTTTTGTACTTAAAATTCATTCTCAACTCCTTGAAGTTTGACAGATGTTACCCAAAGTAACCATTGAATGCCTAATACCATTTCACACCCACCTAATGGTAATAACATCAACCGGTTGTGAATGTTTCACCTTGCAGAGTCCATGAAAAATCTTTACACATAGTTTCACTAAGAAGACTGTTTCTTCCTGCAAAGGCCACTTGCATGGGACAAGTTTTTGTAATCTTACACCCAATCTTTTT
>OU343219.1:47597283-47620211 GCA_910596185.1 Chrysanthemum makinoi | reverse complement strand
ATGTGTGTGTTTGCATGGGACTCAAAGAAGAGATATATGGGGCGTTATATATAGGCATGGAAGTGCATGAACTCCCAAGTGATATGTCACCTTGTCTTACTAGATAAGGGACATAGTGAGGTGTACCAAAACATATGGGAGGTTCATATGAATTCAAGGGAACATGAGGAAGTGTGGTAAAACTCTAGCCAAGAGTTTTACCCACCAAATGATTCCATGGTAAAATTTCAAAGTAAAAAGAGTGAGGTGTAACTTTATATTCAAGTAAGTAGTTTGTGGCTAGGTTTTATACAAGTAACATTAAGTAACTAAAGTGTAACTAGTTAGTTTCATTTTAACTAGGGTAATTAGGGGGCATTAGGCATAAGGGGTAGTACCAGGGCTTTGCATGTTGTACCTTTAGTGTAGTAGTGTAGATACTTAGTTAAGTTCCTAATTTATCTTAGGTAAAATCTAGTTTAGGTAAATTTACAAGTAAATAATAAAAGTAATGACTTAAGTTTGGTGCTTTATTATTTGTACCTTAGCTTTGTTTAGTTGTACTTACTAAAAATAAAATATATTTTTAAGACTTGTGCTTGAAAAGTTTGTACAATGTGCTTAAAATTAAGTACACCAAGGTTTATAATGAATTTTATATTAAATGAATACTCTTATGCATTAATGACTTGTACATTGGTTTAATAAACTTGTACCTTGAAAATTGGTAAATGTTTCATTTATATCTTTAATTTTAGTTTGGGATTTTATTTACATAAAATCATAAGATTTGCAAATTAGGGTTTTAATCGGGAAATGCCTTAGAGTTAGGGTTTTATGCTTTAAACTTGTACATTAAGTTTAATGGTTTGTACATTAGGGTTTATGACGTAGTATCAACATTATTATAAATCAATACTGTAAGAAAACCCTAATTTACTTAGTGACATTTTATTGGAAAATGACGTTAATGTTATAAGGATACTTTATATCGGACATCCCCGTATGCTATGTGAGGGCACAACTGGCATGGGTGACCATGCCGGGAAGTTTTCAAGTATGAGATTGTTGTGAGACTTCCATTGTCACTTAAGAGTGTGTATAGCAAAGGCATTAATTGTGAGAGTGAGCAGTTTGTGAGTGCAGCTTATTATCTAGTCGTAGGGAAAAATGTATGTAGAAAAATGAATTACTATTAGTATAAAGGTGGATTTTTACCAGTGTTTACAGTATCCCTTCCTTAAATGGAATCTCGTCCTCGAGATTCACTCGGTGATGGTTGCGGTGTTGAAGAATAGGTGTGGGTACTTCTTACGGAATTGATCTTCCTGTTCCCAAGTAAATTACGGTCTACCTTAGAATTCCATCTAACCTTAATGATAGGAATTCGACTTAGTTTTTCTTGCTTAACATCCCTATCCATGATCTCCACTGGTTCTTCCACAAAATTGAGCTTGTCGTTGAGCTGGAGTTCTTTCATCGGAATGACAAGTGTTTGATCCGACAAACACTTCTTTAGGTTGGAAACGTGGAAAGTATGGTGTATGTTACTGAGCTCTATAGGTAGCTTCGAGTTTATAGCTCTGGACCGATTCTTTCGAGAATCTTGAATGGTCCTATGTATCTAGGATTTAATTTTCCCCGTTTTTGAACCTAACATTACCTTTCCATGGTGATACTTTTAGCATAACCTATCTCCAACTTCAAATTCCATAGGCTTTAAGCCTTACGTCATCATTAACTTTTTGCCTATCTCGTGCAGCTTGTAGGTGTTGCGAATTTGTACTATCTTATCAGTGGTTTCTGGATGATTTCGGGACCCGATGAGTTGAGCTTCTCTACCTCGACCCAACACCACGGGTGATCGACACTTTAAGCCCATAAAGTGCTTGAGCGGTGCTTTGCCTTGATCTTTGGCATGGTAGCTGTTGTTATGAGAATTACGCCAAAGGCAAGTGTCTATCCCATCCTTTACCAAAATCTATTACACACGCCCTGAGCATATCTTCCAACGTTTGAATGGTTCTTTCACTTTGTCTATCGG
Source organism: Chrysanthemum makinoi (assembly GCA_910596185.1). Taxonomy (NCBI): domain Eukaryota; kingdom Viridiplantae; phylum Streptophyta; class Magnoliopsida; order Asterales; family Asteraceae; genus Chrysanthemum; species Chrysanthemum makinoi. The sequence goes on along the minus strand of OU343219.1, from coordinate 47,618,188 downwards.
TTTGGGGGTGGTAGCGATACTCATGTCTAATTTAGAACCTAAAGCCTTTGGAGTGATTGCCAAAATCGGGATGAAGCGAGGCTTCACGATGAGATAATGGAGATTGGCACTCCGTGTGGTGAAACTATCTCCTTGGATACAACTGCGAGTTTCCATCTCATCGATCTCTTTGATTGGCAAGTGAGCTGATTTCGTGAGGCGATCGATGATGACCCAAATTGTATCATACCACTTGGCGTCTTAGGCAACTTGGTGATAAAAATCCATTGTTATTCTTTCCCACTTCCATGAATCTCTGGTTGAATCAACAAGCGGGCGGCTTTTGTTCCCCTTTCACTTCGTGAACATGTCAAACATTTACTAACATATTCAACAATGTCAGCCTTCATGTTCGGCCACCAGTAATACTTTTTAAGGTCCTGATACATCTTCTCAGACCCCGGGTGAATGGAGTACTTCGTTTTGTGTGACTCATGCATAATCACACTTCGTAAATCACCATAATGTGGAACCCAACTTCTGTTCTTTATGCAATGAGTTCCATCGGTACGACTTTCAAACATCTTGTCCATACCTCGTAAGTTCTCAGCCTGAATATTCTCTTCTTTCACTACAAGAAAAGTGGCTTTTTAGGACCCCCATAAGCGTCATAAAATGGTACTTTTTAGGACCTTTCATTTAATAGGACCAAGGATGAAAGCGTTTCATGTAAGGCGGTTGTAATCGGTCCAAAGCGTCCTAACCCTTATGAAACCAATTTTATAGTGCGTATTATGTAATCATGAACAACACAAATAGCGTCCTAATAAAACCATATTAGGACACTTTACAATGTTTTAACATGTGATTACCTACTTTTAATATTTTGAGACACATAAAAACGTCCTTAAAAGTATTGTTAGGGGCCAACTTATGATGTAACATCATAGCTATTTTAGCAACCAAGAAAAGTGTACTAATAACTCAAATAAGATTATGATACCAATTTTATGAAGTGCATTTTAGGTCTATAAACAACACAAATAACGTCTAATAAAAATATATTAGAACACTTTTCCAATGTTCTAACATGTGGTAACCTAATCTTTTGATACACATACAAGCGTCCTTTAATGTTAATTCTTAGGACGGTTATCATATACCATTATAGTTACTTTAACACCAAGAAAAGGGTCCTAATATCCACTACTTTTAGAAAGCTGGGCTACCAAGCGGCGATTAACGTGATCTTTCCGTGGTAATGGCCATTCCGACGGGTTCTTATCGAAACCATCGTATATCGTCGTCAGTAATATTTACCGTCAGAATTACCGACAGATTTAAAAATTTAATGACAGATTTTCTTGTCGGCAATCTGTCAGTATTACCAACAATCTACCAACAAAAATATTGGCCAGTTACCGACAACTTGGCGAGGATATTGAAAGCCAGTTTCCAGCGGGTTTACCCACCAATATTCTTGATACAATTACCACAATAACTAGTTACTGAGTTGCTTATATAAGAAATAATTTGCACAATGATCAAATTGTGCATAACACATTCATTCAAATTCAAACTAAAATCGCAAAATATCGATCAAACATTCGATTTACAACTTCAAGATAACAAAATGTCTACGATGCTAATATCCGATATCCTACTACAAAATATTTAGTTACTAGGGTAGAAGGGTTGATCTTCCAAGCATAATCTTTTGGAACTCCTAAGGCTATCTTGCCATTCACGCGTGATCTTCCTCTAGTTATGCGTTTATTCTTGATCCTCAAATTCCTTCCTTAGAGCTTTTTCACGAGTAACATGCTCTTGTTTTTGTAGCTCCATCTTTTCTTCCAACCATTATTACCTACAATTTAAATACATCATAAACATACAACGACCTAAACCAACCCATTTACTCAATATGACTTGTTTTACGCTAAAACCAACTCATTTATATGACTAATAAAGTTACTAACCTCACTCATGGATGTTGAACCCCCAATGAGGATGAGGATTGAAAGAAGATCAGTGGAAGGCATACACGTCACCCATAATGGGATCGGCGATAGCGAACTAGTACCAAATGTCCTTCCCTTTATTTTCCCTCCGGTTACCTCATTCCAAGATCCATATCACTGTTGGATGTTTAGTCTTATCCGGACCATGCTTTGCCAAAATTTCTCCTTATATGCATTACATTTACAAATAAATATACAAGACTTATTGAGAATGATATGAAAATAGCCTAACTACAACTAAGTCAACTAAACAACAACCATTCAAATAGCAAACATCACAAAGTAACCAACAACGTGACTAGCAACAAGATCAAATAAAAAGCGTTGCCTTTAATTCCAATAAGAAAAAGAAACATACCACAGCTTTTGTGTATACGGTTAATGTACACACCGTCTTGTGCGTGTGTGTCTTCAAAAAGAACTTGAAAACTAACTGGGCCACCTGTTTCCTTTTCCTGCAGCAAGTATTATGATAAAGAGTTGATAAGAAATACCATAAATAGCAGAAGAAAACTTTATTTTGAATGTTTACCTAGTTTAACCTATGTTGAGTCATTGTAATTGACCCGCACCTATGCTTCCCCACTGATCCATCTGTTTCCGTGTTCCTGTTTTGTGACGCCTTTCTTGACTTCTCTCGACATTGAGGTGCATTCCATATTTTAATCAAACCTTGCCAATAATCGTCCCGTATCGGTGGGCCATACCGGCCAAGAGAAGAGTAATTTTCTCCATCAAAAGCTTCCCCTTCGACCTTCGTATATTCTTTCTTGGCATACTTACGAACATCACTCATGAAGTCGCGAAAATTCTTTCTTAGCCATGCCTCCCACGCACCATGAACCTCTTCATTGATGCAAGGATCCCAACGATAAACATTCTACACATGTAACACTTTTCAAGTTAATATCATGTACAGTTAGAAGCACTTCTAATACATTTACTATTTTAAGTTATACAACGTAGTAAGTTAAAACCTTGAAACGCGTCCACAATACATCACGAGAATCTTGATCTACATCTGTCCAGGCATGCCAAGGACCGTGAAATGAGCTCTTCAACATAGAGGATATGGAACGAACAACACCAGGATTATCAACAAACCTACATAATGGAAACAATTTAGTATAAATTTCATAATTAATTTGGTATTACAATCCACAAGTGTGTACACGTACTCAGTATCAATAACCCAAATCTCCTCTCGCTGTGATGGATGAACAGGACGAGGCTTGGTGGCATTTGGGCCTCGTCGTGTTTGTGAGTTGTTAATGGAAACATCATCACCAACAATGTTTGGTGCATCTATCGTTATGATGTGATCCCTCACCAATGTCACATCTCCCCTCGGCGTCTCTACCCGGTGTAGGAAAGGAGCATGTGTTTGAATCTAGGAGCATATCATCTGGTACATCAGCGGCCCGAACTAGTGAACTAATGCTACAACCACCTGTTGAACCTTTGCTACTTACACATACAGAGGGACCTTTTTTAGAGCCACTAGTACTTCTCTTCTCCAAAGTACCCTGTTGGCTATAACACAACAAAAAAATAGTTTGCAATCACAAATACACCATCTAAACAATGGATGGGGATTAATAAGAAATGCATTCACATGATGTGCTTCTTTAACTCCAAGTGGCAGGGTATTTTCTAACTATCGCTCAAAATTCACAATGCTAGATGCAATGAAATATGCAGCTTTAAAACAATATTTTTCTTGTAGGAAACTAATCTCTACCTTCAATTCGAGTTTCTTTGCTCTTTTTGTTATATGGTGAAAACTCTATGCCTTGTTGATCCTGGTTGTAACAAAACAAATATATATAAGATGCATGCCCACAAGGTTCATCAACAAAACACTCAAATATTCCAACAAAACTAAAAACTTGGTTATTATCCTAAACTGCTTATTTTGAACCAGAAAATGCATTAAACAAATTAACCCAAAATATCAAACAAACCTGCACAATGCCAGAATGATCTCTAAGACTAACAAAAGTCAACCCACCATGCCCCTATGAAGTCTGACCCACCCATGACTTGACCCGTTTACCCACATCACTTTCACCCAATTCCCCACGCAACCCATTTCTACTAACCCACTCCAAAGACCCATTTTTATATCCGGATCCGGGTCTTTTCTCACTCACACTAATGGGTATATTACTAACAACTGGCTCAGTTGTTGATGCAGAAACTGAAGAAAATGGTTTCGTTAAAATGGGTTTTTTAAGGAGGTGAAGAAAGGGTCTGGTTTGAGTTGAAAGGTGTTTGGTTCGGATATGCAAACTATTTACTTTTTTTTTACCATAACCAAACAAGTTATCATAAGTAATATAACAAATACAGGTACTATTGAAAATTAAGCATGGAATGAGAAATTTTGACAGAACTAATGTTATAAGGTCATATAGATTCGGGTTCACACATAAACCTAAATTCGAAAATCATCAAAACAAGAAATTGACCCATGTACACCTCAAATTAGTTGTGGAATTGAAGATATAAGACATTACAATACCTGATTTGTAGACTAGTGGACTTGAAATCGGTGGTGAATGGCTTGGATTTGTGGCCCGCGACTTGGGAGGATGGGGAGCCATAGTTGAATGGTTTGTGAATATAAATGATGCAACAAATCAATCAGATTTGGATGTTTATTAGAAATGGAAGATGATGAGATGTAGGAGGGATAATGAAAAATGGTTTGTGTTAGGTGTGTAAAGTTATAATCAGATGGGGGGATACCAAAAAGGGGATAATGAAAATTGGAGGGACAAATGAAAATTTGGTGAAAAATCTAGGCGGGACATATTAAAATACCTAGCGGGAATTATAACTTTAGAGAATAATGATTTTTAGAGAATAAAAAGATTATACATAAAAATAAATATTAAAACGTAAAAATAAAATTAGAGAATATAAATTATCATAAAAAGGGGTGGAGCCATAAATCTTTGATCGAGCAGGCACACTTTGATAAATTTTAGAAACTACACTATGAATTGGTACATAGGGGGAAATTACTAAAAATGTCAAATATTTTAAAAAATTTACACTATAATTTTTGTTGCTATAGGGCACTTGCCCCCCCCCCCCCTCTTTATGTCCGCCCATGATCATAAAACTTGACTTTTAAAAGCTAACTAGTCATTATAAACAAATTTTTATGTATTTGTGCTATCTTATTTTGTTAGCTTATACTAAAAAAATTATATTGACAAATTAATTGTTTAAATAAGCATTATAAGTTATGGTGATGAGTAAAATTGTAAAGCATATGAACACGGCGTGCTTGTTATTATTTACTTAAGTTTTGACAAATGTATACAAAAAGTTGAACGAAAGGATTTTTCTTGTATTTGTAATAAACCATGTTTGAATAGGCGATATCAACATGATATGTTACGATTAACCTTTATCCCTTCAACAAGATCAAACCAAATGACGCTTGTAATAAGCCATGTTTGAAGAGGCTCGTACACATAATGTTGATAAAATATCCTTGGAGCGGGCGACTCAATTATACATTACTTAGAAAATGAAATTTCATCTTACCGTATAGGTTTAGCGAGGCGGTTACAACGCATCTAGATAAGCCTCATTCATCGGTATTTGAGCAATTTTTCCAATAACACAACAATGTTATGAGCTCATACGTTGTCATACTCGACCTATAATTAAGACCTCATCTAACCATCCATGGTAGTCCCATGCGTCATCCTGATGCGATGATATGTGTGCGTTTTGTAACAAATGTGTACACATATCGTGATACAAGCTAAGTGTATCAAGTGTCATACTAACTAATGTTTAAATAAAACTTTTGTAAATAAGCGTTCTAAAAAACTGATGTTTTATGACTCAAATAAAGGAGTGTTCTATTATGGCGTAGGATAATAAAACCACAACAAATAAGCGTACTATAAAGATTAATGTTAAAAGACCACAGTTGTCAAGGGTCCTGTTAATTTTTTTTCAAATAAAACTTTTGCAATTAAGTGTTCTATAAAACTGAATAAGCGTTATAAAAAGCGGATGTTTTGCGACTCTAAAAAGATGTGCCATATTGTGGTGTATCATAAACAAACCATTATAAATAAGCGTTCTATAAAGAGTTAGCGTTATAAGGCGCTATTGTGGTCCTATTCACTTTTCTTATAAAAAACGTTTGCGAATAAGTGTTCCATAAAACCGATGTTTTATGACTCAAATATCAAGTGTCTTATGATGGTGTATCAATCTATGGGACCCAAGTGTCAAGTGTCATATTAAGTTATGTTTTAATAATACGTTTTGAATAAGCGTTTTAAATAATTAATGTTTTATGACTTATATATCAAGTGTCCTATTATGGTGTATTGTAATAAAACCATAATTAATATGCATCTTTTAAGGGTCCTATTAAGTTTTTTTATAATAAAACTTTTGCAAATAATCGTTTTAAAAAATGATGTTATAAAACCGATGTACATAATAGTCCTATAAGGTTAACGTTATAATACCCACGTGTCAAAGGTCCTATTAAATTTTGCTATATTAAACTTTTTGTGAATAAGCGTTTTAACTAACTGATGTCTTATGACTCAAAACTCAAGTGTTCTATTATGGTTTATTATAATACAACCATAATGAATAAACGTCTTATAAAGGTAATTTATTAGGATCCATATTTTAAGTGTCATTTTAAGTTATATGATAATAGGACCCCAAATCATCGACCATCCTATTATATACCTTTTTAGGACATCGCCTAAGTAGCAAATAATTAAAAAGGACCCTAAGCGGCTCATATGTCCTATTAAGCGTTTTTAGGACTCCATTATCATACCAGGTCAAAGGGTCCTAAAAAGCCACTTTTGTTGTAGTGTTTCATTGCTTCAGACTGCGCCTGGAGAATATGAGACGGTAAATTCAGATTAATGGTCATGACTAAGGCTCTGACTCGAAGAGGCTTAATCCGTTCTTTCCTGCTCAAAGCATCTACTACCACATTTGCTTTTCGGGGATGTTAACGAATTTCACGATCGTGAGTTAAACCAATGCAAACAAGTTGCCTCATGTTCAATTCTTTACGATCAAGAATATAAAGATTCTTGTGATCATGAACACAATGCACTTTGTCTGTAAAAATAATGCCTCAGTTTTAAGAGCAAATACTACTGCTCCTAATTCGGATCATGTGTTGTGTAATTCTTCTCATGCGGTTTGAGTACGTGAGATGCATAGCGATGACCTTCTCTCTTTGCATTATCACGAGCCTAGACCTTGATGTGATGCGTCGCGGATAAACAACGAAATCGCTACTCCTTAGGGTACTAGAATTGGAGCTTCGAAAGCTTTGCTTGCTTTTGAAATGCTTCTTCTGATCTTTTCCCAGGATGTACTTCTTGTTCTTTTGGGTTAGTTCGGTCAAAGATTTGGCAATCTTTGAAAATCCTTCTGAATCTCGATAATATCCGACAAGTCCTAAAGATTGGCGTACCTTGTAGGTGTGGTAGGTGTTGGCCAATTTTTGGCTGCCTCTATTTTGGAAGGATCTCGTGAATTCCATGTGATCAATTCGTGCCCAAAGTAACGGTATGAATCCAAAATTCACACTTGGAGAACTTTGCGTACAGTTGCTCCTTCTTGAGTAGCTCCAAAATAATTCTCAAATGCTCCCCATGCTCTTCTTCATTCACGAGGTAAATAAGAATATCGTCAATGAACACTATGCGAATTTGTCGAGATAAGGTTTGCCACACTCTGTTCATGAGAGATCCATAAACCACGGTGCATTTGCCCGACCAAATGGCATCACAGGAGATTCGTAATGACCATATCTGATCTGACGCCGTTTTAGGAATATCTTCTTCCCACTGCGTAATTGATGATAACCCGATCAAATCAATCTTTGAATAAACACTCGACCCTTCTTGGTCGAACAAGTAGTCAATCAATCGCAGTAGCGGGTTATGGGTTCTTTCTGTAAGTTTATTCAACTCTCATTAATCAATACACATTCGTAAAGATCGTCCTTCTTTTTTGACGAATAGGACCGGGAGCTCCCCAAGGTGAAAGAGCTTGGTGAATGAAACCTCTATCTAACAACTCTGTAGAGTGGTTGGATAGCTCCTACATTGGCGAACCAAGCGGTAGGGGTGCTCGTGCTCTTGGTGTTGCTCAGGAACTAAATCAATCACGGAACTCTACTTGCGAGCGGTGGTAGTCCAGGCAATTCTTCCGGAAAACTTCCGGAAAATCCCTACTATTGGTACATCTTCAAAATTTGTTTTTCTTAGTCTTTTTCTCCGTCACTTGAGCTGAAACGCGTGACATCCTTTGTCGATATACTTCATGGTTTTGAGGTATGAGATAATGCTTAGTTAGTCCCGCCGATCACCGGAATGATCAACGTTTCCCCTTGGTAAGGGATGTGAACCACCTTCTCGTCACATATTATTCTCGCATGGTTCTTAGACAACCAATCCATACTAACAACATGAAACTACAGTTCAATAGGCATAAGGTCTATGTTGAAAGGTTGGTTTAGTAGAGTTAGAGTGCAACCATAGATTATAGTATTAGTGCTTACTAATTTTCCATTAGCTAGTTCTATTTCGTAGGTGTTGTCTAGGGCATTTGGGGGTTTAAGTAAAGCGAAGTAGTGGATATAAAGCTTTTATCGACGCCGATGTCAAATAATACTTTAGCTAAATGTTGATTGAAGCGTGCGTGACCACATCCGGTTTGCTGAGGTTTGCATCTCCTAACGCGTAAGCTCTTGCATGGGCGTGTTATTGGTTACCATTCTGTTTGGGACATCGATTCTTGTAATGTCCTTTCTCACAACACCCATGACATATCACTACTGGTGCAAATTAGCTTTGAGGCCCTACTGATCTTTGGTTTTGTGGCGGTTTGTGACACTTTCCTTTTCACGCATGGTCCATTGTTATCTTTGCATCGGTTACGCAATGGCCGATTTCAAGCATAGCCACCTCCAGCAGTGCGGCTTCATAAGCTTTAGCAACTTCACGCCTTAGTTGTTCTTTGGTGATGGTTGTTTCGATTCTGTTGGTAATGGTGGTTGTTGTTTCGGTTGTAATTGTTGTTGTGGGTGTTATGGTTAGGGTAATTGTTGTGATGATGGGTTGTCCTTTTGTCATCAAGCTTTCTTTTGTGATCATTACCTCCACGGGGTGAAACTACGCTTGACTTCTCGATCCATTAGCGTTTGAGCAATGGAAATTGCCTCCTCTAGTGGTGGGGTTTTGATGTGGGACATGACATTCCCTCGATCTTGCGGTGTAAGCCTTGATACTTCTCAATGTATTCTCAAGATGGACACTATAGTTGGGCATAGCATTGCCAGTTCTGAAACCGGTTGTAAGTCTTGAGATCGAGTTCCTTTCACCACCGGTGGTGGAACTCATCTTCAACTTCTTAATCTCAGTCTCGAGGCGATTACTTCTTTAACATCTTTGTCTTGAAGTCAGCCCATGAGAGTTGATAGGCTGCTCAATACCATAGTTTGACGAGACATTCCACCAAGATAAGGCATCATCAATAAAGTTCACAGTAGCAAATGACCTTCGATTGTCGGAACAACCGCTCCTCATGAATACCGTCTCGTTTCGCTCAAACCAGCGAGGCAACTCGGTTGCTCCTTGGTTCCTTTGAAAAAGGTGGGTTTCTGATTCATGAAATCTTTGTAAGTACACTTGCGATGCAGCTGTCTCGCTTCTCCATTAGGCTTTGCTAGTATTTCGGTCGCGGGCCAATCTTTGTACACGCCTCAAGAGCTGCCCGCAGCGTTGTCTATGACTAGTTGTTGGATATCGAGCGGGGTCATGGCGGGGTTAGGTGTTTACTGTTTTGTTATTATTTCTTGTTAAGCCATATTTCTATTAATGACACAGGAAAAATATATTTAGAATGATCATGCTATGTTATAACAAATTACAAGGTAAGTGTATAGAAGTCATAACATCATAACCACAACAAATAATTTTCCGTAATAAACCTTTATTGATAACATAGCATAGTATTACAACCACATATAGCCATAAGTAACTTGTAAAATTTGTACAACAAAAAGGATACAAGTATCTTTATTTATGCTACATACTCATGGCTATGACATAATACAAAAGCTAAATAGATAAAGGTTTAGTCTAGTGGCTTCCAGATGTTCCTCTAAGACGGCTCTCCAGTTCTCTGATCTTGTTGTGAAGATTTTGTATATACTCCCATTGTTGGACTTGAGTATCTTCCATCATTATCTCTAGGGTAGTACAGGTAAATCTTATTCGCGATATCATCACTTTGAATCCTATATTTGACATCATGGATCATTATGATATAACAAAGGGAGGTCTTGACTTATCTGTCCATGTTGTTGCTCGGACTATGCACCTTTCACGAGTTGCTTACAAATCTGTCAAGGTGTCTAACTTTTTCCCGTGGTTGATTGTAGTGATTAACTCCTCTACTTCTCCTTCAATTCCTTCTATCGTTCAAGTGGTAATGTCAAGATGTCCTAAAGCATCATCAATTTGTTCCTCGATGTCTTTCCATCGTGCTACTGGTAGGAAGGGTAGGCGGTCGGTCCATTGACTTAGAACTTTCTCTGTCTCGAATACGCGATTGGCGTAGGGTAGTCGGGAGTTGGTGATCGTAGGCATTGTCTGGGAAATTATAGCTCTAACCTCCTCTTCAAGATCATCTGGGCAGAATGGAGGGTGACATCTGTAGCTTCTGGTCGGTTCCTCTTTGTGGTGATATTTCCTTCTCACCAATATCATCTAGATGTGGTGATGACGGGTGGTGCGGATGTGGAGGTGGTGTAGGTAACATGTATGTGTGTGGTGGAGGCACAGGAATTATCATTTTCCGTGCTCTCTCAAAGGTTCTCCTAGGGCGGTCTGGTGTGTCGTGGTGGTCTTTGGGTTTGAAGGTGTTATTGATGTTGATGACATGTGGACACATGATCGAGCAGTACCCTTTTTAGAGGTGTGTTGGGGTGGTCGTTACCATAAGGGTGATAACGGTATGCCTCCATGAATGGTTCCGGTTCGTAAGGCTCTAGCACTCGAAATCTCCTTTGTCTAATTGGTGAGGGTGATGCGGTGACTCGAGGAGGATGGGATTTGGGTCGGATGGCTCGGTCTCGACAAATGTGCCATGTTCCCTCCTAGCAACCTCGATGCGGATCATAGAAATGGGCGATGTGGTACCACCACGAGTCCCAGACTCCGTGGTGTGCCTAGATCTTGGATCAATATCAGGTACTCTGCCCGAACTCCTCAAATGGTTCCTCGGAAGGATGGACTCCATACTTTCGTCACGTCTCGGTCTTGGTGGTGGCTTCGGTGAATCCGTAGTAGGGTAGGTTTCCTAGGATGCGTACTCCGGTAAACTAGGACTAGAGGGGTGAAAGACATAACTCTGACAACCCGGTGGTATAAATACCTCATGATATATATATAATAATCGGTATAAACATGCATAAATAGTAAGACGAGCGATTAGTGGCGGAGGACTTTATTTAAGTGTGAAAAAAAGTTATAGTTTCGGTTTTGTATTCCGTTCTCTATAACTATGGCTCTGGTACCAACTTGTAACACCCCAAATTCGGTATATCTTTATTTGAATTAAGGTTGGGGTATTACTTCATGGAGCAGAGTCATAATAATAGATAAACGGCTCAAAAGAGACGTTTTAAATAAAACGATTATCATTCATTTATTTAAATCAGAGTTTTACAAAATAAAGGTCCCAAAGGAAATACGGAAATACATAGTTTTATTCTTGTGAATGATAACAAAATGGGCGCCCTTTATATAAGAAAGTCCATTGCCACTCGTGCCGATCGTGCTCATTTCACGAGATAAAACATGCTAAAAAGTCAAGACAAAGGTTGAGTGAATCAATAGTGTTTGAATAATAATCAGTTGAACACAAGATAAGCAGTAGTAAAATTTGAAATATTGCAGTACAATATATTGCCCTAAGTCTCATGACCAGACCCTTACCTCGAGCGGCGCCATAATAATGGCGGTTACAAACACCCATAGTGATGATGTGAGCAACAATGCCTCGGTAGAGTTCACCATTCTCTGGTATTCTCAAATAACGTGCATTTGGTTACCTATCCGGCTAACACAAATGGGGCATCAACTACCAATAGATCTATTCACGATATTCGCGTTCACTCACAAGTGATTAATGGTTCATGATATGAGGGACTTTCAGTGGCATCGATGAGGTAACTTAGGCAATATCAATCGGGATAGCATCTGAAAAATACTTGTGTTCGGTTTTGGCATGTATCTCCCCACGACTTTAGAAAACAAATATGTAAAACTGGGACTATGAACTCACCTCGGTGTTATTGTAGTCTGGATGGAAAACAAATTAGATAAAATGAACAAACTTCTCCGACTCTCGACCTGATTTAGTATATCATGTATTTAGTATTCGTATTCAAGTTTATACGACTTAAATGTTCTATGGATAACATGAAGTCTTTACAAATATTTAATATACTTGTCATACTTACTATTATGACTTAAATGATTAATAATAAGTTTTTATCAAAACCAAAGTTGTTAAATAATTTATGTTTCCAAAATGTTATAATTTACAATTTTAAATATTTACAGTTTTTACCCTTGTACTTTCAAAAATGACACTTTAAACCCTCAACTATGGGTTATTGATAAAATCAGCCCTTATATGACTAACTTCAAAAAAATTACATTTTAGTGCAAAGAAACTTTATTTTACAAAATCACAATTTTATGCTTAAAATTTTATAGAAATTTTTAATTTTTTGGCCTAAATGGATAAAAATGCAGGTGAATAAAAGCGGGGCCTTAATAGGTTTTACTACATTCTTGATCCTTTCCAAGAGTTTTTAGTGGTCTTTCTAATGGTTCAAACTAGAGGTCTTAAGCTCTTACGGTTTCGTCGCAATGATTTAACAAAGTAAGGGGGTTATGTGCTTTTGTTGTTTTGGGCGATACTTGAGTAAAAGAGGTGATTTTACACAAGACCAGCTAGGTTTTCGGCGCATTTGATCCTTCAAACACTAGGCTGTAAGCCCTTCTAAATGGTATAATTCTCATGCCCTAGTCGTCTTTGATTAGAAAGATACAAGTCCACGAACATGGCCACTTGGCCACGGCAGCGTTTATGAAAATTCGGGTTTTAAACTATATCTTTTGCATGCGACCTTGTGAAATATTGTTTTACCCATTTCTAATGTTTCTAATACAGTTCCTAATCAAATTTATCAAAAATCCCACGTTTTCCTATATATTTGTTGTAAAAGCTTTTGGCATTTATGACTTTTGACCAAAATGATGGTGTTTTAAAGATACGACTAGGATTTTTAACGGGTTATGGGCGTTTTGTAGTATCCCAGGTGGTCTTTACAACGGTACCTTGGATGACCCGAGTACCTCTAACACCAAATAGATAAATCACGGGGCAAGTTGGGGGTAAGGCCTATTTTGGCGCGAGAATTTGAAGGAGAAAACTAAAACATGCATTTTATTTAGTATAAACCTATAGGGTGTTGGTAATTAGATTAGATGTTTATTGTGCTTGTTAAATGGACTCCTAACATGTTCTAACTTTTAAGTAAAACGCATTACATATATGTGTTTGTCTATGGGTGCGCACAGTTACAGAAAAGTTACAGAAAGTTTATAAAAAGTATTTTTGACCTTGTTTTTCCACATGACACAAGTCTATAGTTACTTATATGCTTTATTGAATGTTTAAAATGACTAAAGAAAAGAGTGTAAGTGTACTTACAAGCTTATGAGTTGCGTGTCTTAAGTAAACGCCTATATGGCTGCTAAAGTCACCAAGATATCTTCACACCTTTCAAGCTCTAGCTTATCCTTCCTTAACACTAACTATGGTATTTATTTCATAATGTTTGTGAGTATTGGAGGGTTTATATGGGGCGTATGATATGTAGGTAATATGATATCATGTGTGTGTTTGCATGGGACTCAAAGAAGAGATATATGGGGCGTTATATATAGGCATGGAAGTGCATGAACTCCCAAGTGATATGTCACCTTGTCTCACTAGATAAGGGACATTGTGAGGTGTACCAAAACACATGGGAGGTTCATATGAATTCAAGGGAACATGAGGAAGTGTGGTAAAACTCTAGCCAAGAGTTTTACCCACCAAAGTGAACCATGGTAAAATTTCAAAGTAAAAGAGTGAGGTGTAACTTTTATATTCAAGTAAGTAGTTTGTGGCTAGGGTTTATACAAGTAACATTAAGTAACTAAAGTGTAACTAGTTAGTTTCATTTTAACTAGGGTAATTAGGGGGGGGGGGGCATTGGGCATAAGGGGTAGTACTTAGGGCTTTGCATGTTGTACCTTTAGTGTAGTAGTGTAGATACTTAGTTAAGTCCCTAATTTATCTTAGGTAAAATCTAGTTTAGGTAAATTTACAAGTAAATAATAAAAGTAATGACTTAAGTTTGGTGCTTTATTATTTGTACCTTAGCTTTGTTTAGTTGTACTTACTAAAAATAAAATATATTTTTAAGACTTGTGCTTGAAAAGTTTGTACAATGTGCTTAAAATTAAGTACACCAAGGTTTATAATGAATTTTATATTAAATGAATACTCTTATGCATTAATGACTTGTACATTGGTTTAATAAACTTGTACCTTGAAAATTGGTAAATGTTTCATTTATTTATCTTTAATTTGCAGTTTGGGATTTTATTTACATAAAATCATAAGATTTACAAGAGTGGGGGGTTTATCATGGTCTCAGGAGATGTCAATTGTGGTGTCTTCAAGAGGTTCTTGTAATCGTCAAATATGTCTTTATGCAATTATGTGTGTGAGTGCTCATTATCTCAAATTTGGTGATTCTGTCACTGTGTCTAGCAGGTGTGTCAGTGGGCTTCTAGTAAGTATGGTGAATTACTATTGGATACCCACAGCAAACCCGTAACTTAGGTTGTTGTTTCAAATAACTAAAATCCTCTTGCTGCATTCATATGAGAGACCTTAGGTAAGACTTGATATCTTGCACATAAGCGGACAACAAACATGATATCGGATCTAGATGCGATTTAAGTACATAAGACAGCAATCATTTGGTCGTAGCTTAATTTCAAGCTTGTTCATCTTCATCCTTTCCAAATGAGTTGATAGCTTTAATGGGTGTGGTGACATGCTTCATAGCATCGAAGTTAAACTTCTTAAGAATGTCAGTGACATACTAGTCTTGACTAATGAAGATTCCATCCTTTGATTGTTTAACACGAAGCCCCAAAAGAAATTAATTCACCATGGAACTCATTTGAAATTCTTGTTGCATGAGTGTAAATTCTTTCACCATTGATTGTTTTGTAGCTCCAAAGATATCATCATCTACTTGAACAATGTGATATCCTTCTTGTCTATCTTGATAAAAAGTCTTATCTATTGCTCCTCTCCTTTAACCATGTTACAATAAGAAAGTGGAGAGTCTTTCATACCAAGCTCTAGGTGCTTGATAAAGGCCATACAGAGCCTTAACAACTTTGTAAAATTTTTTTGGATGTGCAAGATCTTAAAACCAGGAGGTTGTTTGACATATACTTCATCTGTAATCTTTCCATAAAGAAAGGCACTCTTGACATCCATTTGATAAACAGGAAAGCCCATATAAGATGCAAAAGCCAGGAATAATCAAATGGCTTCAATCCTTGTTACAGGAGCAAACACTTCATCATAGTCCACTCCTTCTTCTTGTCTATATCCTTATGCTGACCAGGTCTTGCTTTGTTCTTGATGACATTCCCTATTTCATCTCTCTAACTCTCTGAAAACCCATCTTGTACCAATGACTTTCTTTCCATCTGTTAGATCACATAGTACCCAAACTTCTTGAAGTTTGAATTGAAGAAGTTCTTCTTGCATGGCTTTAACCCAACTCTCTTTAGTTAATGCTTGAGCTACTGTCTTGGGTTCTTCTTGAGAGATAAAGCAGGTAAATAAACACGTTTGTTGATCCTTATGATTCATCCTGTTTTGTTTATACACAAAGCTAAGTAAAGCATTATGTGGTTTAGAGAAACCTTTAGCTTTGGTTATTGTGAGCACCCCGATGTAGAGGGTCCAATGATTTGACCCGCAGGGATGATCTTTATGAACTCTTAATGTAGGAGTCTGTGGTACTTCAAGATCATCATCCAAATTTGTGAAATTAGCTCCTTCATTGGAATTTTGAAAATACCTTCATCATCTAATTCATCATCGATTGTCTTCTAACCCGGGCATGTTAGGATCATTCAAATCATCAGAAGTACTGTCAATTGGTGCGGTGCTGATCCAGTCACGTGATCCAAATCCGTGAGGGTAATCAGTAGACTTACCCTTTTTCTTTACTTCTTTATACGCTCTTCTTTGATCATCCTCATAAGATTGTGCTATTGCTTCTTGAAAAAGCATCCTATTAAGTTCATCTTGAATAGCTTGATCTTCAGTAGACAAGGTGGACTTTGGTTCATCGTTACTTTCTCCTTCTACCAGTGAATATAGGTTCTTCATCAAGAACATCATCAGGTCTAATATTGACTCCATGAACAATGTACTATAAATCTTCTTCTTTGTGAACAACTTGATTTTCTTCTCTAACAGGAACATAGTTCATAGAAAGAGTCAAAATATCAAGATCAAACATCCAGTCAGGACCTTTACCCTTTTGATTTTCTTGATCTTCTAAAAATTCAACATGAAGAAATTATTGAACCTTTTTGGTAACCTTGTTGTACACTCTAAATCCTTTGCTATTGGTGAAGTATCCCAATAAGTATCCTTCATCTGACTTGCCATCAAATTTGCCCAAAAAATCAATAGTATTGAGAATTGTAGCATCTTGGTTTCTCACAAACACATCATAAGCACTTATGTTAGGCGTAAAGGATAAGTTTTAGAGAGAGAAAGTGGGTGAGGATGGGAAGCTTAGTGAGACAAAGAAAAATGAATTATAAAGCTCAACCCTTTGCCTTGGAGGGCAAAGGGTATTTATAAGTTACAAGCATAGCCGCTTCTACTTTAGGTGGATCAGGTATCCTGATGGGTAAAGACCCATTCGTCCTCCACGGTGTTACTAAGTAATCTAATTACTATCACTGAGTTACTACGACTACGAGCTTTCTAACGAGTATACATACTTGAGTAACCAGACACTTTAAGTACGGATTTACTAAATCCTAACAATTCCCCTAAGGTCACCTCAACTTACATTGATTACAATAGGATATTACTTTTGATGTTCTTGGTTTCTTCGATTAAGTACTTTTTGTGCATGCTTCGTAGTCTTTGATTCTTCATGTTCTGCATGATTTGTTATTTCAAGTGGAGGTCTTTAATTGATCCACGTGATGTTGAGTTTAAGCCAGTTTGAGATCATCGACCCATGACACATCTCACTCATCCTTTTGGTGTATCGCCATTATGTGATGTTGTAACTTTGGACCGACATGCTCACATTTTGATTCATGATATCTTCCGAGAGTTGCGGAAGCATTTGTTGATTAAGATATTTGTATCAGTAGCGAAGCATGGATTGAACAATATCCAGACAGTTGATGAAGATATGCACTTATCATGGTTTCTTTAGAAGTTAAGCGATGTGTGAGCATGCGGCGGTGGATTGACTCCTCAATTCGTCATTGCGACCACGAGGTGTTCTGCATAAGCAGTTAGCAATAAAGCGCCTGATAGTGTCTTTAATCACCTTCGTTGAATTGAGGTGCAACGCCCGGTTCCCGTTGATAAGTATAAGTACGCTTGTGAATTATAATTGGAAGAATCTCCTTGGCAGAGGTTTAGCATTTGTTCGGCCGTTCTCAACCGAGCGTCAAAAGACAACATGGGTAAATTGAAGCTAATTGAGATTCCTGATTAATGAAAATGATTTGAAAACAATCGTGTTGATTAATAGAAAAGTTTTTGCAATCAATGAAGGTTTTGGAAAATCAATTATCAATCATAAATACCCTTTAATTTTTGAAACATTAATACACGTCGTGTGCTATAGAAAATAACTTTTAAGCACAACGACCGGTTTTCAAAGGCATCCGTCAATCCATTTCCTGGACCAGGGTTGATTCAAGAGTGAATCGCCTCATCGTTTCTATCCAGTTGTCACAAGCTTGATCTTATGAAAGATCTCACATGTCACCCACCAAGAGCTTGTTTGATGTTGGCTCTAGAAGGATTTCCATCTTCATCGTGAATACTTTTACATATCACTCGGATGTTCTGGCAATACCACAAGGATAATGCGTAGGACTTTTAATATATTCTTACTTTCCACATTGTGTGAAACAGTAAGTCTTCAAGAATAATGTGTCCTAATGAGATTTATTGATGATCTCTTGGCTTTAGACTCAATTGTGCACATTTGGTTCCTATGCCGGAGACTAGGGAGAGGGTCTCCTTCTTCAATATCAATAGTTTTTAAGAGACAGTCGATAGATTATGTAGGTTCCCCGTGAGAATGAAACAAGCCCTTTTAAGAGGAACTTGAGTAGGTTGGAAGTTAAAGTGCGGTCGTCCTTTGGGTCCATGGCGTCTTGTCTTCAATACGATGTTACCTTAGTAACCACTAGTAGCATATGTATTGAACCGGTTACCCTTAAGGTTGAATTATTGGAGGGCTATTTGTTTTCACCCTTTTAAGCATTCCAATTCTTTTCATTCTTCCCACGCCCGGTCTTACAGACTTCATAACTAGAACCTTGTTGGGTTTATTCGATTACTAGCTCTGTCTTAGTCCGCCTCTTCCATATTCTCATTTTCTCCTTTTTCGGCATTCCTAAGGACTACACTATCTAGTGGATTGTCCTGGGAAGATCCCTCGATTCTGGTAGGATCGTGGGAACAATACTTAACCTTATCATCCTTATATGTCCATACATAAAGTAACATTGGATAGGTCTTTGGTATTGTTCTTCCGCCTTGAAACCAATTGAAAACCATTTGAAAAGTCAATCAAGATACTTGTGATATATAATCAAAGCATTTTGTATCTTAATTATTTTTGATATTTTAGAAATGCTCCCCCTCAACATGTGCTTCAAGTATTAGAAATTATTTAAACACATAGGGGCAAGAGAACTTTTGAAATCTTAGATTGAGAAAGAAAGATCCAATCTTTTGATTTTCTAAAATGATCATCATCACCTCCCGATCAATTCAAGTAGATAAAGCATATTGGGGAAGGATGAGGTTTTCATAAGTTTGCTCCCCCTCAATATGTGCATGGGATTTTGAAAGAGTTTTGCACATAGGAAAGGAACACGCACTTTGAGACAAGTCAAACATTTCAATCCTTTTGGTTTAAGAAAGATGCTCCTCCTTAACATGTGCATGGAAAACTTGAAATCGTTTGGCACATGCAGGGAGGAGAGCTTGTTGTTATATTTCTAAACCACTTGTTGAATTATCAGTTTATGTCTAATTTAAATCACAAATTCTCCCCCGATCACAATTTTCAAATCCTTTGAGATTTGTGATCTCTATAGATTTAATTTAATTTTGAAAACTTTTGAGGATAATTGTGACTTGCTTTTGAAAAACAACATTCCAACTGATAAGAATCAAAATTTGAGACTTTAAACTCCATTGTTTAAACATGCATGAATATCATTTGAAAACATAACATTAGCCAAGGTCTTGAACCAATTGTATAAAATATTGTTCTTTTTGATTATTCAAGAGTAGACCTTGCTTGTTTACGTGCCAATTATTTTAAAAATACTCTTGTTGATTTGATTGAAATCATTCTCCCCCTCAATCAATGACATAAGTTGTTGATTGAAAGATAGAGATGTTGACAAATAATAAGCCCGAATGATTTTCAAAAAAATAGAGTCCGAGGTATTTTCAAAGCAATTTTGTTTTCATTAGATGACAAACATTTTTCCAAAAGATCATTAGAAGGAAACACATTTGGGAAGAAACATTTGTCTTGTTGGCGACAAACATTTTTTTTAGAATCAGAACATGAGGTTTAAAAATTTAAGATTAAGTATGGCTCTGTTATTTCTTTTTTACACGGGTTCTTGCCTGAAATGACAATAAACCACTATTTTTCTCCATCTCGTTTTTTTTATTGAGTTCGAACTTCATCTAGAGACCCGTGCCATTCTTTGAGTGACAACTCAAAGTCCGTAGATGTTATCGAACCCCCAAAAAATATGATAAATAAACAATATTTTTTGAAATTTTTTCAAGATTTTCTAATTTTTTATGGATTTTGAAAATTTTATATTTTTCTATTTTCTTTTTGTTGGTTTTATATTTTTGTATTTTGGTTTTTGAAAAAGATATGTACATAGAGTAGATAGAGACGAACACCTTTACTCCTCGTCTTCCTCACGAAGGCGTTTGAAGTTACGGTTGAAGGCTTTTTCAAGCCCTGAGTGCGTGGAAGAATAAACTCGAAACGTTCTCGAGAAAGAGCTTTGGTGAAGATGTCTGCTAACTGATATTCCGTCCTCACGAAGTATAATTCAACCACACCTTTTTCAACTTGTTCCATGATGAAGTGATGTCGAATGTCAATGTGCTTAGCTCTAGAGTGTTGAACATTGTTGCGAGAAACAATAGCACTGTTATCCGATCTGGAGGAACTTTGTTGAATACAAAGCCATAGTCGGATAATTGGGATCTCATCCATAAGATTTGAAGCGCAACAAGATGGCATGGCTATGTCTTGACCTGTAGAGGATATGGAAGTGCTCATTTGTTTCTTTGAAGACTAGCTCACAAGCTTATCACCTAAAAATTGAGCACCTCTTGACGTACTTCGACGTGTATCTTGACATCCTGCATGGTCAGCATCTGCATAGGTCATTAGTGACATACCGGTG
>OU343219.1:47450294-47597183 GCA_910596185.1 Chrysanthemum makinoi | reverse complement strand
CTTTCAACTGGCCATTGGGATTAGGAATTGTATTGCCCTGGAGTCCTCGAAAGATGACGAAGCGTTGTTCATATTCATGTTCATGAAACTGCTCATCATATTCTTCAACTCATTTGTCTGCCGAGACAGTGTGGTATCATTTCCCTTTTTTAGCTCACCTCTCATGTTATTGATCTGAGTTTGCATTGAACGCATGTTTGACTCAGTCATTTTCATGAAGTCATTTGGCATGGGAGCTTGAGGAGGTGGTTGATAACTTTGATGATTAGGAGCTTGAAAAGGGTGTTGATAACCTTGCCTGATTTGGAGCTTGATAAGGTTGGTTGAAATTGTTCCGGTTTTGATTGAAATTTTGAGAGTTATTGAAGTTTTGTCCTTGATTCGGAACAAGGCGATTTTGATTGCCATGGTTTTGCACAGGAGGAAAACCAGGTGGTGTCATACCGCTAGGTGCACGGTAATGAGGATCAGCCTGTGGTCGGTATTGATTGTGGTTTACCGAAGCTACGGGAGCTTGGTAAAAGGAAGCATCGGTTGCTTGACAATCATAATACGCATGTGGACCACTACAAATTTCACACACCTTGTTTTATGGCTTTGATTGGTTCCGGCTTATGAATTTCGCTTTTGATTTCCTTCACCTCTTTTATCATACAATGGATCATGTCCGTTAGAGCGGCTAACGGAGCTGCTAACTCAGAAGAGTTACTGGATGAAGAAGCAGGAGGAGGGTTAGGAGTATTGACTTTGTTGCGAGAAAAAGGAACTTTTGATTTACTCTCGCAAATTTCAAGCACATCTTTAGGTTTACGATTCAAGATATTGCCACCCGCGGATGCGTTCAAAGAATCTTGATCATTACCGTTCAACCCATTATAAAAGATATTAACTTGCTGAAGCTCCGTGAATTCATGATGGGGGCATTTCCTTAGGAGATCTTTGAATCTCTCCCATGCCTCTCCAAAATTTTCATCGAAATTTTGACGAAATCCAGAAATTTCATTTTTAAGATTAGTCGTCTTTGATGGAGGGGAGAAATAATTGACAAACTTTTGGACAAGATCCTCCCAAGTTTCGATGGATCGAGGGGGGTCTTTTTCCAGCCAAAATCCCTGCTGCCCCCTCAATTGAGAACGAAATACATCAATTTGATCACATTTTGAGGCACATCCTTGTAATGGAGTTGATGTCAAATGGTTGAACCAACGGATGTGTCATACGGGTTTCCTTCTCGATCAGACCCGCGGAATTGATTCGTAGACACAAGTTGGATCAAATGTGTCTTCAATTCGAAGTGATCAGAATTGATAACGGGTAAAACGATGGCATCTCCATAACCCTCGGTGGGTGCTTGAGCATTTTCCGCCATGGTACGTTCGTCTGCCATGGCGACGGGAAGTAGTGTGACAGTCCCGATCTCAGATCCTACTGATGGAGCAGAAAGTCTACGAACACGCCTTCTTGGAATCTTGACAAGCTCACGAAATGGGCTCACAGATCTAGAAGAGCGAATGCGCATACACTAGAGTTAACTCTAAGGAAACTCAGAGTTAAGGAGAAATGGATTATGAATATTTCAGATGATAATGAGAATTATGAAGACCGTTTTGTAAAATGGGTGAGAAGAATCTTTATGGGTTTCTGGTTCTGAAACGTCGATATCACAACAAAATCAATTAACACAAAAATCGAGGCAAAACAACAGTGAACTTAACCAATAATCCAAGATGAATGGCTTCTTTGAAAACGGTACACCAATCACAATGACCACAAAGGCAAGTTTTATATCTTTAGTTCGGGAACTTATTATGGTCGCACCCCCAATTAGGTAGTGCACTGCCTTGGTTTTCGGTGGTAATCTTTTAAGTTGTTTATTATTAAGAAAAACGACGAATCTTTTTGTATTTTTTTATTTGATACTATTATAGAAACAAAAGAGAAAATATTTTTGTTTTTTATACGTTTTTGGCTGTTTTTGTTTTTTTTTTGGTTTTTTAGAAGATATGGATATATATATATATACAAAGATGGATGATATAAACAAAGAGTGAGGATTCAAACAACTAATCTGCTAAAACGGGAGATAAATCCACACAGCTCCCCGGCAGCGGCCAAAAATTTGATGCGCGCCAACAGTCAAGCTAAATCACACAAGCCCGCCACTTGTGAATGGCGGACCGTAACCAGCTTAAAACCGCTCAAGCACGAAATCAATGAAGATCAGAGGAGTAGTGTTCCCCGGGTCTTATGTCCCAGCGAGTTGTGCAATGGATTATCAACGTTTAGTGATCGAGGATTTTGAACGGAAAAGGATATCAGAGAAAGGATTATAACTACAGAAAAGCCAACACATAAAGACGGCTTAAATGCAAATTAAAGAAAAAAAAAAGATAAACTCTATTAAATAAACGCTATCACTATATTTAAAGTGATGAACGTTTAAAAATTAAAACTAAGAACTTACGTTTTAAAAAATAAAAATGTGAACGTACAAAATAAAAAGTGAAATCTATGAATAAAAAGTCCTAAAAATATGAAAATACATTTTTACAAACCTATGATATAAGAAACTTTATAGAAAAAGGAAAAATTATTTTTACAACTATTTAATTATTTATTATTTAATTAAAAACTATTTTTGACTATTAATAATATCTCCTAAAATAAAAGAAAATATGAAATGAGACTAGAAAAAATAAAATTAAAACTTAGAAAATCTAAAATATGATAAAACTAATTTTAAAACTGAAAAGATATTTTTTAGACTTTTTATATATTTATTATTAATTTAAAACTATTAAAAACTAATTAAAATGCTAGAAAATACAAATTTAACTAAGAAAAATCTAGAAAATATTTTTTTGTCTTTTTATATTTATCTAAACTTAAGAAAATTGCAAAATTATTTTTTTGAACCTTTTTCTAATTTTTTATATTAAATGCTATTTAAAAATGCTTAAAAACTAAATAAAATGCAGAAAAAATACCAAACAAGCTAGGAAAAATCTGAAAAATTCAGGAAATGCTTAAAATAATATAAGGAAGCTAAGAAAAATGAGAAAACAGGAGCTTATGTGGATGAATATGCAACTGCTATGGAAATGCTTATGGAAATAAGCACTTAATAAGCCAAAAGCTCACCAAAAGCTACCAAACTGAAAAGGAAGCTATGATAAGCTAAAATAACTAAAATGCAACTTAAATCAACAAGCCTGAACCACTGAATTACAAGTCTAAACAGATTTGATATATTGAACTTATGACAGAAAACAGATCTAGGGTGCTCACTTTAAGCACTAGCACAAGCTCAGAAATAAGCTCAAAAGGAAAAATTTGATTTGGAACTTGGAAAGGACCTGGGTGAGATCACTTGTACCAAAAATCAGACCTAGGTGAGCTCTTTTGAGCACTGTGCAAGTTATGCAAGAACTGAGCAAAAGCTCAGCATTCACTGAGTTCAGTGAACAGGGAATGGTCCAGTTCACAAGCTTGGATGAAGCTTGTAGAAAAATCACTAAATTACACAAAGATGCTAATAAGTAACAAGACCAGATGAAGTTTATAGAATGCCAAGATTTTACTTGATCACTCACCTAATACCTTCCCATACAAAACATTTTAACACTTTCCTCAAGAACATTCCATGTTACCTTTTGCCAACTTGAAACTCGTGATGACCCTATTTGTTGTACCACTTTTTGCCCACACAAGATTTTTGTTGTGATATCTGGCAAGATTGCACCTTTGGGCTTGATGTATACCACATTTTTGACAGATATGATCTCAAAACAACCCACCAACTGGAAACAAAGACTTGTTCAATAAACTACCCTCTACAACATATTAACTAAAGAGTACCAAACACCCCTTTATACTACTATTAAACAAGTAAAACTGGATTAAACACTAATCCACTTGACTTTAATGATCACATCAGTATCATTATCTTAATTACAGCTATTAAGACATAATGGAAACAGATTTAACTAGAAAATAAGAAAATGCAAGGAAACTTGTAATTCACTTACAAATGTCCAAACCACAATGGCTAGCCAAATGTGAAACAAGGGACCACTACCTAATACATACCAACCCAAATCAATCCTATTCAACCCATTTCCATGCCTGCACAACCCATATCCATTCTGCTTCAAGTCTTGTACCCGTGTTGACTTTTGTTGACCAAATGTCAAAAGTGAATGAAACTGAGGTTTAAGCTTGTACAAAGATTTAATAAGCTTCCCTAGGCTTGATTATACTTAAAACTAAGCTATTGAAGTTGAACCACAAGATTTTGAAAATCAAAATCTCAACAGTGATTATAAAAAGTGAATATTGAACATTACTTGGAATTCCCACCTTGAATGAGTTTTAAACACTTAAGAACTATTATTTGATACAAAACAAGCTTAGAAATACAGATAAAATTTAGTTAAGACAATTTGAACTATAATTCGACATACATAATAAAAAAGTAAAAAGCTAACTCCTTTCTTCTTGCTTCTCTTGGTCTTTTATACACCCAAGTCTCCTTCTCTCACTTCAATGAACAGTTCCCAGCAATAAAAATGACCCTTGGATCACTGAAGTTGATCTTAGCCGTTTAGAGGTTTTTGGCGCCAAAACCTTTTTAACCGTTTGTGAGATTGAGTGGGATTGGGTTAATGCATTTAATGAACCTTTGGATTGTTGTGTTTGGAGGGGGGAAGTAGGGGTGATGATGGTTGAGTGTGACAGGAGGATTTGCAGGTTTGATGATGGTGGTTTGGGTACCCCGTGAATGAGAGAGGGAAGGGGTGGGTCAAACGGGTTTGACTGGTATTAAACAAAGGGAGTGGGTTGGATTCGGGTATAAACCGGGTAATGGTTGGGCTGGGTAATTGGATTGGGTGAAATGTTGGGCCAAGGTAATAAAAGGGGTCCATTTGGATAGCTAGCAACACAAGGACCATTTATGCAATTCCAACAAAACCAAGGGACCAAACCTGTAATTTTGCAAAGGTGTTTTATGGACTGAAATTGACAAGTGTTGACATTACAAGGACCAAAGTTGCCATTTTCAATTTTTCCAGGGGCCATTTCTGCCAATTTGCAAACTTGAAGGACCATTTTTGTAATTTTCTCAAACTTTTCACATTTTTCACCAAAGGACTAAATTTGACAACTTATGATATTAAAAGGACCTTTGGTGACTTTTCTTTTGAAATTTTGACTCAGGGACTAGTTTTGACAATTTTAGAAACTTGGGGGACTGAAACTGCAATTTTTGCAAATTTGATATGTTTTTCATCTGATTTTGATATTTTTGCATTTAAAACACATAAAACATTGATTTGTGATATTTTGATCATTTTGATGTGTTTCTGATTGTTTTCAGATGATTTTGCAGTTTATATTGTACAAAAATGATGAGTATTTACACACTCATCAGTAGATGATATATGTTTCCCGTGGCGTTATAATTTCTTCACCCAGGGTACATTGCCGAAGGATGAGCGCCCCCTCCCTGGACTATATAGCACGGAGGATGAGGAATGGATAAACGCCAACCGCATCCCCATTAGTTCCTATCCTGAGGAATTTTTGGTACATATGGGCATCAGTCGTAACTACTTTGGTATGCCGGATGAGATACCAATATTTTTAGGCGCGGATGGCCAGGGTGGGTGCTCGTCCTTTCGCATCCCCTTTTTAATTAATGTAAGAGCTTTCTTTTCCTTTTGCACATTATGTAACATCTGTGTTTGTTGTCTTCTGTTGCGCAGAAATGGACCTCTTTACAGTTGTACAGTTGGCAAGGCCACGCCAGGTCGACGTGGGAGTGCGCGCACTAAGGGACGGAGAAGAGCCTATTCTGGAGGCCACTGTAGGGCGCACTCTGGAAATGAACTTGGGATAGGAGGGGGCCAGTTCATCAGTTGCGGTGGAGTCGACCCCCATCCAAAGTGTTCCAAGCCCCAAGGCTCCCTCTCTGCCTCCGCAAGTGAATGTGGCCGGAGGCACAGAAGAAGAAGAGGAGGAGGAGGAAAGCGTTAAGTTGAAGCGCAAAAGAGCGCATGATGGTGAGGGCGCAGGGCCATCCAGGAAGAAGCGCCCTGTCGTTTTTAATGTGGAATCGTCTTCAGATAACGTCTCAGTCCCCCCATCACCTGATGTGACTCTATCTCAGTAAGTTGGTTACCTTTTTTTTTTTTTTTTTTTTTTTTTTTTTTTTTATTGCGCGCTCCCTTGTATGTAGATAACTAATACCCTCTATCTATTCGCATGCAGTGTGGAGTGTACTGGGGAGTCGCCTCCACGGGCTAGTCCGGTTTCCGAATCTTCTGGGCAAAAGAGCCAGGGTACTGAGCCATTGGCGGCTGAGGACGCGCCAATGGAGCAGCTTGTTGAGGAGTTGGCGCTGGCTGCTGCGCATCAAGCCTTGCTTGTGGGTAAGCTGAAGAGCAGGGTTGCTGGAGAGGGCAGCCAAAGCGCACATAAGGACAGCCAGATTGCGTTGCTGGAGGCGCAGTTAGCTAGTGCTAAAACTGAAGCTGAGGGTTTAGGTGCATACGCCCAAAAACTTGCAGAGGAGAAGATGGCTCTGTTAGGGCAGATAAATCAGGAACGCGCTGCAACTGTTCAGTATAAATCTTCCTGCGTCTGGGCGTTGAAGTACCTGGAGAAGGGTAAGGACAGGTTGCTCGAGGAGTTGGGGGAGCTTGCGTCAACAGTTGAAGGGCATCTGGAGACGCAAGAAATGAAGCTGCGTAAGCTCAGTTTGGAGTATGATGAGGAATTATATCCTCATCTCCTGTCTGCCATTGCGGAGCGCAGGTGGCTCATCATCCATGGCCTGCGTCTTGCTGCGCTTAGCACCCTTGAGTCCAAGGAGGTAGTGGACGCATTTGGTGGGGTGGTTCAATGTGCCTTGGCGACAGGGAAGTCAGAGGCTGTGGAGGTGCTGCAAGAAGCTGACTTGCTAAAGGTACCTGCTAAAAAGGTACCTGGGAATGATGCGCAGTCCTATGATAACTTGGTTGCTGCTATGAATAGGATGAAGGTCTTAGAGCTTCCCATGATTGCTGAGATGGAGCGCGACCAGGATTATCCCATAAGTGTTATTATGGAAGGGTTGACCTTAGCGCGCCATCGTACTGAGAATGCAGAAGTGCAGCCGGACTATTTTCTGAAGCCCGATGAGTCTCAGCTTCAAGTGCCTATTTTTGCTCGCCCCAGGGACATTCTGAATCCCTTTGCTTTAGAGAAGGAAATTCCCTTGAAGGAAGTATTGGAAGCGCATGCTACCAGACTTGCTAAAAAGGAAGGTGTGAAAGGTAAAGCAATATTGTGTGGGGTTGGTGCAGCTCATCTCCCAAGGTCTGACGGGGTGCCAGTGAGTGTTGCTACTGTGTCTCGCCAAGACTCAGACTTGTTGAAGAGGCTAAGCGAGAGTGGAGATGCTGCCAGCCGCGTGGGGACTTCATCACTGGAGCGGTCTAAGAGTATATAGATAGGATCTTGTGTTTATGAACATCCTTTTGTAATAACATGTAGTCTTTAATAAAAATCTCCTTTTGTTAAGTGCGTGTTAATATTATTGCAACGTGTAATGTGCGTACTTATCTGTTTGTCTTTGCATAAAAGACATGTTCGTTTTCTCAGTATCCAATTTGTACACAAGCGCGAATAATATGAGAAATTCATAGTCATGTATGAAGATCAGAGTATACTTAAAACATAATTTCTATGTAATTGTGTCATAGTCGTGTATGATATGATATGCGGCGTAGTGTAAATATCATTCTTAAAGAGTCAAGTGTGTTGATTCCTTATTTTGCTAAACGCGCATCGTATGCATAGTTGCGCGTCCGTCCTGGGGTGCGCATCGAACTTATTCCAACGTCTTATGAATAAGGTGTTTAACAAGGATACATGATCCGATGTTGATGGGTTTGCAACCCTCTTACTCAACGAGTCATTTAGTAGGTTGGCTCATCCTTTAACCATCGTGGGTTTATCAAATGCATGCACGCCATGTAGGCAATAAAAAATGTTAAGACATAAAGTATATGGAAATAACAAATTGAAATGTGTCGTGGAATTAGCTAGAGACCGTGACGGTTTATTGATACTTGCAAGTTTTTATGAAAGAAAATAAATAAGACATTTGCCTAAGTAAAAAGAATAAAAATAAATACACGGACATTTATTGGGCACGAAAGTGCAAGAGTATCCGTGCGTTGGGCCGTAGCCATTCCTAGAGCTAGCATCGCTTGAGATTGCAAATATTACATGTACCCGGTAGTTACCGACCATCCATGTCTCGTAGCTTGTACGCGCCTGTTCCTAATGCTTCAGTAACCTCATAGGGTCCTTCCCACTTCGGTCCAAGTTTGCATGTGTCTTCTGCATGGCTCGCGTCATTGGCGCGATAAACGAAGTCACCTGGTCTGAATGAGACACTTCGTACTTTTGCATCATAATATCCCTTCATCTTTGACTTAGATCTTGCTTCACATATAGCTGCTCGTTCACGTCTTTCTTCCAACAAGTCCAAGTCGATGCGCCACTCGTCATCATTTGTTGCAACGTTAATTTCCGCAGTGCGAATTGTCGGCATCCCAATTTCGGCTGGTATGACAGCCTCCGTTCCATATACTAGAGAAAAGGGGGTGTCCCCCGTGCTGTTTTTGATTGAGGTGCGGTGCGCCCATAAAACGTGGGATAGTTCTTCCACCCACCGTCCTTTGTGTTTGTCCAGACGTGCTTTGATTCCTTCACCTAGGCTTCGATTTGCACGCTCTACTAACCCATTGGATTGTGGATGTTTAACTGATGCGAAGTGCTGCGTGATGTTCAACTTCTCGCACCAGTCCTTGAAGGGGTTGTCACAAAATTGTTTCCCGTTGTCCGAGATGATTTCCCTAGGCAGTCTGAAGCGGCATACAATATTATCCCAAACAAAGCGCTTGACCTGATTGCCAGTAATTGTCACCACTGCTTTTGCTTCGATCCACTTGGTGAAATAGTCTATTTCCACTATTAGAAACTTCAGTTCTCCTGCTGCAACGGGAAAAGGACCTGCAATGTCAATACCCCACTTATAAAATGGCCATGGTGCCGTGATAGGTGTTAGCTCCTGTTGTGGTTGGCGCGGAATGGGTCGATGTACCTGACAGTCGCTGCACTTTTTTATTAATTCCCGCACATCACGGTGCATGGTGGGCCAGTAGTACCCTGACCTTAAAGCACGCGCCACTACAGATCGTGGTCCTGAATGCATGCTGCATGAGCCAGTGTGTATTTCCCTGAGCACATAATTTGATTGTAGGGGACCGACGTAGTGGAGCCATGGTTGCAGGAAGGAGCGCCGATAGAGCACACCGTCTCTAAGTTCGAACCTCTGAGCTGTGCGCCGTATTCTTCGGGCTTCCGCCTGTTCTTGGGGCAACACACCCTCACTTACGAACTCCATTATTGGGGTCATCCACGTAGGGCCTTCTTCTTCTATTACTGTTGATATTTCCATCTCCGAGATGAATTTTCTCTTCAAAGTCTCCACCAACACCTGTTTTGACAAGTGTGCAAAGCTTGTGGATGCAATTTTGCTTAGTGCATCCGCTTTTTGATTTTCCCCTCTAGGCACCTGCTTGATGGTAAACCTGTCAAAGTCTTGGATTAGTGCCTTGGTTTTGTCGAGGTATTGGATCATGTTCTCCTCTTTGGCCACGTATTCACCTAACACATGGTTGGCTACTAATCGGGAATCCACATTTGCTTCCAGGTTGCGTACACCCATTCTAGATGCAATGCGTAATCCGACTATTAGGGCTTCATACTCTGCCTCATTATTTGTCGCTGTGAACTCAAAACGCAGTGTGTAAGTGAATTCTAATCCTTCCGGGCTTGTGAGGATAAGGCCTGATCCTGATCCGTCGACGCATGAAGAACCATCCGTGAACAAGATCCATGGGTCTTGTAGTTCCTTTGTGCTTGGTGCGGATGTATCCTTAGTGTCTGGCTTTTCGATGATGAAGTCCGCTAGAATCTGCCCTTTTACTGCAGTGCGTGGCCTGTAAGAAATGTTGTGTTCACCCAGCAACACGCTCCACTTCTGTAGTCGGCCTGATGCGTCAGGTTTGGAGATGATCTGCTTGATGGGTTGGTCTGTAATTACCGTAATTGGATGCGCTTGGAAATACCTGCGCAGTCTTTTGGCGGCGAATACCAATGCTAGAACAAGCTTTTCCATGGCGCTATAGTTGATCTCCGTCTTCTTGAGCGCTTTGCTTACAAAATACACCGGTGTCTGTACTGAGTTCCTATCTGTTAGTAATACTGCGCTGACCGCTCCATGAGTTGCGGATAGGTACATGATTAACTCTTCCCCTGGACGGGGTGCTACGAGCGTAGGAAGCGCTGCTAAGTGTTGTTTAAGCTTTAGAAAGGCTTCTTCTGCCTCCGTAGTCCAGCGGAAATCTCCCTTTTTCATGCACTTCTTGAGTGTTTTGAAGAGAGGGAGTGCCTTGTCTGCTGATTTGGACAAGAATCGATTTAGACCGGCCAGTTTTCCATTGAGAGATTGGACTTCCTTCAACGTGCGTGGTGAGGGAAGCTCAATGACAGCTTTCGTCTTTTCCGGGCATGTTTTAATGCCATCAGGCTCTATCAGGTATCCGAGAAACATGCCTTCCGTAGCGCCAAATGTGCATTTTTTAGGATTCAGTTTCATGTTGATCTCTTTGAGAGTCCTAAATGTTTCTTCAATGTCGCGCACCAATTCCTCTTCAGTATGGCTCTTTATGACCAAGTCGTCAACGTAAACCTCGAGGTTACGGCCCACCTATTTTTCGAATGCATTATCCACTAACCGCTGGTAGGTGGCGCCTGCATTCTTTAAGCCAAAGGGCATCTTAGTATAGCAGTAGACGCCTTGGCTTGTATGAAAGGCCGTTTTTTCTTCGTCGTCCTTAGCCATCTGGATTTGGTGATATCCTTTGTATGCGTCGAGGAAGCATTTGAGTGGGTAACCACACAAAGACTCTACCTTCCAGTCTATCTCCGGTAGTGGATAGCAGTCTTGTGGGCATGCCTTGTTGAGATCTGTGAAGTCTACACACATCCGCCAGCTACCGTCACTCTTCTTTACCATTACTGGGTTGGAAAGCCAGTCATGGTAGTAAACTTCTCGCATGATGCCTGCTTCCACAAGTTTGTGTACCTCTGCCAGGATTGCTTGCGCGCGCTCTGGAGCTTGGCCACGCTTCTTCTGGCGTATTGGTGAGTATCCTTGTCGGATTCTCAACTTGTGTTCCGTGATTGAGCGTGGTACCCCAGTCATGTGCTTTGGCTCCCATACAAAGACATCCAGGTTCTTTTGCAAGAGTGCGCACACGGCCGCCTTGCCGTTGTCCGACAGTGATCCTCCAATCGATACTTCCTGTTCTGGGTAATCAAGATGAATTGCAACCTTCAGGTTTGGAATTTTGGTTGCGCGCTGTTCTGGAATGGGCTCCGTCTCGCATGTAATCGTGTTACATTCTCTATGTGGTACAGTGGCATTGTAGAGAGTAACAATGCCACCTTCCACTGGGAATTTGAGCATCCCATGTGCCATAGACGGTACTGCGCGTATGGCTGATAGTCCTGGTCTTCCAATAATGCCATTGTATGGTGAAGGGGATTTAATCACCATAAAATTCATCCAGGCCGTCGCTGAGTGTCCTTTATCACCCACACTGACTAGTAGGCGTATCTGCCCCATAGGCCATATATTTTCCCCGGTGAAACCAGTCAGCGCTGTCATGGCCGAGCTTAGCAGATTGCGTATCTCAGGTCGCAATCGTTTGAAACAATGTTCGTACATGATATCTGCAGATGCTCCTCCATCGACATACATGCGGTGGATATCGTGACCCCCGACATTGATTTCAATGATGAGCGGCTCCGCCACTGCGTTGTCCGCAGTCAAGGTGGGGAAGGAGATTTCACTTCCACGGGAAAATTTCTGGCTGACTTTTTGCCTGGTTACTCGCTGCCACGATTGTATCATGTAGATTGTGTCAGCTTTGTCTTTGGGTGATTCTTTCTTGTTTCCAGTATTCTGCCTATCTTTTCCCTCCTTGATGTTCTTGACCAAATGGTCCAATCTGCCTTCTTTAACTAGTTTATCAATAAGTTGGTGCAACTGGATGCATTCATTGGTGGTGTGGCCCTTCTGTGCGTGATAGTCACAGTATCCATTCCCCACACGCCGATCTTCTAGAGTGCGCAGAGGTGGGGGTCTTGGGAAATTCGCGCCTTCCGTTGCGAATATCTCCTTTAGCGTCTTTGTGAGTGGGGTATACTTGTCGTTATCTCGTCCACTCCCTTGGCTGCGGTAACCCCTGTTACGATTACTACTCTGGTCAGCGGATTGTCTCCGAGGTTGTTCCTGTGACCTGTAGTTGGAGTAACCTTTCTTACTATCCGCCGCGGCGGCTTCTCCTTGGATGAAGGACCTTGTGCGTTTCATGAGTTCATTAAAGCTTTGGGGGATCTTGTCGTTCAACCTTTTGATGAGTTCTGGGTTATTGATCCCATTCATGAATCCTGAGATTTTCAACACTTCTGGGCACGCCTTAACATGTATGCACTCATCTTTGAAGCGCTCCACATAAGCGCTTGTGGATTCCTCCTAGCGATGTTTTACCCTGGCGAGTTCGATAGGGTTTTTAGCGCACTTTTTCCTTTGAGTGAAGTTCAGGCGGAATGCTTTCCACAGCTCTTCGAAGCCATTGATGCTTTTGCGTGGAAGCTTGCTGAACCAATTTCGCGCATTTCCAACCAGTGTGGAATTGAACATGTGGCACCACACGGGTTGTGGCCAATTTTTGATCGTAGCGGCTGATTCAAAAATTTTAGGTGATCGTCCAGATCACCTGTTCCATCATAAGTTTTCACATTGGCGGGCATGCGCCTTCTTTTGTTTTTTGAGAAATCGCTGATGCGCCGAGTGAACGCATCCACTTTTTGACGGCGCCATGGGAGGGACATGTCCTCCTCCTCTTGATCGTGATAGTTCTTCCTAGACTTCCAGTGTCCGGTTTCGCTGTCTCCGTCATCTGAGGAATTTCCAGAGGATGTGTTTTCCCTCTTTCGGCGCTTGCGCCGACTATCCTCCGAGTTTCCGCTTGAAGGGCTTTCACTTGGGGAGTACCTTCACCCAAGTCTATCCTGAATTCTGCGGCCACCCAGCCTGGCGTGGACATTGGTGTGGCGTTCATCCTCCTCGCTTCCTTCCGAATGCTGTGAGTTAGATGTCTCATCATCCTCAACTCTCCTCCCAATTATGTTAAACACTGGGGATCGGTGGCTATTCCTCCCGCGCTTCTCCTTCTGACGGCGCGATGGGGATGTTTCGTATTCTGAGTCGAAGTTTAGTCTGGCATGCAGGCTCCGACTTGATCTTTTCTTTGCTTCCTCTTGCATGAGAGTGGCCAAAGTTTCATAATTCTGTGATACAAAATCTCCCGGTGCTAGTTCTGGTGCGACTCCTTCTAGAGCAAGGGTGCCTGTTTCTACCACTGGGCCCTTGTTTCTATCGGGTGCATCTGGTGCCTTTGAGAGGTCAGTTTCTAGCACTGAGTGGAGAGGAGTAGCAAAAAGGGTGCGCAGCGGATCTGCTGCGCTGGTGGTGGTTGTCGTGGCTTGGGTTGTCCCCGAGCGTTGCTCCACCGTAGGGAGGGAGGACTAGGTCTGGGCCTAACCCCTAATTTTTAGCAACACTGGTTGTCCCAGTAGTCTGCTTAGAAGCCGATCCGCTTTGCAGCTTCTTTCCTGTAAGATCTACTTGCGATCGCTGATTTCCGTGCTTTGTCATTCTAGTTCTTTGTTCTTGGTGAGGGTCCCACGGATGGCGCCACTTGTTGATACAAAAGTTGGGCGTTCCTTGTTTGAGCTTCGGCTCTCGTACCAATTGATGATTGCTGCTTGAGACCAGCGCACTAAGTAAACAGAAAACACCGTTAGGCTTATCGTGGGATTGTCTCCCACGATTATCCTCCGGCGTGAGAGTAAGTAATCGGTTTTAGGGTTATGGAGAGTTAGGGTTTTAGATTGTACCTTTAATGAGGAATAGGGTTCCCTTTATATACACGATCTCCTTGTTGGTTTCGTGTTCCCCAAACCTCGGCGTACCCTGCATAAGTTGGTTAGTAAACGCTTATCTCCAAAAATAGGAGATATCCAATATCTTATTCCATAAATAAATGTTTGGGTTTGGGCCTTCGTGAGCC
Source organism: Chrysanthemum makinoi (assembly GCA_910596185.1). Lineage (NCBI taxonomy): Eukaryota > Viridiplantae > Streptophyta > Magnoliopsida > Asterales > Asteraceae > Chrysanthemum > Chrysanthemum makinoi. The sequence goes on along the minus strand of OU343219.1, from coordinate 47,582,925 downwards.
CAAACACTGACCGGCGTAGCCCATTTCTTGATGGGCAAACTACCATTGGTCCTTAGTCGGGTGCGTGACCCAAATATAGACTATACGTAATCACATTCAATGCATAAAACTACAAAGATGTTATTTATATGAATAAAGACACATTTTCTCAAAAACAAAGTTTAAAATGACTAATATTTTATACAACGATGCTTAAGGTATGACAATTTATGCAGAGAGTCATCATTGTACAATTTAAAAGATTAGAGACTTTGTATTTAGCATAGGGGTGTTCATGGTTTGGGTAATACCTGAATAAATCGAAAATTGAAATCGAACTGAACCGGAAATAACTGAACTGAACTTGTAACCGAACAGAACCGAATTAAATATTCGGTTTTCGGTTCGGTTATGGTTTTAGCAATTTAAACCGAAAACCGAATTCAGATAAATATATATGTTTATATTAAAAAAAAACTATTAAAACTCTTTCATACTAAAAATATAACATTTTTAAGCTTGAAGGTTTTTTTTCCCCCCCTAAAAATCTATATAAATAAATGAATAAATAATTAAAAATTATGTTATTCGGGTTATTCGATTCGGTTTAATCAATTTGAATTCGGTTCAGTTCGGTTTTCAGTTATACTTAGAAAAAGAAATTTACCGAACTAACCGAACCGAATAAACCAAACAACCCGATAACCGAACCGATGAACACCCCTAATTTAGCATTTCATTTGAGGTCCCAGTTTCACTTCTCGCTCAATTAAAGGTAATATAGTAAATTCGGTCAAACTTTCTTATCTATTTAGTAGTGGATATTAATTTATGGGATTATGTATTGGGAGGTCACTCAACTATTAAATTTTTTACTTTTAGGTCACCCATTTATCCAAACTAACTTATAGGTCACACATTTATGAGTTTGTTTTCCTTTATACCAATTTCGAATAATTTTATCTCGAAAATCTTTGAAACAACGAGAATAAAGCTAAATATAACATATTAAAACAACACAAACGAGTATTGAAATGTAAAGTATCTGATTTAACCATTATTTAAGTACAACATTAATTCATTGAAAGTGAATTAAGATAATTTAACTATTGTATTACGGTTAAATTTTTAATTTTATTGTGCTGATATGTTAAAATTAGCTATTTTTGAACCTGTATGAATATCCAACAAGAATTTAAAGGAGATTGGTTTAAAAAAAACAAACACATAATTTGGTGACTCAAAGTTACTTTAAAAAAATAGGTGACCTAAAAGTAAAATGCATAATAGTTGGGCGGCCTTTGGATATATAATCTCATAATTTATAAAGACGAACAATTATTTTAGCACGAAGGTATACCACTCTAGTATGTTTAACGTGTGTGAATGCATTCACCTATTGTCATTGAACCATCAAAACACGACATTTTTCCTCCTACTTATCTATTCTATTTGGTGGTAGTTTATAATGTGAGCTAAAGTCTGGAAGTCAGCAATTTGGTCAAAGTCAACAAGTAAAATCAAAAGTGAGTTGTAACTGAATTTCAAGCCAAATTCAATTACTCATCTTCATTGTATAAATACCATTTCATTGTATCATTTTCATTAGAAATTGTAACAAACTCCTCTTTCCCTCATTTCTCTTATCTTTTCTCTCTCAATTCTCATATCATTGTGATTCACTCATTTCTGTAATAAATCACATTTAGCCATTAATCTTCTCTTTCTCTTTCAGATTCTTTGGTTAATTTTATTTGGATCATATCAAGCGCTATCAGAGCGTTTTCGATCATCTCTTCCAGCGAATTTTGTTATTTTTTTTGCTCTTCTGTTTAGTTTTCGATGAATTTTGTTATTTTTCCGGCTAGTTGTACTACACTTGTACACTGATCATTTGTATGCTATTTACTCAAAAACAAGACCAAGTGTCTAGTAATCATCGCGTTCATCACATTAATATTTAAATCACATGTTTTTTAATCAATGATTTGACTGGAATTTGACTAAGGACTGGTTAAAATTGCTCGGTTGTTACTCATTAGTAGATGAAGGAGTGATAACTAATACTAATTTACAATTATACAAGAAATAGTATACAAGAACCAATATTAGCCACAATCATGGTTAATACTAGAGCTGGAATGGTACCACTACCAGAAATGTCTCCTATGGCATTACTAGCAGCTGTGGAATCTTTACAAGCAGCTATGAAATTTCAATGGCACAAAATCAAGCTTTGAATGCAGCTATGCAAAGTTTGATGAGTGGTGCGGGGACAAGTCATCACAAAAGCAATCAATATGGTAGGATGGCTGTAAGTCTTGTCGACCACCAACCTGGTTACTAGAGCGGAATAACTTTGATCTCGAAGATGAAACACCAGCAGTTTATGTATCGACAGAAAAGATAAATAACACAAATAAGTATCCTAATTGATCTTTATATTAGTATTGAAAGAATGCGTGTCTAAGACCCCTCCCCCCTCACCTCCTTTTATAGAGATGAGGGGGGAAGTAAACCGACTTGTAGAAGTCGGTTGATAACAAGCTGTAATATAGACGTGTTGGGCTTGGGACGCAAACCGACCCAACGACCCTTTATTGATATTCTAGAACTAGTTGACTAATGGAAACTTCATGAATCCCCTAGACTCTTGTAAGCTAAGATAAAGACTAAATACATAACAATTTACACCTTAGGCTTTATATTAGCCAACACCAACATTCAGCAACTCCAAGCAGTGTTGTAACTTGAGTCCAGGTACCACCTTCGTCAAGGCATCCGCAGCATTGTGTTCAGTACCCACCTTCAGAACTTCAACCGTCTTTGCTTCCAAGACCTCTCTGATAAAGTGATAACGCACATTGATGTGCTTAGTCCTTTCATGAAAAACATAATTCCGCGATAAGTGAATCGCGCCCTGATTATCACAATTAATTGGCACATTGTTAAGCTCCACACCCAACTCTTCCAAGAGTCCCCTTAGCCAAATAGCTTCCTTCACAGCCTCCGTAAGGGCCATATACTCTGCTTCTGTAGTTGAAAGAGCCACCACGTATTGTAGCGTTGCCTTCCAGCTTGCAACACATCCCTGTACTAAAAACGCGTAACCAGTGATAGACCTACCTTTATCCGGATCCTTAGCGTAGTCTGAATCAACAAAACCTGTTACGTCCACATGGTTTCCATGATTTGTTCCATACACCAAACGCACGTTTGCAGTGCCCCGCAAATATTTCAAAATCCACTTCACTGCTTCCCAATGCTTTTTACCTGGATTCACCAAATATCTGCTAACTACACTTACCGCATACGCTATGTCTGGCCTCGTGCACACCATCAAGTACATTAAGCTCCCAACCGCATTTGCATACGGCACCTTACGCATACTTTCAACATCACAATCCTTAACCGGGCAATCCTTCAACGACAGCTTGAAGTGCCCACCCAATGGCATCTTAACCGATTTCCCATTGTCTATTCCAAAATTATTTAAAATCTTAGAAACATACCCGGATTGTGACACCTTTAGAATCTTGCGACTCCGATCCCTGATGATCTCCATACCAAGAATCTTCTTTGCTTCCCCGAGCTCTTTCATGTCAAACTCCTTTTTAAGCAAAGACTTTATAGACCCAATCTCAGCCTTGCTTTTACAAGCAATCAGCATATCATCTACATATAACAATAGATAGATATACTCACCTGGTGCATAACTCCTGTAATATACGCAGCTGTCGTAACTGCTACGCTTAAACCCATTGCTTAACATGTACTCATCGAACCTCCTATACCATTGCCTAGGTGACTGCTTCAAACCATAAAGGGATTTCATTAACAAACATACCTTGTTACCTTGTTCATATCCCGGTGGTTGCCTCATGTAGATCACTTCAAGATTTCCATGTAAAAATGTCGTCTTTACATCAAGCTGCTCCAACTTATAATCTCTACACGCAGTCAATGCAAGTATAACCCGGATAGATGTATGTCGTACTACCGGAGAAAATACTTCATTGTAGTCAATACCTGCCCTCTTTGTGAATCCACGAGCCACCAACCTCGTCTTGTACCTAGGCTTCTGAACACCTTCAATCCCTTCTTTTATCTTGTAAAGCCATTTGCAACTCACCAGCTTTTTCCCAGTTGAATGATCTACCAACTCATAGGTCTTATTCTTCCTCAAAGAATCCATCTCTTCATCCATAGCAGCTTTCCACTTAGAACTATCTTCACAAGCAACTGCCTCCTGGTATGTCAATGGTTCATGAGTATCTTCTTCCTCTGCTGCAGCAAACGCGTAAGCAACCATATTACTCTCATCTCGAAACCTCAAAGGTTTCGTTCTTGTCCTTGGCTCTCTATCCCGAACCAACTGATAATATGTGAGATCCGGTGTCTGATCAGTTTCTTGATCCTCTGCATCTTCATCATTGTTATCTTCCTGATCATCTATCTGATCTTCTTGATCATTTGTCTGATATTCTTGATCATTTGTCTGATCTTCCTTAAGCGTATGATTATTTAACCTTTGCAGTTCCACCTCAACCTGTAATTCCTCAATAGACTTATCAGTATCTGCACCAGAATTGTTCAACGTGTCTTTATACATGATACTTTCATTGAAGACCACGTTCCTGCTAGTGACAATTTTAGGTGATTCATTATCAAGCCTATATAGCCTGTACCCCTTCACACCCTCAGGATACCCCAAAAGAATGCATTTTACCGCTCTCGTCTCGAGCTTACCTTGTTTAACGTGTGAATATGCGACACAGCCAAAAATCCTTAACATCCCATAATTACTTGGATGTCCCGACCACATCTCCATGGGTGTCTTTTTATCAATCGCTGTTGATGGTGACCTATTTATGAGATATGCAGCCGTACATGCCGCTTCCGCCCAGAAGGTCTTGGGCAATCCAGACTGAATTAATAAACAGCGTACCTTATCCATGAGAGTTCTGTTCATCCGTTCTGCTAACCCATTCTGCTGCGGCGTCCCGGCAACTGTCAAATGTCTAGCAATCCCACTCTCAGTGCATAGCTGATCAAAATCCCGGTTACAGAACTCAAGACCATTATCTGTCCTAAGCTTCTTAACCGTCCTCCCAGTCTGATTCTCTACTAACTGCTTCCACTCTTTGAACTTTCCAAATGCTTCGTGTTTGAACCTGAGAATATAAACCCATACCCTCCTGGAATAATCATCAACGATAGATAAGAAATACCTCTTACCTCCCAATGATTCCACCTGAGACGGACCTCATAAGTCTGAATGAACATAGTCTATCACTCCCTGAGTAGTGTGCCTTCCTACACCGAAACTGACTCGGTGCGACTTTCCCAGAACAAAATTCTCACAAAAATCGAGCTTACCTAGACTTTTCTTGCCAAACAGCTCCTGCTTATCCAGCACCTGTAGTCCCGCCTCACTGATATGTCCCAGTCTTTTGTGCCAAACCTGCGCAAGACTGTCTTTTTCTTCAACACTAGCATTAAGCTCACCTTCCACTGCATGGCCATCCAAAGAGTATACGCAATTATCCCTTCGGGTTCCAGATAAAATAACCCTGGAACCATTAATCACCTTGATTTTGCCCGACTGCAATTTTATGGTATATCCCTCTTTTTCAAGAGTTCCCAGCGATATCAAGTTTCTTTTCAATTCAGGAATATACCTGACATTGTGTAACACAAAACTTGACCCATCTTTCAGTTGTACCCTTACCTTGCCAATACCTCTGATTTTGCACTCCCTGTTATCACCCAACAGTACTCTGCCCCCATCGCATTCCAGAAAATCAAACAATAAATCTAACCTGGGTGTCATGTGGTATGAACCTCCTGAATCCATAATCCAATCCAGCAATGCATCTGCACTCATCACCATCATCACCTCAGAACCGTCATAAATCGAACCACTAGAGCTTGGCTGATCATCTTTCTTGACGAAACCATTTGACTTCTTGCGATTATTCTTTGGACAGTTTCTCTTCAAGTGCTCCTCAGATTGGCAAATATAGCACTTGAGTCTTCCACCTCGAGACTTCGATCTTGACTTTCCCCTAGACTGATGCGAATTCCTGCGATCAGTTCTTCCCCTCACATATAACCCTTCACCATCATCCCCCTTCGCTTTAGATCTTTCTTTGATTTCCTTTGAATTCAGTGTGGCCATCACATCCTCCAAAGTCAAAGCTTCCCGTCCATAAAGCAAGGTATCCACAAAATGTTCATATGATGCTGGTAAAGAAGTGAGTAATAATAAAGCAAGATCTTCATCCTAAAATTTTACCTCAATATTTGCTAAATCAAGAACGATTTTGTTGAACTCATCTATATGCTCGGAAATCGTACGTCCAGCCGGCATGTAGAATGTATACAATTTCTTCTTCAGGTACAACTTGTTGGCCAAGGACTTTGTCATGTACAAAGTCTTGAGCTTGTTCTAAACCCCCGCTGCAGTCGTCTCCCCGGTAACCTCTCTCAGTACCTTATTACCTAAACACAAAATCACAACACTATGAGCTTTCTTGTTTAGCTCATCTTTCGTTGCAGCATCTATGTCCGCGGGTTAAACCTCCAGATCTACTTCACATCCATGTTGGATTAATAAAGCACGCATCTTGACTCTCCATAACCCGAAATCACCAGTTCCATCGAATTTTTCGATGTGAAACTTGGCTCCCGTCATTCTTTAAACCCTTTGTTAATTTGCTAAACCTTGTGATATATCAAACCTCACAATCACAAATTACAAAGTCCCTTGTGCAATACCCTCTTAATTAATAACCTTTGTTATATTACCAAAGTACCAATATAATAAAACTACTTTGGCTTTTAAATAAAACCAACCAACCACTAGAGAAAAAAAAAGAAACCAAAAGTACTCTTTTTGAATAAAAACTAACCACTAAAGTGGTATGTCTTCTTCTTTATAAAAGAAACCAAACTTACTTTATAAAAGCCAAGACAGTGGTATGTCTTCTTCTTTATCACAAAAACCACAAAAGTACACCAAAACAACATCTATCTTCTTCTTCTTCAGTTTGTGATGAACACTGAAACGCACCAGAAAAAATAAATTTTCGATCTTGGATAAACCCAAAACCAACAAACCCTTAAGTCTCCAAAACCATGTGACCCTTCTCGATCGATCCTAGATAACCAGCGAACCCGCGAACCCGAGCTCTTGATACCACTTGTAAGTCTTGTCGACCAACAACCTGGTTACTAGACCGGAATAACTTCGATCTCGAAGATGAAACACCAACAATTTATGTATCGACAGAAAAGATAAATAACACAAGTATCCTAATCGATCTTTAGATTAGTATTGAAAGAATGATGTACAAGACCCCTCCCCCTCACCTCCTTTTATAGAGATGAGGGGGGAAGTAAACCGACTTGTAGAAGTCGGTTGATAACAAGCTGTAATACAGACGTGTTCGGCTTGGGACGCAAACCGACCCAACGACCCTTTATTGATATTCTAGAACAAGTTGACTAATGGAAACTGTTAATACAAATAAGCCGTAAAAACGTTTATTTATATTTTACGATCTTTTAATGTTTTGTCGATAACAAACGTAAAATCATTTTAACGAAACAAATAAAATACGTAAATGGTTTGAACTAATAGTTTCTAACATATTCACATTTTCACATAAAACACTAAAACAAGTATAAGTGATTTTATGATTTAATATTACATATGTACAACAACTAGTGTTTACATATTTGGGTAAAATATACACATAACTAGTAAGTAGTATATTGGGTAATATAAATGGGTAGAAACTTAAGTATCATAACCCATTGGGCAAATACATTGAATGTAGTTGGGTACAACCCAAAGCCCATGATCCATTGAGCTTGACCCATAACCCATTGCATGACATCATGCTTATATCATATATGGATAATATCCATAACCCATGGTATTGACCCATACCCAATGTCTAGATACATTAAACCCTTGGTGAGCACTCAAGAGAATGTCTAGATACATTGAACCATTGGTGAGCACTCAAGAGATACATTGTATCTAGCCAAAGATCCATGGATCAACCCATGACCCATGACCCATAACCAAAATACCCATGGGTAAAGGGGAGCGTCCCACGGATCCCTAGCTTTGTGCTAGCCGGATCCCAAGTGGAAGGGATCCGTGGGATCCGGGGAATAGTAGAGAACTTTCTCTATAAATAGTGAGCCATTTCTTTCCTTTTAGCTCACCACTTTCACACATACTCTCTCCAAGTATTATATCTCTCTAACCTCAGATCCAAGAGATCTATGTAGTTTTTCTTTTGTTTTTGTGTGATCTTCTAGGTTTCTCTTAAAGGCAAGATCACCACCTTTGAAGTCGAGCAAGCTCAATTCCAAGAGTTTCCATGCTTCCTCATCATCAAGGCTACTGAAGTCTTCTTGTTGATGATTCTTTTCTTTCTTCTAAGAAGTGTAGTGTTGAAGACATTAGTGAAAGATGTCTCAAGGGTCAAGACGAAGACATTAATGAAAAGTGTCAAGATGAAAGCATTAGTGAAAGGTGCTCATCATTCGTGTCAAAGCATTAGTGAAGGATGCTAAAAGGTGTCAAGACTAAGGCATTAGTGAAGGGTGCCAAACGTTGTGTCGAAAGCATTAGTGAAGGATGCTAAAAGTGTCAGGACGAAGGCATTAGTGAAGGGTGCCAAGCGTTGTGTCAAAGGCATTAGTGAAGAATGCCTAGGTCCTATAATCGATGAGGTGCATCATTATACATATAGTATTTGTATAGATCCAAGGATGGTGATATCCTTGATGGTGTTGTAACAAGGAGTAGATCTCCTTGAGATTAGGTGTTGTGTCGTGAAGGTGTAGTTCACCTAAGGTGTGAAAGAACTAGGTGCTTAGCCTAGCACCTAATAAAGGGTAGGCGACGTTGTGAAGGATTAGTTCTCCTAAGGTGTGAAAGAACTCGGTGGTTAGCCTAGCACCGTATAAAGGGTAGGCGACGTTGTGTTAGGTGTGGTTCGCCTTGGTGTGAAAGAACTCGGTATTTAGCTTTGTACCGGAAAAAGGTTAAGCGACGTTGTGAAGGCTTCTCCGCCATAAGGAGATTGGTGTAGTGCTTACGAACTCTCGAGTAGGTGATTCGGGGAGTGGAGTAGGGCAAGGAAGGTGTCCTTGTAGCCGAACCACTATAAATAACTTGTGTCGTGGTGATGTGCTTCTTACTCTTTATCTTTCATTACACGTTTATATATCTATCTATCAACGTCCAACATAAACAACCAAATAGATTGACATAAGTCGATCTAAATATTTAAAAGGAAGTTTTAAATTGGTAAAACTATTCAACCCCCTCTTCTAGTTTTCCACAATTGGCATCAGAGCTTCGTTACCAAGTTTTTTTTGTATATTGTACTTTGAAAACTTGATACGATCCGTGTATGTTTGAAAACTACAAAGAAGGGAATTTCTTAAAACAAAAAGTCATGTTTTTAGAAATCATAATATGTTGGATAGTAATAGACGATTCTAACATTTTCCTTTGAGAAGTCTTCATACTAGGATTTGGGTATCTTAGAAGATCATGAAGTATTTCGCGTCTATGGTTTCTAAAACCATAAAAAGGGAATATAGCAAAGGATTGGGGTATCTTAGAAGATCATGAAGTATTTCGCGTCTATGGTTTCTAAAACAATAAAAAGGGGATATAACAAAGGTACGTTTTCTTGGTTACATTTTTTTTTAAAAATGTGCTAAATTGCTTGTGGACAAAATGGTGATATATGCTTCTATCTTATAATAAGCATAATATGAAAAGTGTTTTAGTGATTTTTTTCTTTGAAGTTTTGTTGTTAGATATCTTGTTAATCAAGCTTGAATAAAGGTAAAAATGGGTAATATAACTTCACTAAAAAGTCTACAAAGACTAAACCTTTTCGTCGGGTCAAAACGTACATTTTTTTTAATTCTGTGTCAGATCCGCGGATCCCTCAGGTTACACTGGACGGATCCCTCAAGCAAGGGATCCGTGGGATCCGTAGTACAGAAGACAGTTTTTGTCTGAATTTCAAAAATTCATAACTTTTTAACCGCAAGTCGTTAGAAGTCGTGCCACCTATCGTTTTAAAGGTATTTGAGTCTACTTTCATTTAAAAATAGTTTCATAAACTGATTCAAAACAATAATTTACAGAATCATTGATTTATAATAGAAAGTCATTTTTCGGTCATAACTTTTGCACAAACTTTTGATCTAATTGGAGACGGATGTTTTCGCTTTTGAATAACAATGTGTCCTCTATTGAAATTAAGGTTTTGATCATATTTATAAATATAAAAGAACTAATCAAGCTTGGTATACATGTTTATATTTAACACAAAGCGATGATAAGAACTCTCGTATGCTATGCTAAATAATAAATTGTCTTCGTTGCATTACTTGATTATTTGCTTATCTCAAATAGCTTTTGTGCTTGTTTGATTGAATAGCATATGTGGTTTCCTTACCTTGCTATTCATTCTCTTGTTTGTCAATTTAGTAATATTCTACTAATCAATGTGCTATTTGAAGGAGTGTTTGGGATAACATCTAGTTGTGTCGAAAATGTTAGTTTAGATTTTTAGATAAGTCATATAGGTTGAAAAATATTTAAAACATATAACACACTAAATGGATTTTTGATTGAGTTTGTCATATGTGCTTATATGATTTCCTTTGTTCTTGTATCATTTTCTAAAACAACAAGAATGTACATCGGATCATAACCTACACTTGTGTTGATGATGTACTCTCCCATTTTCCTTTTCATGATCGCTCTCCAAGCTTCATAGTAGGATTGACAACTTGATTATTTCATCCAATATACTTAAGTAAATTATTTTGCAACGCAAATATATTTGTTCATATCCGAAAGTCCAAACTCAAAGCTTTCCAACAACATATGTTGAACTAGCTCATCCAACCATTTTTTGTTGTTTACCATATGGACAACTTTAAACTTATTTTTAACATGACGCCTTCGTCACCTTATTTGTCTCAAGTATAATATTAAACGAAGCAAAGTATCATCATTGTTACTCTTCGATAGGCCATTGTAGGAATATAAATTTTCCTAACTTGAGAATGAATATTGGAGAACTTATTGCACTAGAAACTCAATTTGACCTAACGGTTGAATTGCTTCCTTGATAGAAGTTGGGTATGTGGAATCACCCGTAAAAATGGTCGTGTTTAGCCGTAATTGAGCACCGCTAGTAATAGTCTCATATTCATTCTCTCACTTGGGAAATTTATACTCCTATGTTTTCCTAAAGTAAGTTTACAATGGAAATACTTTGCATTGTCTTAGGATTACTAATCAAATAAGTTGTAAAATAAAATTTTCTTTTAGTTAATCACAACCACTTGCCTCATCAAGCGATTATCTTGCTTTGATCGAGAAGAGCTACATGACTTCATGGACGAAGTTCATTGTATGCTAATCACCATCCGTAATGACTATACATAGTTCAATTCTTCCGTTGGCCAAAACAACCCTATTGTCTTGAACACCATCATCTACTCTGCACGCCATTGTTAATACAAATGATTTACTAATCTAGATCGTAAATAGGTTTTTGAGTTTCTTGAATAGTGCTTGTTAAGTTTGATAAACCTCTTTGTTATTTGCGAGCTCGATCTCATTTGATATATTAGTGTTAGAACCTCTTAAACTTGAAATATGATTCATTGTCAAAGTCATTGCATACCTTTTGTAAAGGTTCTGCTTAGCAGATAGACGGATCCCAAAATTTGTGCTTGACGGATTCCTACTCTTAGGGAACCGTGGGATCCGGCAAACAGAAAATGCAATTGCAATCATTGTATTTCAATCATGTCCTTAGAACACCTCACACTAAGCTAAACATAGTGTCTTAAGGCAAATTAAGTCCTTATCAAGTTAAGTAGATCCTTTCCTACTCAACTCACCTAGATCACACTCTAAGACGCTTGTAGATCTATCATTTTCACTTTAATCCATTACTCTTCCGCTCTCTATGATCACTCATCATTCTCACATGATCCCTCACATCTAGCTTTAGAAATCTTTCGATTATGGTAAAATTGATCATAAATCATCCTTACCTCAAAATTGATCAAAGTTGATCAAATTCTAGTTTTCCCATCTCAAAGCCTCTAGGATATTTTCCAAAACGCTATCCTAAGACACAACCTGATCTCTAGGATCATTTAGCTTCAATTGACACTCTAAATCTTTAGTGTCATCCTTGCTCATCCATTGGTACTCTTGAAAGTTCCAAATCCTTCCATAAATAACAATCATTAACTACATCACTCATTACCTTCAAGTACTCAAGCACCCCCTCATTTAAAACACTTAGGAGGACTGAAACACTCAAGATGATATAGGTCTTAGATCTTAGAAACATCATTCCACTCTTTCATAACTACTGAAAGCCGGATCCCTAGGATTAGCCTAGACGGATCCCTCTGAGGAAGGAACCGTGGGATCCGGATGACAGTTTATGTCTAACATTGCTAAAACAATCATTTCAACTCATCTTCCTAACTCAAACACTCCATCTCATCTTAAATAAGTTCCTAGATCAGTGAAACTCTGAACTTCAACCTTGTGCATGCTAATCATCACATTCCAAAGGATATTAGAGACTTAAGTCTTGAATGCACTTGCTAAATCCTTCCTTTTATAAGTCATCTTCCTAGAATCCCGTAGTCATCAAACACAACATAATTCTCAGCATTTAGAAACCTTTTCCTTAGTCATTTCATCATGAGGAAAGCTCCTAGTGCTAACTCATCCAACCAAGAACCACCCAAGAAACTTGCTCGTGTTGTACACGAAATTTCCTCAACCGAATCATCTCCGGTTAAACCCACAAATGGTAGGACTTCCCATCCACCGAATCATCATCCGTAAGAGATAATAGTACTAGAATCTCACCTCAACAAACCCAATCAACAATTGCCAAGAGAACCGCAATAATTAGCATTAAACCTCTTAGGTTAGAAAAGGGATTATCGAGCTCTAAACCAAATGTACCTAGTTCTAGCAAAACGTCTAAACCTTCATTCCTAGAGCATGGACTACACTCCTTTACCGAGCCTCTCTATATTCATTAGAGCATTCACCACCGAGAACTTCTCATTCACCAACCTTCTCTTTAAAATAGGAACCACCTACATCACCAACTAGTCCATCGTTGGAAACAAGGAACCACCAAGGACTTGATCATATGAAGGAATTTCCATTACCACCACTCTCATTCCTAGTAGAACCTCATCCTAAATTACTCAATGTACCTCCACCATCATTTGTAGAACCTCCTCAAAATATCCTGTTCCTAATCAAGACAATAATTTCTCTAATTGTCTAATCACCCAAGAACTTGTTCAAGAAGTACGAAATGAGTTGCATTTCATGTTTAATTATCTTCTTGAAAGATTGGACCAAATCAACAAGTCTACTCATCCCTAGACTCAAGAACTTTGTTGCTTCTTAAGCTTTGGTCACTTATTAGTATTAGTAGAATATGGCTAAATCATTCTCTTAGTTTTTAGAGATTTGTTGATCATCTCTTATGTTTTATTGAATGATAGTTTACTTGCCATATTGCATTGGGTATATGTTTGTTGGTTGAATACATATCTCATTTTGATGTTAACATTACTTGTTACATCACCATTGCTGAATTTAATCATCAGCTATACGGATCCCTCAAAATTGCCTAGACGGATCCCTACTAGGAGGGAACCGTGGGATCCGTGAGACAGAAAACTATTTTTCTACTAACTTGGATCACATATGCAGGAAATTGTACATTATACTTGTTTTCTAACCTTTGTTTTGTAGTTATTCAATCTACACTTGAAGCCTTTTGACACCCTAAAGCTAGGGGGAGCTTTGTGTCAAAACAATACATTGCAAATTACTTGCAATATTAGGATTACATCCCTTTGCAAAATTGCAATCATCAAAGGGGAGCACATTCGACACTTAGACGAAATCTTTTGCAAACTTAGTTGCAAACAAACTAGATTAGTATTACTTTCTTGACGCCCTTACCTAGGGATGGACTCGTCAAGGGGGAGTAAAGACGAGATCCTTTCCCGTTACTTGCTCTCTACCTCTTTTTATTTCTTTCACATGTTTTTCTTAAAAACAATGTGTTGCTTTCTTTCAAGGCTCTTTTTTTTTTGACAAAAAGGGGGAGAAGAAAGTAAAAAATACAAATTCAAACTTTTACGAATTTTAGCTTTTCCTTAAAATAATTTTATGTTTTGTCATCAACAAAAAGGGAGAGATTGTTAATACAAATAAGCCGTAAAACGTTTATTTATATTTTACGATCTTCTAATGTTTTGTCGATAACAAACGTAAAATCATTTTAACGAAACAAATAAAATACGTAAATGGTTTGAACTAATAGTTTCTAACATATTAACATTTTCACATAAAACACTAAAACAAGTATAAGTGATTTTATGATTTAATATTACATATGTACAACAACTAGTGTTTACATATTTGGGTAAAATATACACATAACTAGTATGTAGTATATTGGGTAATATAAATGAGTTGAAACTTAAGTATCATAACCCATTGGGCAAATACATTGAATGTAGTTGGGTACAACCCAAAGCCCATGATCCATTGAGCTTGACCCATAACCCATTGCATGACATCATGCTTATATCATATATGGATAATATCCATAACCCATGGTATTGACCCATACCCAATGTCTAGATACATTGAACCCTTGGTGAGCACTAAAGAGAATGTCTAGATACATTGAACCCTTGGTGAGCACTCAAGAGATACATTGTATCTAGCCAAAGATCCATGGATCAACCCATGACCCATGACCCATAACCAAAATACCCATGGGTAAAGGGGAGCGTCCCACGGATCCCTAGCTTTGTGCTAGCCGGATCCCAAGTGGAAGGGATCCGTGGGATCCGGGGAACAGTAGAGAATTTTCTCTATAAATAGTGAGCCATTTCTTTCCTTTTAGCTCACCACTTTCACACATACTCTCTCCAAGTATTATATCTCTCTAACCTCAGATCCAAGAGATCTATGTAGTTTGTCTTTTGTTTTTGTGTGATCTTCTAGGTTCCTCTTAAAGGCAAGATCACCACCTTTGAAGTCGAGCAAGCTCAAGTCCAAGAGTTGCCATGCTTCCTCATCATCAAGGCTACTGAAGTCTTCTTGTTGATGATTCTTTTCTTTCTTCTAAGAAGTGTAGTGTTGAAGACATTAGTGAAAGATGTCTCAAGGGTCAAGACGAAGACATTAATGAAAAGTGTCAAGATGAAAGCATTAGTGAAAGGTGCTCATCATTCGTGTCAAAGCATTAGTGAATGATGCTAAAAGGTGTCAAGACTAAGGCATTAGTGAAGGGTGCCAAACGTTGTGTCGAAAGCATTAGTGAAGGATGCTAAAAGTGTCAAGACGAAGGCATTAGTGAAGGGTGCCAAGCGTTGTGTCCAAGGCATTAGTGAAGAATGCCTAGGTCGTATAATCGATGAGGTGCATCATTATACATATAGTATTTGTGTAGATCCAAGGATGGTGATATCCTTGATGGTGTTGTAACAAGGAGTAGATCTCCTTGAGATTAGGTGTTGTGTCGTGAAGGTGTAGTTCACCTAAGGTGTGAAAGAACTAGGTGCTTAGCCTAGCACCTAATAAAGGGTAGGCGACGTTGTGAAGGATTAGTTCTCCTAAAGTGTGAAAGAACTCGGTGGTTAGACTAGCACCGTATAAAGGGTAGGCGACGTTGTGTTAGGTGTGGTTCGCCTTGGTGTGAAAGAACTCGGTATTTAGCTTTGTACCGGAAAAAGGTTAAGCGACGTTGTGAAGGCTTCTCCGCTATAAGGAGATTGGTGTAGTGCTTCGAACTCTCGAGTAGTGACTCGGGAGTGGAGTAGGGCAAGGAAGGTGTCCTTGTAGCCGAACCACTATAAATAACTTGTGTCGTGGTGATGTGCTTCTTACTCTTTATCTTTCATTACACGTTTATATATCTATCTATCAACGTCCAACATAAACAACCAAATAGATTGACATAAGTCGATCTAAATATTTAAAAGGAAGTTTTAAATTGGTAAAACTATTCAACCCCCCCTTCTAGTTTTCCACAGAAACTTCACGAATCCCCTAGACTCTCGTAAGCTAAGATAAAGACTAAATACATAACAATGGCTAACATAGAGTTCCAAAAGTTTAATGGAGAGGATGTGAAAGGCTGGATTTTTAGGTGTAACCAGTTTTTCAAGATTGATGGAGTCTTGGATGACATGAAGGTAGAATTGGTATCAATGCACCTTTATGACAAAGCATTGACTTGGCATGAACAGTATGTTAAAAGACATAGTGAAGGCGGGAGCTGTATGAAGAAGAAGTTTTGAAGAGGTTTGGATCAGTTTATGAGTATCCAATGGTGGATTAGAAAATTTTGAAGTAAGAAGGTTTGGTACAGCAATATTATGAGTTGTTTAAAGCACTCCTGAATAGGGTAGATTTTCGTTGGAATCACTCCTAAACCTAAATCAAGTATTAGTGATTCATATGTAATAGTTAGCTTAATATGGCCTTTATGTTAGTAATTAAGCCTTAGGCTTATGTAGAAGGCCCATAAGCCTAGGCCTAGTCCAATAAGGAAAAGGATGGGAACTTGGAGTGTTGCCCTAGTTCCCTCCTATAAATAGTCTTGTAAACCTTCTATTGAAGGTTGGTTGTTCACATTTACACTTTACTTAAGCTTAACTTTTCTCTCATTGATTACGCGTAGAGTGTGTGTGTTCATCCGATCATTTCTCTTCTCTATTTCTTCATATTGATGCTTGTGTTACTAATATGGGAACCTAACAGTGGTATCATTCGCCAAATAGTTGGGTGAATCGTTTTTGTTGTTAAACTGAGTTTTGGTCTTACGCGTAACAACGGTTCACACTTTGATTCACTTAAAAACTTATTTTTTACACTTTTCAATCCAAGATTCTTGTACTTTCAACGTTTTAAGGTGTTAAAATAACTGTTTTTGGCAAAAAGTTTCAAACTTTACGTGTAGATCATTGTTTTTAAGCTAGGTTTTTAACGTGGGTTAAGTTCTACGCATAATGTGTTTTTACGCTTTGGATCATCAAGTTTCACACTTTTGTGTTATTTTGGTGATATTGAAGTTATTTCATCACAAAAATCTGGTTTGGAAACATCCGTTGGTTGAAATCATTTTTGGTTGAATTCTACGCGTAAGTGAAACCCTAATCTTAGGCATAATCGTTCCTTGGTTTGATCTTCACTTTCGTGGATTACTCAGTGTTTTTCTTGCTTGGATAAGCCTGAAAACACTTCGACTTTGGATATCTTTTGCACTGTGATAGTGTAAAAGATCTTTTGGGTAAAACCCTAAAATTACGCATAAGCTTAAGCTTACGTGTAGAACTCCTTACGCATAAGATTCATATTACGCCTAAGCTTTGTCTTACGCATAAGTTAATCCTACGCCTAAGATTTCTACGCTTAACTTTCTGTTTACGCATAACTTTAGTGTTTTCTCAATACTTACGCGTAAGCTAATCCTACGCGTAACTATTGCTGTTACGCGTATCTTTGGTGTTTTTACGCATAAGTAGTACTTGGCTTTTCTGTGATTTCTACGCCTAAGGATACTTCATCAACAATGGTTCATTCGACTACAAAGATCCATTTAACAACACAAGTTTTTCAACATGTCACAACCACCATACTGTAACTACTTTCCTTACACTTATAATCAACAACAACAACAACAACTAAGTCTACAACATCAACAATTTAATCATCAACAACAAATTTATCAACAACAATTTAATCAACAACATACTCCACAACTTGGTGCAATTCCACCACAAATGGTTCAACCACTACCTAGTCTTCAAGTACAACCTTACACAAACTTCTACAATCAACATCCATCCAGGAGTACTATGAAGGAACCAACATGGTTTGGCAAGATGTGTGAAGCCTTAAGTAGCCAACAATCAATTCATGAAGCTGGCTCACTTGATAGACCTCCAATGCTCACTCCCGGGAATTATGATCAATGGGTGATAAGGTTCTTTAGGTTCTATGATCTAAAGAAGCCACATGGAAAGTTCTTAAAGAAGGTCATTATGGAAGGTCCATTTCAGATGCCTACTATTGTCACACCTGCAGATCCAGTTGCCAATCCACCAAGAGATGCTGTCACCAATATTGCAACTGTCTCAGGCCTCACAGGTGATGAACTTCTACATTTTGAAGCCGATGAACTAGCAATGCAATACATCCTTTTGGGATTACCCAATCCGATCCTTCGAAGTGTTGATGCTCAAAAGACTGCTAAAGCAATGTGGGAACATATTCATCTTCTTATGGAAGGCACAAAACTCAATCAGAAGACATGGAATCCAAAATCTACTTGGCTTATGAACACTTCATGATTGAACCAGGAGAGACATTAGAGTCATATCATCATCGCTTTCCAGACATCATCAATGATTTGGACAAACACAATATCATCATGCCACGAATTGCTGTCAACACTAAGTTCCTAAGTAGTCTTGGTCCGGAATGGGAGAAGTATGTCATTTTTCTCCGACAAGCTAAAAATCTTCATCACGCTACATACGGATTGTTGTACGACTATTTGAAGCCTCACCAAAAAGAAGTTGACAAAGAAAGGGCTATCTGTGGACTCCCGACTCCATAGTCACTTCCGGAAAATCAACAACTTGTTTTGTTGGCTCAAACTGGTGTTCCTCCTCAACCTGCTCCTCAACCAACTGCAACCATCACACCATATGATCTGTCACAACAACAACCTAAACAAACTCAATTGGTTCCATACAACAACAACAACAACAACAATGCTCAAGCACTTTACAGTGAAGCTGATGAGGACTCAGATGCTTTTGATGAATTGCAACAAGGATTTGCTATGATTGCTAAATCCTTCGACCGGTATACTAAAAGATCCAACAACCGCATTCGTTCCTCATCAAACACAAGGAATCAGGCTGTTGTAAACAATGGACGCGTTGAAGTTCAGAATCGTGGTTATGGTCGTTAGATGGGAGGTAGTCAAGGGTTTAATGCTATGGGCAGGAATAACCAGGGTGGTCCACAACAACAGAGAGCTCAAGTGGTTGAACAGGGGAATGCTTAGAATGGGGTTAATGGTCTTCGTTGTTATAACTGTAATGAGAAGGGTCATCTGGCTAATGCATGTCCTAAGCCGAGGACAAGAGGCAATGCTTATCACAAAGAGGCTTTGCTCTTGGCTCTCAAGGATGAAGCTGGTGGCACTCTTACCAACAAGGAACAGAGCTTTATGGCAGATGTAGATTCTGATGATGATATGGAGGACTTGCAGGCTAATGCAGCAGTGATGTTGATGGCACACATGCAAGCTCTACACATGAGTAACACAGGCTCAATGTATGACACTGATGGCTTGTCTCAGGTACCGGAACAAAATATACTCATTACTGATCTGATATCTCTGCCAATTTCTCCATTCGACAAGGATCAGAGTCTTCAACATGAATCATCCACATCTCATTCCGATGATTATCAATTTGATGATCAAGATGACCTTATGGTTAATATTGATAATCAAGTTGACTCCGTGGTTATATTTGAGGATCTAAATAATGATCATGTTGAGACTAACGTTGAACAAGATGAGCTTTTGTCTAATAGAGAAATTGAGCTCTTGACCTTAATTAAAGACCAAGAATCTCGTTTGGAAATTTGCACGAAATTAAAAGAGAAAAATTCACTGTTAATTAGGGATAATGAATGCTTAATTCGAAAAATCAATTTTTTCAAAACTCAAGAAAACCGTGAAAAAGGTTTTGAAGCCGCTTTTGCAAAATCACATCAAACGAAAAGTCTTTGGAACGACAGATTCGTGATCTAGCCGCTTCGAAGAATGCTTTGTTGTCTCAAATAGAACAAATGAAACATGAACATAAACAACAAATTAACGATCTTACTTTGGAAACTCAAAAAGCCAAGGCTGAGTTGTTAACTTGTCAACAACAATCAAAGAGTTTCGAAATGTTGTTTATAAACATGGTGAATCAATCACAACGATTCAAAAGTTTACTTTCAAACCAAATCCAAATGGATATGGACCGAATCTTGCTGATTACAAACCTAAGTTTTCACATAGACCATTCAAACCAAATCCGAAGTTTACAGGCGAACATAAAATTGATGATTCAATTATGACTGTTGTTGAATATAATCGCATGGAGGAATTAGATGCTGATGACGAGAGTCGATAAAAAATGGAAAATGTCGTTTATAACAAACCATTTAACTATTCAAAAGCCGTAACTTTTGTCACACAACAAGATACTTCTAACAAACCTTTGGTTATCACACCAGTTTCTGAAGTTAGTCCCCAACACAATAGTGCACAACTTAATGGTCCTTTACCTTCACTTAGTGAAGTAAAAACTAAAGCCGAAAGTTGTCGCGTTATCAAATATTTTGACACTTTCTTATCTGACCTCAAAATTTTGGAACGTGAGATTGAATTTCATTCTGAAATAAAAGTTCAACATTTTCAATCGCTAATGGCGCGAGAACATAGAGATATTCTTCAGAAAAGAATTTTACCCCATGTCAAAAATTTGAAAACTTGTGCACTATATTGGGAAAGGGATTTTCACAAGGAACTTGGTCTCATGAAAACAGTTTTCGAGAAAACAGAAACATCGATTTCTAATACTAAACGTAAAAGAAACTGTTGAGAAAAGATGTTGATCGACTCTTGGAAGATGTTATCTGTGCTGATATCCATAATGCTGTGTTATTACATTCTTTGCCATATGCATCTAATTATATCTCTGCTGATTCTGTTGATTCTGTTGATATTGTTGTAAATACTGATACGGTGCATCAGATCGAGTCTTTAGAAGTTGAAAAAAAACGACTGTTAAACGAGCTTTCAAATTCAAAACGTCGTCTTCAATGGTGTCAAAAAGATTGTCAAAATCGTGAACTTGCTTTGCAAAACAAAATCAATCAGTTGCAATCCAAAACGTTTTATCCTAAACTTGAGCAACTAGAGGATCAAAACGCGTCTTTGAAATGTCAAATCTCAAAATATGAACAAGAACTTGTAAAAGTGAAAAAGGAATATGGTGTCATATTTGATTTACTCAAACAAACTCGTGATGAAGCATCAAACGAACTTGATCATTATCTTGCACACACTAAAGAAGTCATGAATTTTGCTGGTAATCTTCGTTCTGAAAATCAAGATTTGGTGCACACTATCATTAAGTTAAGGGAAATGTTAGGAAAGTATGAACATGTTCATCCTAGCATCATTAATAGAATTGCACCTGTAACACTTAGCAAACGTGAACCCAGATTTCCTACTGACAAAACACAAGTTACTAATGTGCTTCCCTCTACTGAAATAGGACTAGTTGCCTCTTTTGCCAACGTCCGCACTTCACAGCCTAGGAGCAATACAAGAAAGAATATGAAGTTGCGACCTAAGAAAAGAATAATAAAGAATGCTGAAGTAGAAGAACACCCTAGGACTTTGAATAAGACTCCAGTTGCACCCACTTTAGATATTGCGTCTGACAAATGTAATGGAAAAAGTTTTGTAACGAATGCTAAACCTTTAAGTACTTTTGATATTCAGTCTGATGCTTCTTGTGTTATTTGTCGTAAAAGTATGCTTTCTGATTGTCATGACAAATGTGTTGCTAGAGCTATCTTGTCTTGTTTAAGGAATCCTAAGAATCAGAATACCTCTAGGCCCACTAATGCTTCTAAGTCTGTGCTTGGTAGACCGCCCTCCTTAGATTCTAAGAAACAAATTGATGTCCCTGTAGTTCCAGTATCACCTCCAAGGAATGTAGTACCACCTAGTGCATTCACTAAGACTAAAGCTAAGACTAGTTGGAGATGGCAGAAATGGATACATAATACACTAGGATTTAAATGGATGCCTAAAATCATTGATGTGTGTATTTCTACTATAACTGCCGAGGAACCCTCTAACTCATCGGGTTCCACATCTACTTCTATTCCATCTATGTCGTCGTGTGTAATGCGGTGTGATAGATCATCCTTTGGATTGTTGATAGAGGATGTTCCCGACACATGACAAGCAATCTTAAACTGTTATCAAACTTTATTGCAAAGTTCATTGGCACTGTCAGATTCGGAATGATCACTTCGCAGCTATCATGGGCTACGGAGATTATATCAATGGCAATATTGAAATTAGCGGGGTTTATTATGTGGAAGGCCTCGGTCACAATCTCTTTTCAGTCGGTCAATTCTGTGATGGCGATTTGGAAGTTGCTTTTAGGGAGAAAACTTGTTTCATTCGTGATCTACAAGGAAACGATCTTATATCTGGCTCTCGCAATTCTAGTCTATACACAATCTCAATGCAAGACATGGTTGCTTCATCTCCCATCTGTCTACTCTCAAAGGCTACATCTACAAAATCTTGGCTATGGCACCGTCGTCTCTCACATCTAAACTTTCAAACCATAACAAACCTTGCTCGACACAAACTTGTTGAAGGTCTCCCGAGATTCCGGTATTCTAAAGATCACCTATGTTTAGCTTGTGAACAAGGAAAAAGCACTCGTGCTCATTTTCCCTCAAAGGTGGAACACAGCTCTCAACATGTGCTTCATCTTCTTCACATGGATTTGTGTGGCCCGATGCGCTGCGAGACGATTAATGGCAAACGCTACATCTTGGTAATTGTTGATGACTACTCAAGATGGACTTGGGTTTATTTTCTTCGAAGTAAAGACCAAGCTCCACAGATGATCATCACCTTTCTTACGAAAATTCAAATTCAGCTCCGAAACACTGTCAGACAAATTCGAACAGAGAAAGGAACTGAATTTGTGAATCAAACTCTTCGGGAATATTATGAGAAAGTATGAATCGAGCATCAAACATCCATAGCACGTACTCTAGAACAAAACGGCGTTGTTGAAAGACGAAACCGTACGTTAGTGGAAGCTGCCAGAACGATGTTAATCAATGCTAAACTTCCAAATTACTTATGGGCTGAAGCTGTCTCAACTGCATGCTACACTCAGAATCGCTCAATGATTACAAAAAGCCACAACCAAACACCGTTTGACCTTATCCACAACAGAAAACCGAATCTCAAACACTTTCATGTATTTGGATCTCTTTGCTACCCAAATAATGATCGTGATGACTTTGGAAAGCTCAAAGCCAAAGCTGACATTGGAGTTTTTATTGGATATTGTGATAATTCTAAAGGTTACCGGATCTGGAATCATCGTACAAAGAAGGTTATGGAAACGATTCATGCTAATTTTGATGAGCTTACTGAAATGGCTTCTGAGTATAACAACTTGGAACCCGGTCACACCCGTCTAAACTTCCCTCAAACCCTATCATCAGCTGAACCAAGCCCTCAGGTTACACGTCAACAAATGGAAAGACTATTTGCTCCACTGTTCAGTGACGATATTGATGAACGTGCTCTAGGTGTATCTGATGTTTCCGCTGCTCAACCTGATACTACTCTTATACCTGATACACCTACTACAACAACTACTGTTGATGAAGCACCACCAGTTGACTCTACTACAACAGTTGAACAAACTGCATCCAACGACGCTGAACCAACTGATGATGTTCTCAATGAAGTACCCCCACTTGCAGATTTTGATCCAAATGCGTTCTTTAACCCGTTTGCTAATGAAACTGATGTACCTGATGTCGCAGAATCATCTACAAGCCATTTGAAACCTCAAAATCTGCACAATGTATACCAACATCAACCCTCTACACATCGTTGGACAAAAGACCATCCTCTTGAAAACATTATTGGTAACCCAATCAACCGGTCGTAACGAGACAACGTCTTCACACAGATGGTGAACATTGCATTTATGCACTCACTGTCTGCCAATTTGAGCCTAAAATCATTAAAGACGCAATGACAAAGGACAACCTGGATAGAATCCATGCAGAAGAACTCAACCAATTCAAACGTCTTGAAGTATGGGAACTGGTTGAAAGACCAACAGGGTCTTCGTCATTGGTCTAAAATGGATTTGGAAAAACAAATTGGATGCTGAAGGAAACGTAATTAGAAACAAGTCACGTTTGGTGGCTAAGGGTTATAGACAGGAAGAGGGTATTGACTTTGAAGAATCATTTGCTCCGTTTGCTCGTCTTGAGGCTGTTCGATTTTTCCGCATTCGCGGCTCACATGAATATCACGGTCTTTCGATGGATGTCAAAAGCTTCTCAATGGACAACTGAAAGAAACGTCTATGTTAGCCAACCCGAAGGATTCGTTGATCCGAGTTCTCTAATCATGTCTACAAACTGAAGAAAGCTCTCACGGTCTCAAACAAGCCCCTCGATGCGGTACGATAAGTTATCATCCTTCCTTATTGCCAATAATTTTACCAAAGGTTCGGTCGACCCTACACTCTTTATACAATATCACGGGGCTCACATCTTAATCGTTCAAATCTAGGTGGATGACATCATTTTTGGGTCAACACATTTAAAATATTCAAATGCTTTTGCAAACTTATGACAAAACATTTTGAAATGTCAATGATGGGTGAACTCACATTCTTTCTTGGAATGCAAGTTCATCAATCACCCCGTGGTATTTTCTTGAGTCAGTCCAAATATGCCCTTGAATTGTTAAACAAATTTGGAATGCAAAACTGTGATACCTATGCCACACCAATGGCTCATACCAAGAAGCTAGACGCTGATTTACATGGGAAATTAGTGGACCCTACCAAATACCGAAGTATTATTGGGTCTCTCATGTATCTAATGTACAGCAGCGAGACTGATATTGTTTTTCCATCTATCTTTGCTCCCGTTATCGTCGAGGCCAATCGAAACCCACCTCTCTCGAGGCTAAAAGAATCCTTCGATACATCAAGGGAACCATTAATTTGGGAATCTGGTATCCGAAGGATTCTTGTTTTGAACTAATCACTTTTTGTAGACGCGCTGATCACGCAGGATGCTTAGATTCACGTAAAAGTACTTCAGGAGCATTACAATTTCTTGGTGATAAACTGGTGTCATGGCAATCGAAGAAGCAAGATTGTACATCGCTTCAACCGAAGGTAATATGTAGCCATGTCGGCGTGTTGTGCTCAAGTCATTTGGATGAGAACACAACTCAAAGACTATAGTTACGTATTTGACAGAATCCCGATGTACTACGACAATCGGATATTGCGATCTCGCCAGCACTTCAACATTTGAAATCAAAGCACATCGATCTTCGATATCATTTCATCAAGGACCACGGAAAGGGTACTGTTGAATTATATTTGTGGGTAATGAATACCAATCATAGATCTTCACCAAAGCCTTAGCTCCTGCTAGGTTTAATGAGTTGGTCCACCGATTGGTATGCGGTGTTTGACTCAAGAGGAATTGGATGAACTCTTAAAACATTCTTAAAAACCAGCCAAACACCAAAACATCCTTTTGTAAATATTTTTCAAAAACAAAATACAAAAATTATAAAATCAGATAAAACAACAAAAATATTCTTCTATCTATATTTCTCTTAACATTGCAAGTACAATTCTTCCGTCAACACTCAAATCTTTCAAAATTCAGTATTTTTTCGATCAAGTGTTGAGGGGGAGAAAGAACATATTTTTCCAGTTTAAAAACCTTGTACTTGCATGTTACCTTATACCGGTTGTTTCTTTTATAAATGGTGGTCACATTTCTGGTTTTCTTACACTCCTCGGACTAAAATTTATAAAATTTCATTATTTCTTAAGTCTAGGGGGAGTGTCGTCAAGTTTCTTTCCTAAAATCTTTCGTTTGGTAACCAAAATGGAAGTTAAAGGCATTGGATGAAAATGGAAAAGGTGGAGGGACTAAAACTGTCAAAATCTTAAAGTTATTTTTAATAAAACTCTCCACCTAATTCATTAAATTCATCACATTTAATTTCTTACCAAACTTCATCCACGATCCATATTCAAACTTCAAATCAGCTTATTGATCATCATTTTGTAAGTGATTTAAGTAATCTAAACGTGTTTACAAACAAGGGTTTTGAATTATATGCAAATCCAGTAATTTGAAACTTGTGTTTTGATGATCTTTGTGTTCTAGCGTAAGCATAAGAACACAAGATCATCGTGTGTGTTTTCTTGATATAATGGTGTTAAAATGTTCTAAACTATGTACTAAAACCATTTTTATCAATTTAATCCACCCAGAAACATGAATTGTCTGTTTTTCACAATTAGGGTTCATAAGTCGATTTGGGTGTTTTAAAATGAGAACGTTTTTGGTTAAAAAGATTGTTGTGTGATGTTGTTTATAAGATGAAGTGATCATATCCATGTTTAGAATCAACCCAGAAACACTAATTGATTGATAATTAGAAATTAGGGTTTATGTTCTTCATAATTGGGTATTTTTTATTCATGTTGAGTTTGATGTTAAAAATTGAAAAAAACATCTCATTAGGCATCTAATACATACTAGAAAAACTTTGGTGCATATTCCATGGCTAAATTTCTTAAGCGTAATTCTTGAACTCTAGGGTTTAGGTTACTGTAGACACATTCTACCTAGCTGTTTGACTGAGTGTTCGTGATTAAATTTGTTAGAGAATGAATGTATGTGTTAATATTGGTGCTATGATGATCTTATTTCGGGTTTATGCGTTGTGAAAATTCGAATCAAGGTTGTTTGATATCTACGCATAAGGATCACCTTACGCCGTAGCATGTTATCGCGTAAGAAATCTTACGTAACGTTCTACATATGGGACTACTGCGTATCACGTGAAGGATATGCGTAAACGATGACCTCTACGCATAAGGTTGACTCTTACGAGTAAGCCTTGCGCGTAAGGTTTATATCGCTTTACGCATAAGGTCCCCTTTTCCTCGGTAGCATTTCTTCGCAGTAAGTCAAGAACCTACGCATAAGCTTGCGTTTCTGGCGATATATCACTCCTTTACGCTTGCCATTTCTACTTTAAGCCTTGTTTAACCTTAATTATGAATATTTAAGCGTGCAAACTTGTAAATAAATAAATCATAACGCCACAAAACCAATAATGTCACTATAAGCTTAAATGTTTAACAAGTTGTGAATAATAAGTGAAAACATGGACTTTAAAACTTAAAAGTTAATCAAATCCGCGAAACTTATCACGACATCGTGGACTATTGGACAAACAAGTGACATTGGACTCGTAACAATCATCGACACATCACATTCAATAATTAGACAATAAAACCATCTGTTGACTAACATAATGTCTTTCGATATGTTGGATCTTTTGGCTAAATATGTTTGAGATCACGACATGGGCCGCCAAAATGCAGAATGTGGATGCACCAAATGTTCTCACCATTCTTTGATATCTTCCCAAATGGTTATTCGATGAAGATTGGAAAGAACAACCTTCGTGTTGACTTTGAAACTCTCACCCGCCGAGTCCTCTTGTTTAATTGATGTGGATATTACGAAGAATCATCCTTATCGAACATGCTCTCCATTACGCTTTCGATTGAGAGATCTATATTCACCAGTTACGGACTACAATGCAAAAGATCAAAGGACAAAAGCAATTGTGGTGACTCTCAATGACAAACAAGTCACCATCACACCTGCAGACTTAAGGGCTTTTCTTCTCATTCCGATCATCGAGCCAACCGAACTCAATGCCACACCAACTGGAAGAGCGTTTCATTTCGATCAATATTGGTTATGACGAAGCTACGGGAGTAATCACTAAGCATTCACATGTGGATCTTAAGAATATTCCTCAACCTAGGAGAACTCTCTACATCATCATCACCAAATCGTTTGCAGTCGTAATTGGTGGTGAGCATCCAAAGCTCATGGAGGCCGCAAATCTTTTGGGCTTTGGTCAACATGAAGCACATCGATGTCGAAGCTCTGATATGGGACGACATGATTACATTCCTCAAAAAGCTTGGCTCAAAGATCCCATATATCGATATACAAAGCTGTTGATCCAAAGAGCACTTGGGTATAACCCACGATATCCCCAAGAGAATCAATGACAAACAATCACGACATTTTGTACGAACCTACTCTATGATTAGATTTAAGGAATCAACAACAAAGAAACAAAGCGTCGCCGGATTACCTTCTCTCGATGCAATCAAATAGATTTACTCATACAAAAGGTATCCGGTAGCGGTTGATGAAGGTAAAGTTGGTTTTCACGATGAAGTCTTCGGCACATCTTCTAGGAAAACCGAAGAAGCGATCAGGAGGAGTGTTGCAAGCAGAGGAGTCAAAGGAAGTTTCCTAAGAGGAAACACGTACTCAAAAGGAAAGTTCCATCTAAGGAAGCTATTCCCATTCCCAAATCGAACCGCATAAAGGAAATTAGTCGATGAAGACTCAAAAACAACGATCGGATGAAGAAGTTTTCTACTCTGAAACTCCAAACGTTGAAACTGAGAAAGTAGCAAAACCTCCAAGTCCAAAAGGTGACAAGGGAAAGACTCCGGTGCTTGAGCGAAGAAGGCGGAAAAGTTCGGATGAAGAGCAACTTGAGAAAGATTCGGAAAAGGTGAAAAATTTGAGACTCCAACACGTTCTTGAACAATTCAAACGAAACAAATTCGTAACCTGGAGGGTCAAGTGGTGCACTATCTTCACCAGCTCGATGCGGTTAATCAACCCGAGAATAAAGAGCGGTACCACCACCCACGATCCACAACAAGCTGCGGAAGAGACCATCACCTATGATTTTGAAGAACGAGGAAAAGAAAAGTGCGAGAAAGAAAAGATCGATGAAGAGGCGCCTCATGCCAAAGCGAGGAAGAGGCCGAGGATTCAGGTGAAGAACAGGCTAAGACGCAAAGGATGGCGAGGATGAATATGATGACTTTCTTACACAAAGTCGGCCGTTCCAAAGAACAAACCTCGAACCACCAAAGGATCCGAGTCACCTCACATATCATCATCATATCGGACTCATCTTCTCACTCTTCTCCACCACCATCGGAAGAACAACCAAATCCACATCCAAATCTGTGAAGAAGCCTACGGACTCTTGGATTTCTCGAGCAAAGATAAGGATCGTTAAAGCGTCAGCGGTCGGAAAGAAAGACATCTTTGTAAAAGTGAATTTTTTCTCGACTGCCGGGTTCAATATCTTCATGGCGAGAATGACAAGATGTCGGTGAAAGGAGTACATCCGAGAAGTTCATGCAACGAGATTCTCAGGGAAATGAGCGAAATGATCAAAGGTTACACTCACAAGGTCCTTCTTGACATCGTTCATGGAGTTACAAAGGAGATGTTTACCAAACAACTCTATCCGAATCTATTACACTTGGCCAAACAAGCGATGAGATCAACACCAATGCAAGTAAACATCAATCCAAGCGATCACATCATATTCTCGGATCTTTGAATTGGTTAAGTGCTTGTATCTCAAATGTCCAAGCGATCGCAACATTTGCTTCCTACGAAAGTAAATTGTTTGAAGCATTCTTTGGAATACCAACTTAAATCAAAGTCTAGAGAGAAGAAGCTTAAAGGGCTAAATGTCCAAGAGACGATGAAGATAAGGATAAGGATAAGAATGATGAGCCTAAGCGTAAGAAGCGGGTGAATCATCATCCATGCAACCTCCACCCCAGGACTCGACTCCAACCACGATCTCCTCCCTCGCTCTTTGGCGACAAACCTCGGGACTCCGAGTTACCACCCGGATAAAACCGGTGATCACTTTGAGTACAGGTGGTGGCGATGAGGAAGTCCCGAGCCCAACAACAACCCACCTCTCTAGCTTCAACAAAGAAACCATCATCCTCATCAATGCCAAAGAAGAAGAAAGTCTCCAAAGGTGATGTCGTTTCATGGCTCGACGAAGATGACACCGAATTTGAATGGTTTTCTAAACTTGTTGATGCCACTCCCGCTTTCTTGATGATCGGATATGGTGGAAGGTAGTGCGTTGCGGACATGCTAAGTTCTTGCGCAAGAAGTTCGTGTGAAGAAGATGACGAAATCGAGTTGAAACAAATCAAGAATGAAGCATTTCAATTACTCAAATCTCACCGGAAAGTGCTATTGAAGTTGAATATCACCTTGATAACATAGCACGAGCCATGTCTAACAACATTGATTGGCTCAACCCTGAAGCAAACACCGACTTCACCAAAAGGGACAACCCTCCTTACTACACTGACTGGTCTAAACCTCTACCAACGATTGGTCAACCAAAACAACCTAGGATTCCATTTCACTACTTCTTCAACAAAGATTTGGAATTTCTTCTACACGGTAGCGATGTTTCAAAGAAATACGCTACATCACTTACACTTCCGTTCGGCCGTGCCATATACTCCAAATACCATTGAAGAAAAGCCCGCACATGTTTTCCAACGGTAAGGTATGACATCGATGCAAGTAACGGGATTCACCATTGGCGAACAGAACAAATCTACTACAAGAGGCTGAGGTTCGCAAGTCTCAACATGAAGTGTTCATTGATAAAGGGATGGTTGCGTTAAGCATGTCAACCTTTAGTCTAAATGGGATTACACCCCTCAAGTCTATAGTGGTCAAAGGGACTATGAATTACTGAAGCGGACTTTGAGAACTTGTCTCTCAGCATTGATGAAGATCGTATCTTGCTAAAGTACGAGGGGAAGAATGAGACATTTCTTGACCGAAATTCAGCGTGAATACATCAAGTCCTTCCATATTCATCGGAAGCATAGTGATCCAAGCGTGTAGAAGATTTACAAACTTGCATTGAATCCTATCGGACTGTGTTAACTTCACGATTACTCGGCTTGAACTTCACGATATCAACCATCTTCCACAATACACTCTTGTTAGCAAACCGTTTGGAGTAGTTTACGGTGAACTACAACACAAGCTTGATGGCGTGTAGAGATCTTCATAAGTTTGGAGATCACTGCTGAAGAGTGTCGAGGATGGCAACTTATAGGTTGAAGGAGATACATGAAGGAATTGGTTCTCCAAAGCGATGGAATTCTCAAGATAGACGGGATGTTAAGAGGATCATCACTAGGCTTGATGAAAGGTTGTCTGAAGGGACCGTTCAGAACCGGAGAGCTTTATAGGTGGTCGTCCGGATTTCTCTCACGCTAGAGCTATCAGCGCCGCCTTTCGCATTCTGGAAAGATTGATGGACTTCCTGGTAACCCTTAAACTGTTTCAATTTCATATTTATTTGGATGTGTGTTTCATTAATTTCTATGGCTTGTGCACACATAACAGTGTACAACCCGCACTTATAAATAAAGGACCACGTAGTGCAGCTTGCCACAAATCCTTATGAAAGGAGCAAAAGCTTCTTACTTTTGAGTAAAACCTATCAAACCTTTCATTTTTCAAAGTTTTTGCTTAAAAGAACAAGTACTTCCCCTTATGATTTTCAAAACCTCAACCGTTTATATCACTTGTTGAGGGGGAGTATTTGACTTAAAAACTTTGTTCACAAACTGTTCTTTGTGTAATCTTCCCACAAAACTCAAAATGGCCATATTTTTATCAAAATTTCATCAAAAATAACATGTATATGCCATTTTTGAGGGGGAGAAAATTATGTGATAAGAAATATGTTGTGTCTTGCTATTGAATCCTCGTGTGAAAAGACTTCCACCCATGAATTGACGAGGCTGACGATCATACATTGAAAAGATTCGTCTTCCAAGACTTATCCAAGTAAGTTGTACCCATTCGAGAAGCTCTTGATAGACATGAACTTTGACGGGTTTGACAATCTTTCGAGGATTGTCCACATCTTCAAGGTAGTTATTAGAGCTAGTTGTCACCTAAAAGACACAATGTAACTCTTTAACTAGAACGTAACCGTGTCTCATGGGATTGTCTATCATGAGTCGATCAATTCAAAAGTCTTCTTCTCTCACTTCTGATTTCTGTCAAAACTCTTAAGCGTGTTGAGGGGATATTTGAAATCTAAAACTCTTGAAGTGTTCAAACATGTCTTTCATTCACAAACACTTCGAGAGATTTTCATGAAAATGGTTTTATGGCAATAGAGTTATAAGGTGATTAAGGTTAGGAATAACCGTCCTATGATCGCCAGGCAGGAAGGATCTACCCAAGGACACCACCAATAGTTAGAATTAGAAGTCCTTAGGTATGATTATAAAAGGAGAAAATGAGAATCGGAGAAAGAAGGGGTTGAAGAATTAAAAAGAAAAGCAAAGAAAAGGGTGAAAAGAAATAGCCCTCCAGATTATTCAACTTAGGGGAACATCGGGTTCAATTTATATGCTCTTGGTTGTCACTTGATGACGCCGGTATTGAATATTAAAAGTCGTCATGGACCTAGTGACGCATGCACTAAACTTTCTTAGCCACTCAAGTTTCTCTCAACAGAAGCTTGTTTCATTCTCACAGGGAACCCTATCTAAACTATCGGCTTTCTCTTAGAGATTGCTGGTATTGAAGAAGGACACCCTCTCCCTAGTCTCCGCTCAGGAAAACCAAAACGCACTATTGAGTCTAGAGCCACGAGATTCATCAAAAGATCTCATAGGTACACTTGACATTTCATCACTTGTTGTTCAACAATAAGAACAACAGTGGTACGTTATCGAGTCCTACACATATCCTAGAAATTTGTCGAGAACATTTATGAGAGGTTCACAATTGTGATCCTTAGTGATTGAATGGAAACTCCGCGTGGTCAACATCAAACGAACGGACAAAAGTCACTTCGGTAACTCCCATGGATTACACTTAGTGGTCTCAAGCGGTCTACTGATGGTGGTGATGCT
Source organism: Chrysanthemum makinoi (assembly GCA_910596185.1). Taxonomy (NCBI): domain Eukaryota; kingdom Viridiplantae; phylum Streptophyta; class Magnoliopsida; order Asterales; family Asteraceae; genus Chrysanthemum; species Chrysanthemum makinoi. The sequence continues at coordinate 47,550,069 of OU343219.1, read as the reverse complement.
TGTGTACCTCAGACTCATCACGACCGTAGATGTACTTCCCGGTACATCACGTTATCTCACTTGTGGGACTCGGTTTAGGAGCGGCCTTTGTGAATTAGAGTTGTGTTTTCACACCATGTCTTGTTACCACTCTCGAAGTTTGAACTTGTAAGTGCCGGAATCCGCTTATTACTAACCTTTCTTATGTTTTCTTCTTATGGAAGCTCTGGAGCAGACTGATCGTGTAGAATCTTCACATGCTCATACCAACAACATCACTAAATGAAGTTCTCTCTAAAGGCAATACAAAGTCAGAATGATTCTTCGTCAAGTCAAAGAATATACAAAGTTTAATGACTAAGAGAACTACATCAGTATAGAAATCCAACGTTAAAGAGCGTGTGAGCATGTTGGAGAAAGACGTGGAGACATTGGAGCGAAGTACGATCAGGAACAACAACAACATACTATCACTTTCAAAGAACAAAGAACTAAAGAACAAAGAAATCAGAAGACATCAAAGCAGAATTCTTCAAAGAAAACAATATCTCTACACCGGGAGATTGTTCAAATCAAGACACTTCTTCTCACAAGAAAGAAGAATGTCGAGGAAAGACGTCAAAGTTACTATTACATCAGCACCTACATCGTTTATCACTCTTTTATTCATCACTAACACTTAGGGGGAGATTGTTGGAATCACTTCTAAACCTAAATCAAGTGTTAGTGATTCATATGTAATAGTTAGCTTAATATGGCCTTTATGTTAGTAATTAAGCCTTAGGCTTATGTAGAAGGCCCATAAGCCTAGGCCTAGTCCAATAAGGAAAAGGATGGGAACTTGGAGTGTTTCCCTAGTTCCCTCCTATAAATAGTCTTGTAAACCTTCTATTGAAGGTTGGTTGTTCACATTCTGCTTTACTTAAGCTTAACTTTTCTCTTTGATTCTGCATTAGAGTGTGTGTGTTCATCCGATCATTTCTCTTCTCTATTTCTTCATATTGATGTTTGTGTTACTAATATGGGAACCTAACAATTTTCCTGAATCATATGTTGTAAGCTTGTTCATTGGAGGTTTGAAAATGAAGATTAGTTTGCCTCTAAGGATGTTTAAACTCAGTACTTTGTCTGAAGTGTATGCAATGGCCAAGTTGCAAGAGGCTACTAATTTTTCTCTCAAGCCAAGGTATACTTTATCTACCTTACCCACTTCTGAGTATGTACCTTATGCTAGTTATGCAAGTAAGAATGTGTATGTGCCATCCAAGCATGTTAATAGTGACAAAAGCTGTTGGAAATAGGCCTTATAGACTGACTCAGAAAGAAATAGAGGAGAAAAAGGCTAAGAATCAATGTTTTTTTCTGTGATAGCAAATATGTGCCTGGCCATAAATGTAGTGGACAATTATTTTCATTGTAAATTGTTGTCGATAGAGAAGAAGCGGTGAATGTAGAAGAATAAAATGTGTTATAATGTGTAGAAGGAGTGTTTGGGAATGAGGATAAGGAGGCTGCAATTGTGAATGCTGAGCAATTTGAAAGTTCAAATGAGTTTGTTGTACCTACACAACCTTACACATCCCTGAATGCACTCTCTGGAGTTAATACATTTCAAACCACGAGGGTCACTCGGAAACTCAATAATCAACCACTGAGTATTTTAATTGACAGTGGAAGAACCCATAATATTTTAAATATCTTTACTGCTAAACAGTTGGGATGTCAAATGAAAAATGCTTATCCTTTGAAACTCTTAGTAGTTGGGGGAATTGTCTCACCAGTAACCAAGAATGCAGAGGTCTTAGTTGGAAAATACAAGGTGAAACTTTCATGACAGATGTAATGCTTCTTCCTATGGGTGGTTGTGAGATGGTCATCGGAGTGCAATGGTTGTCTACCTTGGGAGATATTACATGCAACTTCATGAAACTTAGAATGGAATTTGTGCACCGAGGATGGCAAGGAAAGCAATACTCAAAGGAATCACTCAGCCTATGGTACACTGGAAGAAAGAGAATACTAATGTCTAAATGTAATTTATTACAGAAATGAGTGAATTACAATGATATGAGAATTGAGAGGGAAAATATAAGAGAAATGAGAGAAATAGGAGTTTGTTACAATTTCTGAATGAATGAAAATGATACAATGAAATGGTATTTATACAATGAAGATGAGTAACTCAATTTTGGCGGAAAATTCAGTTACAGCCCACTTTTGACTTTTCTTGTTGACTTTGACCAAATTGTTGACTTCCAGATTTTAGCATCTTTTGGTGTAACTGGTTATTCCTTACCTCGGGACCAAATTGGTTATTGGGCAGTTAAAATCACATCAATTTAATGTAAAAATTTATATTCAATTTATTAAGCTAGTATATATACTTTAAATTGAAAATCAACATCTAGAAAAAACAAACTAATAAATTTACCAGACAAATCGTCTTCTCTCTAAACTATTATAAATACAGTTAGGTCACGCTATCGCTCTTTTCTACATTTGAAATTCACCATGCCTTCTATTTTGAAAAGGCTAAACCATTATTCTTAATAATTTGGTTAAAGAAAACTGTTAAATGCGAAAAATGTCCATGTGGTTCTACTTTGTTGCGAATAATCTCTTTTGGCTAAAGATCGTTAAAAATCCTCGTTAGTCAAAGTCAAAGGCCATGTGGAATGACTAATTTACCCTCCTTATCTTCAAAAATTTCTATTAACCTCGTTTGCACATTTCCCGCCAATCCCCTTCAATATTTATAAACCCAAATTCACAACGTCGACCTTGAACCACCAGTTCGACCATTTGATTCCGTTATGCTTCTTCAAACGAAATGGACAAGTTTGATACCCAATCAACCACCCTCCGTTCCTAGAACAACCACCACCAAAGCCGCTGCACAACCCCATCGAGAACCTAGTTTCATCTCATAGCCCTAAAAAGGCTGTTAGGATAATACCCAGTCCTGGTGGTATTGTTCAAATGGCGAAGCGTCATAAATTAGCAGATATTAGGGAAGGTAGGAATGAGTGTGTAATTCCGGCACAAGCGTATACTAGGAAATTTGTTGACGATGTGTGTGAGGATGAAGATTTTATGCGTGGGCCCTGGGTTAGCGTCGTTGAGTTTGTGAATGCTAATGGGGGGAACGTGAGCGGGTGTTTGGGAGATATCAAGAACTTTCTCAAGAACGGGAAACTAGAGCAGGCTGTTGTAATATGCAAGTCTTGTACTCCGAATGCTCTGGGTGATCTCACAATAACACTCAAAGAACTTTTGGGTACAATTTCTAGTACATTTCATCACAAAGTCCTTACAAGGGGTGGTTATGGAAAGGTTATATTACTCTAGGAGTTGCCTTGATACTTCAAGATGTTTCTGTCTTTTCTCCTAAACAATCATGCCAATATCTTAACATTACAATAAGAAATTTGGTTAATGTTTTTCACAAGGATACAATTCCTGGAAACGACAGTGGTGTAGGTGGTGGTGGAACTGTTGGCGGTACAACTGATTTGCACATTTATGTACATCTTATTGAAAAACAAGAAGCAATAACACAACCATTTGAAGATGGACATCTTATGGAAGAATAGGAACAACATCTGAGATTAGACCAAGAAGCATTGACACAAAGACTAGAAGAAGAAGCAAGGGTTGAACAATAGTGGGAGGACACAATTAGGCAAGGACAAGAGGAAAAAGAAAGGTTTTTGTTGGAATTTGGCTTGGAATCTGATTTAGAATCAGATTAATTTGTAACTTAACTATATGTTTTTTTTGAATAATGAAAGTCAAACTAGCATTCTTTTGGTTGCTGGTTATATATACAAAAAGCTAGAAAACGATACATATGTTTGACTAATGAAAGTCAAACTAGTATCTGCAAATGTTGACAACGAATCTGCCTAGAACACATGTTAACACAGAATCTGTATACGTTGACTTCTATAAGTCAATGTAATATTGCATATGCAAATGCATACTGGAAATTAGTGTGAATAAATCTTGGAAAGATGTTAGTAGAGCTTGCAAACACAAAAGAATATCAATGCAAAATGCAAATCCAAACATCCCCTACACTCTAAATTGCAGTTCCAAATACAACTGAACTGCAAATGCAAAATGCAATTCCAAATGTAACTAAACATTGTTAAGATTGTTTGACTTTTGAGAGTCAGTCTAGTATGTTTTTAGGATACTAACTTGTTAGAAACACAAATGATAATCTGCATTAGATAGTTTAACATGTAATAGTCAAAGTAGATTGTGTTTAATAGTTACATGCCACAAATTCAAACAACTTTAATATCATAACCATCAATAACCAAAGCATAACAAAATATAAAAACATACAACCATTCAAACCATAGCCTGTTTATCTTCCCTTCCTTGCCTTCTTCCTCTCTACAAACCATCTTTACCGTTGGCCTTGTTACCTTTGTCAACAACTAAGGCTTTGCAACTGTCCTCTTAGTTTGCTTACCTTTTGCTGCAACAACAATTTTTTCACTTGGTCCTTCACTTGGTAATAGCGGTACAATCAAATCTTTTAACTCTTCATAAGTAAACTTAGAGAGGTAGATTTTCTCACCATTGTTATGACCAGATCATCGTCCATTTTGAATTAAAGTGGAGGTAGTGTAAGCATTGGGATAAGAATGAAATGGAAAGTTTGTAGGTGTATTTAAGCACTCTATGGTGGAAGGTTGTCAAGTGTACTTATAGAAGGTTGGTGTATTTAAGCTCTCGATTTAAGCACCCAGTAAAGTAACACAAGTTTGATTTTTTACTAACATAGTAACCAAAAGACAAAAATGCAACAGTAAGCCAGTTTGGTTACTCAGTTCGAAACACCCTCTATAATGCCAATGCCTAAATATGGGTAAGTTCAGGGTCATTTGTAGATTTACAAAGGTATAATCATTTGTCATTTATTTTTGGTATTTGTTGATTTCTAAAAGTCAAACCAAGTGAATCCAAACAAACCCTAAACTACAAATTGCAAATGGAAAATTCAAGATCACAGTTATCAACTAAATTTACTTTTAATTCATAATCAATTTCACAATCTGCAACCAAAATTTTTCAAAATAAAAAATTAGGGGAACTAGCACAAACACTTCAAGAAACACGGTTAAAGAAGAAATCACTTTTAGAGCTTACATATATTTGTTTTTACCGCAAACTGATGAAAACATATTAAATAAACATAGTAAAAACTGAAATTAAGGCAAACTAATGGTCAACAAAGCAAACTGGAATTAATACAACCATATCTTGAAAGACAGATAGGAAAGCTTTCATAGTTTTTTGACTCGTTCCTCCAAGAGTTGCACGATAAATTTGTTAATCGATGTACACATATGTCGCACCCCTTCCTTAAACATGCGTAGTTCCTCACGTCCCTGAAATGTATTCTTGCAACATTGACAATTAGATGCATGTGGTTCAGGCATTGGTCAAACTGGTGGTTCAGGGTCGACATTGTGATACCATTCTGAAGAGCCTTATACTTTTCTTGGGTAACATAATGCATGATTGTGATTTTTAGTTTTTGAGTTTGTAGATTGTGCATCCATGGTGAATGAGTTAAATGAACAAGATTGTTGAGATGAGAGTTAACTATGTAAATGTAATGTGCTGAAGTAAATTGCTTGTGAGAAGTAAATAAGTTGGTGAGATGAGATGGGTAGGTTTATGTGTAATTGTGGTAAGTAAATGAGACTCGGACTATGTTTGACTACACAAAGGGTCTCGTAAGTTATTTTCAAACTAGGTTAGAAATTAGTAGTGAAGTAAATACTTCTTCCTTCCAACTTGTCTAGTAAAGTAAATTCTCATACCAACTTGTCTAGTGAAGTAAATTCTCCTTCCTTCCAACTTGTCTTCCAACATAGATATGGCACACCTTCCAACTAAAAAAAGAGAGAAAGAATATGGGTGGTAATGATACAAACGTTGAGGTGCTGGATGATATCAGTAAATCAAGTAAAATGAGATGCATTTATTGTTATTTGCAACATCAAAATAAGGTTGATTTAACTTTTTATGCAAGTCCTAAACCTAATAGAGAAAGTATGTGGTATTCATATTGGAGGCATGCATATAGAGGGAGAGTTGTGTTGTAGCTGCTCGAGGTGGTGGTGTTGTAGGCTTAGGTGTTAGAATGGGAAACATAACTAGAGAAGGTGGTGTAGTGGGTAGTGGAGATGGAAATGGGAAAAGAACACTGTCTGAAAAATGGGGAGAACATCTGGGAGAAGAATCTATTGAAGGAGATGATTGTAGATCTCCCCAACCTATTGAGAGTAGTAAAGAATAAGAAAGTTAATGACCAATTCAAGTAAGTGGAAGCAAAGAAACTTTATTCAAAAGGACCAAGACAATCAAGTGAAGGACCAAGTCAATCGTGTAGGTTCAAGCCGGTATTATTTAATGGATGTTGGATTTTGATGAACCTGTTAGTGTTTTTATTGGTTTTAAGAGATAAATAAAATGCTTATTTCATCGTTGATCATTTATCTATAAAATTTGCATACAAAAACCAACTTTGTATACTTCTTTACTTTTAGGCAGGCAACCAACAAGTATGCAGACAAGGAAAGGCATACTTATCAACAAGTATGCAGACAATCTGATATGCAATAAATAGGGAAAATAAAATAATTAACCAAAGCAAGTTGCATTACTCAAAGGGTAACAAAGATAAAGAACTGTTACAAAAACTGTCATCCAAATACATAATTAAAAACAACCTAATACAACCATATCAAAATTTAGGAGGAAAGATTTCATTGTTTTTTTTTACTCGTTCCTTCAAGAGCTTAACGAGATAGCTTTGAGTTTGTAGATTGTTTTGAGTTTGTGGATTGTGCATTCATGGTGACTGAATTTGATGAACAAGTTTTATGAGATGAGAGGCAAGGATATAAGTGCAGCATGGTGAATATAAAGTATTAAAAGGGAGAGACATTTGACTAGTGAATGGGTAGTTTTGTGTGTAAGTGTGAGAAGTTAATAATCTGCAGTCCATTATGAAATTATTTGACTCCCATTTTGACCACTATGCAGTTCACTATGAATGGGTAGACATTCTGCAATGATATGCAATGGGTAGACATTTTGCAATGGTATATGTTGACTTCTAAAAGTCAAAATGGGTAAATCCAAACACCCCTTAAATAGAAAATGCAAACACAAAATGCAAACCGCAAACTGCAAATGCAAACAAAAGATCTTTTAAAAGTTCCAAAGCCAGTTTGGTTATTTATTTTTTGGTATATGTTGAATTTTAAAAGTCAAAATAGGTAAATCCAAACACCCCTAAACTACATATGCAAATGCAAAAGCCAAAACTTGAAATGCAAATACCACAAACTGCAAACTGCAAATGACTAACTAAAATAGAATAGTTAAATTAAGAATATACAAGACAAAGGATGTCTTAAAATATTATATATCCCATTACATAAAGATGTCTTAAGTTGCTTATTTAAAAATGTCTTAAAAGATCCAATTACATACAAAAGGACAACACAAAACAAGGACCATTATCCTGCATTTAGTTTCTCTTTTTGAAATGAAGTGAACAACTACTTAGAACCTCTTTTGGGAGTTGGTTCTTTCAACTTTGCTCTTAGGTCAAGGACGCCTGTTACATTCAGTGACCTTACCTTCCTCCACTTATTTGTACCCTCCATGGCCTTCCCTTCCTCTGTTTACCCTCAGCTGACCTTCCTCTGCTTACTGGTACCCTCAGCTGGCATTCCCTTCCTATGGTACCCTTAAATGGAAGCGTCGCTCGAGCAGTCAGCTTTATCCACAAGCCCGCCACTTGTGAATGGCGGACCGTAACAAACTTAGCGGCTCAGAGCGAAATCAATGAAGATCGAGGGGGTATAGTGTTTCCCGGGTCGTTATGTCCCAGTGAGGTATGCAATGGATTATCAAGCGTTTAGTGATGGAGATTTGAGCGGGGAAAGGAGATTGATTAATTATAACTACTGAGAAAACCAACAAATTACAGCGGCTTAAATGCAAATTAAAGAGAGTTAAAATAAAATCTATTAAATAACGCTATCACTATTTTAAAAATGATGAGCGTTTAAAACTTAAAACTAAAACTTACGTTTAAATTAAAAATACGTAAACGTACAAAATAAAAAGTGAAATCTAAAAAATAAAAGTCCTAAAAATATGAAAAATACATTTTTACAATCCTAATAATATTAGAAAATTATTAGAAAAGGAAAATTATTTTTATTACTAATTATCTAATTATTATTAATTAAAGCCTATTTTTAACTATTAAATAATTACCTAAAATACAAGAAAATAGGAAATAAAGCTAGAAAAATAAATTAAGACTTAGAAAAGTCTAAAATATCAAAATAGACTTTTCAAAACTATTTTTGTATTTTTATGATTATTTTTCTATTTTCTAGGAATTAAATACTATTTAAAACTATTTAAATTACTTAAAAATATAAATTTAACTAAGAAAAATCTAGAAAAATATTTTTATCTTTTATATTTATCTTAACTTAAGAAAAAATGAAAATTATTTTTTGAAGCTTTTCTTAATTAATTGTATTAAAAGCTATTTAAAAATACTTAAAAACTAATTAAAATCAAGAAAAATACCAAACAAGCTAGGAAAAATCTGAAAAATTTAGGAAATGCTTAAAATAATATTAGGAAGCTAAGAAAAATGGAAAATCATGGGCTTGTTTGGAGGATTAAGCAACTGATATGGAAAGTGCTTAAAAATAAGCACTTTGATAAGCTAAAACCACACCAAAAGGTACCAAACTGAAACAGAAGCTCTAATAAGCTAAAATGACACAAATGGAACAAGTTTCAACAAGCCACAGCCTCTGATTGCAAGCTAAGACAGATTTGATGAAATGAGATTTTTAAGCTAAAACAGTTTTATGGGGCCAACTTGCAGCCACCAAATAAGCAACCAAATAAGCTAGACACTGGAAATAAATTATAGAGACCTAAAGTAGACCTGGTTGGGAACATGTGCACCAAAACTCAGACCTGGGTGAGTTCTTATGAGCCCTGTGCAACTGATGCAAGGACTGAGAAAACTCAGTTCAACTGAGACCAGTGAGCAGGGCATAAATGGCCTAAAAGAAGAGCTTGTTTAGAGCTTATAAAAAATTTGTAAAATTTTACAAAAATACTGATAAGAAAGAGGACCAGATGAAGTTTCTAAAACACCAAGTCTCACTGAGTAAGGCCCAGAAATGAACTCAAAACAATTCCCACTAGAATGGCTCAAAACAGATTTTGCATTTTGACTTTTTGAGACAGAAATGGAATATTGCTGCTTTTGATCTGATTTTATGGATTGATTATGTTAAAATAAGCTATGATAAACTGATTTTAAGCTAAAACACTAAGTTATACATCAATATGAAGAATTATGACTTGTGAATCCTTGACAGTTAACTGTCAAGGAGTTGAACAGTATTTTGACTTTGGGGAGCTTGCAAGTGCAGAATTAAGACAGAATTGGATCAACATCAACTAGACAAACATAAACTAATAAGTCCTAACCTATAAACAATCCTTAAGCACAGTAGTGAGACCTAATCCAAACACTACTTTAAGCATTGATTTGCAAAAATAAAGAAGCTAACTACTAGATTATCATATATCCTTGATCAAACTGAGATTACATGATCATGATACAACTATATAAACTCATTAAAACTAGTGGAGATCACAGTTGAACCTATAACCATAAAATGCAAAAACTAACTTGAAACTTGAAAAATGAGAAACTGGAACTTACAACTGTTAGCTGGTTGCAGGCTAAGACCAAACACAGGACTATTCTATACTACTCTCATCCAACCCATATCACCACTGCAATGCCCATTTTCATCTTCATGTCCATTTTGAGCCCAAAGTTGACTTTTGTTGACCCTAAGTGAAAATTATTGACTTCTAAGCTTGCAAAAGCTTTGAAAAGCTTAAATATGCTAATGGGTTGAGAAACAAACTATATAAAACTTGGGGATCAGAATTTGAAATGAAAATTTTCCACAGTACCCTTTAAATTTGGAACTTAAATAAAACTTGTATTGATGTTCACAAACACATTACACTGAAAATTTAACATAAATTTGATACTAGGACACTGAAATTACAACATTTAAATTAAACTACAACATTTAAAAAAAAACGACATTAAGAAAAAATTAAGAAAACTAGCTACTCTTTCAATCTTGCTTCTTTTCTCCTCTTTATAGCTTCAAAAGCTTTCTCTCTCCCACATAAGCAGTTCCCACCTCCATTTTTGACCTTTGGATCATTTTGAGTCATCCTGGCCATTCATCACTTTTGGCGGGAAAATAGTTTTAAGCAGGTGGAGATTGAGTGTGGAAAAGGGGATGTAATTAATGCCTCTTGGAGTTTGGTGTTGGTGGGGGGACAAGAGAAGGGATAAGGTGAGGAGGGGGGTGGAAAGGTTGAGTGTGCAGGGGTGAATCAGAAGGCAAGTGGGGAAGAAGGTGGAGTTTGGCGCGTGTTTGTGTATGGTTTGACTTGGGTAGACTGACCAGGGATTTAATATACAAAGGGGGTTCAAAATGGTTAAGTGACAAGGGTCCAATAGGCTTAAGGTCCAAAAATGGTATAAGGCTTATAAAACACAAGGACTAGTTGTGCCATTTTCTGAAAATCAAGGACTATTCCTGCCAATTCATCAAAGTTACTTTAAGGGACCATTAATGACAAGTTTCAAAAGTACAGGGACCAAATCTGTCATTCTCCAATTTTCCAGGGGCCAATTTTGCCAATTCTTAAACTTGAAGGACCAATTTGTAATTTTCTCAAAACTTTTTATATTTTTCACCAAAGGACTAAATTTGACAAATTATGATTTAAAAGGACATTTGGTGATTTTACTTTAAATTATGAGCTCGGTGTTTTTTGACAACTTTTGAAACTTGGGGAATTTGGCGCAATTTTGTAAATTTGATATGTTTTCATCTGATTTTGATATTTTTGCATTTAAAACACATAAAACACTGATTTGTGATATTTTGATCATTATGATGCATTTTGGAGTGTTTTCAGATGTTTTTGCAGTCTAAATGGTACAAAAAATGATGAGTATTTAGACATTCATCAGGAACCCTCAACCTCTGCTTACAGGTACCCTCATCTAATGACACTGATAGTGTCACACCCCTAAAATATCACAGCGGAATGATAGTCGCGGTATGACTTCATAACACAAAACACTAGGTATGACAAAACAGACAAGTACTAAATACATTCCTCACTGAATGAAGTCAAGTCACAATAATCCCACAAGCCGAGATAACTACATGCCACAATACATAAGTTCACAAAATAATGTAGTCATGAAGAAAACAATAAATGCATAACTCTACGAGAACATACACCGGGAGGGTCTTGTCTAAAGTCTTGCTAAGTCATGCCAGTACTCAACCTCCTAATGCAACCTCATTCTAAACACATGAAAATGGATACTCAAAAACGTCAACGTAAAGTTGGTGAGGTCGTAGGTTTAAGCATTAAACCATGAAGCTGTGAATAATATAACGTAAGACAATTGCGAGCATGATATACAAATATAAGCATTTAATGAAACCATGAGTTTGCAACAACCTCCTCACAAATATCACGTGTTACACGATTTCTCAACGTTCACCGACACCTAGTGTTGGGGCTGGGGTAGCGACCCCGATAGTACTATCAATTCTTTCAGCTCCAAAACAGAGTTAACAGTTGCGCACAAATGAGCACATACGATGAAACCACACAACAAGGCACATATTGCAATCAAAATACACATATTGTCCAAAAATATGAAACCAGTGTAGCACAGTATGAAAACAGTTAAGATATCATTTGAGTACCTTCCCCCAAGAAAAATATAATTAAAAAGGGACTACAAAAACTCACCTCAAGTAAATATTATAACTTGAAATTAGTAAAGTCCAATGTGCAACGAAACCTTAATCACGACCTAGATAATAATGGTTCGATTTAGTATCATGCTAAATTAAATTATGCAAATGTGTTCTCAAAACATTATAGCTCCAATGTACGTTTGCGTTTTAGTTTTGTAAGTCAATACACACTTTTCGACAAAGTTTACTCATTATTATTGTGTTTCAATATCTTACAAAAATTCCCAAGTGTCCTACTTTAATATTCCATATCGCGTTCAATATTTACTATATTAGAAATTTTCGACTCATATAAAAAGTACTTAGGCCATACTAAAATAATCCTTAAGGACTCTATGCCTCATTTGGAATCTAAAACGCTCAAAACGACCCCAAAAGTTACCAATGAGCTCTAAATAAGCTTAAAGTGTTGTTGAAATGTTTATAAAAAGTGTTTTTTTCGTCAATTTTTCGAGGCTGTATCTTCTTCGTTACAAGGTTTCAAGAAAAGTGCAAGTACAATCTGGAAACGTGAGTTCGAGTACTACTACTTTTGTGCTTTGAGTTTTCAAAAATTCGGCCATCTAAAGGGTCAAAACAGGACTTGAACTCGCGACCTCAGCACGGTTTTGTGCAGAATTTCAGCTTTTGTAAACTTTTAGTGACTTTCAAATGGATGTAACGTCTTCGTTATAAGTCTGATTTTAGTGATTCAACTTGCTACCTTTAGCTTGTCGCGTTGTCTACCTATTCCAATACTTTAACAGCCCACTAACTACGTACGTGCTCGTTATTAGGCTTAAAATTGGTCACTTATCAAGTTTCGAACTAAATTTACAGTTTTTGTTTTTAAGTTTTAAACTATGAGATTACTTATGAATGACCTAGATTTAAACTATGTTTCTCTTATAATATTTTATTCGAGTGTAATAACAAGGTTTTAACGATAAATCAGATTTAAAATGATGAAATTCGTGTAAAGTGTTTACATATGGTACTTTAGCATTTTAGTAGAAAAACATGGTTTTTAAGTTACAAACATATATTGGTGATATATGAAAGACATAATATGATAAATAGAAGTATAAATATGTATTACATGAGTGTGAAATGCTTACTTGATGATTGAAAATGATTAGTGCACAATAAACCCAAATCACTACTAGAAAACCTTAATTCTCACTTGAAAACTCTAGCTCTTCCAACACCTTAGGCAAGTAACCTTGTACAACCCTTAACCAAGCTTGATATATTTTAAAGTGAGCTGAGATGAAGTGAGAGTTTAAGTATTTATGTGTGTGAAATAAAAAGGAGTGAGTGATGTATTTATAGCGAAAGAAGAATGAAACTAGCTAACTTATTTGACTTTCGTAATTTTAGAAATATCTAGGGGACAAGATGTTGACATAAGTAAGATGAGAATGGTTGGAGGAGATGTCTTGGCGTGTAAATGAAGGAGAAATAAATGAGAAAGATTTGATTTGAAGTGTTAAGATGATAGTCAAGATATTATGACAAGTTTGGGTAAAAATAATATAAGTTGTTGAATTTATGATATCTTTTTATAATTAACAAAAGTTAAGGGTGTTGTTTTTATTTTATTTTTTATTATACATAAAATAGAGAGTGAAATGAGTTTATTTTAATAGTGTATGAGTATTTAGGGTATTAGTAAAGGTGATGCGGGTATTTGGTAAGTATTGCATGTGTGTAAATATTAAAACACGTAATAATAGTGTTCTACGCGAGACTTGAAAAAAAATTAAAAGTATAAACTTATAAAATGTTATTGAATAGCCACATGACATATATTTTATGTAGATTTAACTTTGCATAAATGCCGATTTACGTTAAATGACGTTTTCCGATTTACGCGTTTTACGTTAACAATTACACGTAAAAAGTAATTATGTAAACTTTCAAAATAAATAAATTTTGAGTTTGAGGTTAAGTAAGCACCTGAAAATTGTGGGTTGTTATAGATAGAGTGTCATCATCAGTGCTGAAATTACCAAAGGACACAATATCACCATCTGATGACACAAAAATAGTGTCATCATCAGATATAATGATCACTTAAGTTGATTTGCCCTTTGAATTGATAACTGCAAAGATTATACAAGAAATACAAATTGTAATACAAACTTTAATATTCACTTGCAAAAACAGTATTTAAATCAATAACATATATAAGGTAGAAAGACATTCCAAACACCCCTTTAAGAGCTTGAATATATTTACCATATAGCATTTCCTTCTTTCTCCTGATAAACATCTCATCAAGAAAATCATTTAAATTTTCTTGTGTGATGGTGTTGTATGACCCATATTTTGCTGTGATCTCATCCAATAATTCATCAGTCATCGACATGGTTTCCCATACTTACGTATGAGACACAGTCTCCTCTACAATCACTTTTGCCTTTCCCTTGTCATCTATAAACATAGCTAAAATGAAATAAATAAAAGACTATTTGAAAGTAACTATAAGGGAGAAAGTCATTTCAAACTTCTTTTAAGAGCTTGAATACTTTTCCCTTTATTTCCTATCATTCTTTTTCCTAATAAACAGCTCATTAATAAAATCCTATAGATTTTCCTCTGTGATGGTATTGTATTGCCCATATCTTGCTTTGATCTGATCCAGTAATCCATCAGTCAACTCTATGTTATACCATACTTCTGAATCATGCAAAATTTCAATCACTTTTTCCCCAACCTTGTAATTGATAACTGCATAGATTATTCAAGATACAAAAACGTGTAATACATACTGCAATACAAACTCCAAAAACAGTGTTTGCATCATAAGAGCTTGAATAATTTAACCTTTCAAGATTTTTGCCCTGTGAAACACATCTTCAAGATTTTAATCCTATTTTCCAGATCATCACAAAACACATGCATATTTTCATATGTCAAGTTCTTATATCCCCTAATAAGCTTTCTCTTTTCCTTGTCATCTATAAAGATAGCCAACAAGAGTAGATGCCATCACTTATACAGAATGATATATGAAAGATAGCACAAGCAACTGCACACTACTGTTAAACATTCACCTAATGCTCAACAAAACTGGATATACTCAAGGAGAAAGATTTTACTTAGAATTCATTACACTGGATAACCAAGGATTACCAGTGCATCACCAAGAAACAGTAAACAAGCATATACACACACCAAAGAATAAATTGGCTTTACTTACATTTAATACTAGCCTATGAATACTTCCAACCTATGGCAACATTTCCCTATAATCTTCCTTAATTGTGCCAACCTATATGGAGTTTCATCCTGACACATAAGAAAAAAAAGCAAAGTAGATAGAGGAAGACCCTCCCAAAACCATAATGCATAAAAACACATTAGTACAACATGTTACAATTTAAAACAAACTAAGCCAATTTACAACACATAAAGGAACTAAAAAACATAAACTTATCAATATCTGAAACCCGTTGCATACTTCCACTACCCTCTTCTGTTGCGGTGTAGGTGTACTCGGGTTAGGGGATACAACTAAAGGTGCAGATAGTGGATCGTATTTTCTAGGCCTCCTTCTCCCTCTGTTTTTCTTTACCACAACCTCATTCCCGCTTCCAGTTCCACCAACATCCATGTTAAAAAATTGGGGTTTGTCTTGGTGATCAAGCAATTAGGGTTTATATTTGTGTGTGTTAGACAAATAGACAATGTATTTATGTTTGTGTTCGTTGTTAGGTGAAGAAACTGCCCTCAAATGAAGCAGTATGATATACAAGTCGCAAAAAATGTCCCTCAAGGATTGGAGGTTAAATCAGTCATTTTGCATATTTGCGAGATACGTACAACGAGGTTAATAGAAATTTTTGAAGATAAGAAGGGTAAATTAGTCATTTCACATGGCCTTTGACTTTGACTAACGGGGATTTTAAACGATCATTAGCCAAAAGAGATTATTCGTAACAAAGTAGAAACCACATGGACATTTTTTGCAATTAATATTTTTTAGGGATATTTTAATTTTCGAAAATGTGGGAAACCACAAGGACATTTTTGCAGTTTACCCTAAACCTAATACATGCGGGTTTTCATTATCTAACATGAGTAATCTCAATTGATCATGCAATCAATAATACATCTCTTTTGTATTTTACATGGTATATGAGGTTTAGGTTCAAGCCACGTAATCTACTTTGTTATCTAATAGTATATAACTGGTTGTTATTGTTTGCAAAATGGTTTGATTTTAACTAACCGCAAAGAACTTGAACCAAACGAGGTGTGAAGGCCCGCGCTTCGCGGCGAGAACTTTGAATACAAAATTATTGATTTTTGTTGCGATCGCCGTGAAGCGCAAGGGCCTTAACTTTGTAACAGATCGATAACCCTAAGGAATTTTTTATTTACTTATTATTTTTTTTTCACGGTGTCCCATTAGCATTTCATTGCAAGTTGACTTTACCATGGATGAATACATGAAAGACCAATTACGTAAAATATGTGTCGGTTTTTTTTAATATTAAAAAATAAAAAAATAATAAGATAACCGTCATTATTTAACGACCGTTAGTAAATAACGGGCGTTAACTAACGACCATTAGTATTCTAGCTAGTACTATTCATTAGGCCCATTCTTATTGGGTGTCCTAGTAGCAAAAATAGTATTGCCCCATAGTCTCACGATTATACTTTAGATGTAACGAGAGCCTTGGTCCATTTGCGTTAGTGAATTTTTAATGAGAGATGATTGTGCATTAATAAATAGTAATATAATCCTTTTTTTTTTTCGGGCGGGCGAATTTTTTAGCCGAGGTGATTGTGCATTAATAAATAGTAATATAATCTTTTCTTTTCTTTTTTTTTTTTGTCATGTGACCGAGCCATTTCGTCTTGTAACAATATCTGTATCTATGTAGGCTGTACATGTCTGATACATTCGTTATATATACTTATAATTTAAATTTTACTAACTTAAAGGAACTGATACACACGACCTCTAAAACGAGTTGATTGAAAAAGTCAAATTTAGAAAGTACTTGCTCATTATATAATGTACAACTAATGAATAGATCTCTTAACATGTCGTAAAGGCAATCTTTATCAAACCCTTACTTAAATAAAACTTTTAAAGCTTGTGGTGAATTTTAAACGTCATGACTGCACAGAAATCGTTCAGTGAAAGTAATACCTTTAAGGGTTTTTCTAACTTGTGCCATGATGGCACATGTTTAGAGCGTTTAAAGAAACTATTAATATCAATATACATGTAAATATGATAATTGAGTTCGTTTAATGATTAAAAGCTTGTGCTCCATGGCACAAGTTAGAAAAACGTCAAAAAACCCGTTAATTATTTATCTTATACCCTATGTTAGGGCGTGCTTAAATCAATATAATTGATAAGTTTGTAATCTAAAGGCTCTTCAAAAATACATTTACGTATTAATTTGATAGATAATTTATAATTTTAAAATAATTTTCAGTCTCTTGATTGATATAAGGATATAAAATCATTGATGTAGACTATAGAAAGATATCAATAAAACATAACAAGCAGAGAGATAGAGAGGGGTTTGAGGTCCATTACTAACAAAAATAATTAGATTAAATTTTTAGAATATCTTGATTTTTGCAAAGAATTTAAAACTATATATATACGGTGAGTGGTAGTCAAAATGAATGAGACTGCTCTATATTGTCAAAAAATTTATGTTGTAAAGTTGTTAGGCGAATGATAGTGAAGATCGAGAAAAAGAAGAAACAACAATGGAATCCATAGCCCTCCTAACACCATACAACATGAAAAACTTTCATCTTTCTCATAGGTAATTTCTAATCACTATGTCTCGTTATAGTTTTTTTGCTCCAAAATTCTTTTAATTATATATATATATATATATATATACATATATATATATATATATATATATATATATATTCATATGATGATCATTCTTAAAGTAAAAACAATAAGAACCAATTAGAGTTGAGCATGTGGCCTTTTGCATTAAAATTAAAACAATACTAATATAAATTAGATTTAAGGATATTATGGGTATTTAACCTCTCTAATTCAGCCAACCCTATAACATCCACTACTACTTTATTTACTTATTTACTTCTTTCTCTCTCATAACTTTTACATTCAGATCCAAAAAAACTTCCATTTATATGAAAACCAATCATCATCTTTCCATATCACTGCAACTAATTTAATAATTCATTGATAGACTTAAACAACACCAAGCTTTATGTCGCTTTCTTGATAATCTTCGGACCTTCAAGATCTATGAAAAGCTGAAAAAATACCTTTCAAATCCATCTAAGAAATCTTTAAAGACAAAAGCAGCGAAATTTTGTCATCGAGCGGGTATCGGGGCGTGTTTAAATTACGGCAAGTGGTTTCACCGGCGACTTTTGCTTTCACAGCGTCTTAGCGTGGTGTTAGGTCATAAGCACTATGAGCGGAATCTATTTATTCGGATCTGTTTTATGGCGTTTTTCATCCTTCATGTAGACATGTAGATAAGTATCTTAATAAAGAAAAATGGGGTCACTTGGTATTAATTTTTTGATCATAGGTTGTGCACTTGTGCGTCCTTTCCCAGCCTGGAGGATGATGGAATTGGTTTGAAGATCAATTACCATCTGATTTGAGTATGAAAGCCTTTGTTTGAAAGAATTATGATACAAGAGTTGCTCCTAGTTCTAAGATCAGTTAGTTAATTATCTATTTGTTTGTGTATCACATGGTTATAAATTTAGTGTCACATTATTGAGAAGGCGAAAAGTAGAAGCCTTATAATGAAAGTGACAAATTCAAACAAAGCAGTCTCATAAGCGAAACCGGTTTACAAATTAGCATTTGTCACAACAAAATTTGTCATAATAATTGTATTAAACTAAATGTGTCAAATACTATGTGTCAAAGAAATAATTGATTATAATCACTACATATGTACTAAAATTATGTAGTGTATCATTAAAAGTGTACTAAAATTTTAATGAGTCATTATTAATGTATCAAAAAATTTAGTGTCTTACTAAAATTTTAGTGTGTCACTATATATGTATTAAAAAATTTAGTGTCAAATTACAAATGTGTCAAAAAAAACTAGCGTGTCACTATATATGTATAAAAATATTTTTATATATATGTATCAAATTAATTGGTGTGTCATTATATATGTGTCAAAAATTTGTGTCCCATTACAAATTTAGTGTGTTATAAATAAAGTATAAAAAAATTAATGTATAATTTTATACCCATGATCTACGTACCTTAGATGTTACTGTCTAAGTTTATGGATTACAAAATTTTGCATCACGTACATATTTAGAATATTAAATGTGAGAAAAAGTTAAACGAAGAAAAGCATAAGACAGGTACCAGTGAAATTAGAAAACTAATTTTATAATATAAAAAGATTAGATAATGGAGTTATAAAAAAATGACTGTTTTAGTTTGGATTAAAAAATAGGGTCAATTGTATATATACCCATTAAAACTTGCATATTTGCATATATACCCAAAACATGCTTAACTTGCATTGTACATCATGCATTGAAAACTTGTATTTTGGGGAAATATGCAAGTTTTTAAGTTTTAGTGGGTATATATGCAATTCTTCCTAAAAAATAAATAAATAAATGAAGGGACGTCAGTTTATTTATCCCATTTCAGTGTATAAAACTTGCCATCCATTTGAACTTAATTACAAAAATGCCACCTTAGTCATTTTAATCAAGTGACATCATCAATGGTTGATCTAATGGTCCACATTGGTTCTTACAGTTTTTATTTAAAAGTGTGTTCAGTGAAATACTATATATATATATATATATATATATATATATATATATATATATATATATATATATAATCAACTTTTAGAGACTTTAGAGTCAACAGTATGATTCTTGATTAATCTACGATTTTTCACACTGTCTTTATATAATAAACGAGTAAACATAAATTCAAAATACAAACTTAGAGTTTTCTGTTTTTATTCCTGTTACCTTTATCCAAATTACATGAGACACTTTATTCATTTTGAATTAGAAATTCATCTAGTTTTGAGTTCAATATCAAAAGTGAATGAGTTGCACATAACATACGTTTTTCTATATCATACTCCGTATACGACAGGCTGAATTATAAGCTTTTATATAAGATCAATTTAAACCTCTTTCTTTTCAACACCAAATTTTTGTATTTGTATTACTTTAGGTTGAGTTCACTAATCTTGTTTTATGATCTTTTGGCATAAATTTTGCCGGCATTGATATACTAAATTTGGCGACTTATAGACTTGTTCTAATACATGTGTGATTAATTTACAATTGCAGGGTTGTTTTGGCACCCTTATCAAGACTAAGGGTGTGTTTGTTTTTTAAAAAAAAAGTCTTACTAGCCCTCTTACTCTTACCGAGTAAGGAGGGCGAACGTTTTGCTTGTTTGTTTTTCTTTTGAGTAAGAGGTTAAACATATAACATCTCTTTAAGATGAAGGGGTTGTTGAAACTTGTACTCTTCGTTTGTAAACTTTATATAATATATTTGATTGTTTATTAACTATGTTATATTTATGATAAAAGTCTTGTTTCATATTTACATAAGTTATTTATTATCGCATTGCGTTGATTTAATAAACAAATTGCAAAAACGAGCACTTAAAATCATTCGGACAATTATATAAAAACAAACAACATTATTTTGTTCAGATTTAGACTTTCTAACCACCTCTTACCAGTAAGATGTGGTAGTCAGATTCAGACCCAAAACATCTTAATGAAACAAACACGCCCTAAGATCCTACAATTTCACAGCACAACCACATGCCATTTTGTATTATAAACAAAGAACAACCAAAGGTGGACTTTTGATAAGTGAAGCATCTGGAATTTCCGAAACTGCTCAAGGGTAATTACAAATAAATGATTAGAAAGAAGATAATCTTTAGAAATGTGATCAATCTTTGTTGTTTATATATATTTTTCTTTTATAAAGACTACCAAACACCCCTGGAATATGGAAGAAAGAACATGTGGAAGCTTGGAGACCAATAGTTGATGGTGTTCATGAGAATGGAGGAATCTTCTTTTGTCAATTGTGGCATTCGGGCAGAGTTTCTGATAAGAGTGAGTCCTTATTTTTAGGGTTTTGCTAATGACAGTCTTTTGAGTTGTCGTTAAGAGATTGAGTTTTATTACAAAGTCATCTATAAATCAATATGATTGGATTTCAAACCCGAAAAACACGAAAATAATCCTTAAAATTCTGGATGCACAACAAACATTTGATTCTAATTAGATGATTTAAGTTCTTGCATTAAATTGTAGTAAAAAGATTCCTCTTAACCACAGCCCTAAAGGCTGTCATTAACAAAAGGGAGATGATTTGTACACCATTTCTTTTTTCCATCCACCACTAAAACATGCATAGCATTGTTGTACTGTGTGCATCACTGGTATAATTTAGTGGTAGATGGCAAAAAAGAAATGGTGTACAAATCACTTCCCTTAACAAAACCCTTATTTTTATTGTTTAATAACTTAAGTTAACTAAAAGATACTCCCTTCATCTCAAATTTATTATTTACTTCCTTTTTATCTCGTTTCAAATTGATTGCCACTTTTAAAAATAAATAAAGAATCTAGATCAAGTTTATAATATTACCTTCATTTGAAGTTATTATTACAAACTTTAAAACATTATAAATTAATTAGTTAAAAGTAAAAATGTCATTATGCAAAAGTAAGAAAAAAAAAGTAGCGATGATGTTTTTCTTATATCATATGTTTTTTGTCGATGGACAATTATTTCTGGACGAAAAGACTGTTAAACTAACAATCTGAAAATGATTAGGTTCGTACTCTTACACTTCTTTCTAGTATGTTTTATTTAATTTAATTTAATTTTTTTTAATTATGTTTTTGATAGTTCAAAGTAATACTACTTAATGCATCTTCATAAAAACTTTACGGTTTTGAGTGTGAATACTTGTAGCGTACAGTGGACATGATGGATTTGAAGAATGTCCTATTAGTCTTTTAATCATGGTGTAACATGATTTTTCTTTTCATCTTGATCGCCAGATTGGTCAATGAGGGTCGCAAAAGAGTTTGTATCCTTTTAAATCAACCGCTTAATTTGTTTGGAGTTGTAATTTTGAGCTTAGTATATTTCATGCCGTATTATTTTGAACTAGTATAAAACAAAGCGCAAAAGAACAAAAGGAAGAAAAGGAAAAAGCTAAAATGCTACTCGTATAAAAATATATAGAGATGAAAACGATGCATTAGTTATAGTTAGATAAAATAATTATTGCGTGTTCAATGGGACATAGATAATTTCAAACCGGCCAACCAATTAAAAAGTTTCCGAATAGAACAATCTAACCAAATTATTTTACATGTCATTTTATTTTATATTCCTCAGTCTCTCTCATATTAGTTGTTCACCTTTTTAATTTAAGATTATCCTAAATTAACTATTCAACACTAAGAAAAGATGAAAAAGTTTAGTCAAGTTCAAAATATTACCTTTATATAAAACTTACTTATGAGATTTTTTGGGTTAAGCGGGTAACTGATTTTTAATATGTTAGGTAACATAAATGTCGTGTTTTTACAAGTTCAGTGATGTTTACGTATATTGTTATATAGGTTCAGTAACCTCAAAATGTCTGTTTATAATCTGGATAACAACTTTGAAACTTTAGTGACTTAAGATAACTATCGCGCAAACTTTATTTACTTCTTTATATAATAACCCTTATAAAAACACATGATACAAAACGCATACACGCTAGCATGTACATAAATAGTGTGAAAATAATTTATAACTTGTTGCAAATCACATTTTTTAATTGTTCGTTTTGGTGTCGGTTTATGGAAATAGCGGTCTCGATTTCTAGCCTGGTAAGCCAATTGGGAAGCAGCAGTTTGTCGGTGGTTACGGAGACGAAGATGCTCGATATTCACCACCACATAGGCTAACCATCGAAGAAATACGGTGTCATCAATGACTTTCGGTGGTACGCCAAAAATGCCATAAAGCGAGGTTTTGTGTCGAGGAATTCATGGAGCAAGCGGCTACTTAGTTGATCGATTCATGAAAGATCAAGTCAATGACCGAACAGATCAGTATGGTGGAACTTTACAAAACCGTTGTCGTTTTCCACTTTCGAGATTATTGAAGCAATCTCGAAGGACATGGGCCGAGAGTGGATATAAGGTTATCTCCTTTCTGATTACAATGACTCGGTGATTCAAATCCTCATTAAACGGCGTTTACATGGCGAGTCATTAAGTCAACAGGATTGCTTATTGTCATGTGATTGAGCCACGAATGGTGACTGAGCTTGAAAGAGTGGATACTCGTGACACATTGGTGTCGATGAGGAATGCGTTGAAAGGTACTTTTATGGTGGCAGGTGGGTACCATGATCGAGATGAAGCAAATCGTGTGGTTCAAAATGGTGAGGGATCTTGTAGCACATTTGGGCGTCGTTTTGCTAACCACGATTTACCTCGTCGGTTTATGCTTAATGCACCATTAAATAAGTCTGATAGTAGTAGTACATTTTGGGCAAATATAAAAAAATACTATACTTGCCACCCTTTCCTCTTGAGGTAGCGAACAAAATTTTTTATTTCTGCGGGTAATATACTTTCAAATTCATCCTCTTTAGGGTATTTTCATGAACGATTGGACAATTTTGCCCTATTACCCAGAAGAGGAAATGGAAAGTATGATACTTTATTTTTTTAAATAATAAATAATGTACTAGCCGTCGGGAAAAGCGTGTTTTGCTAAGAAAAGGAATAAGAATTAACAAAGGGTGCGTATTTGTGATAGGAAATGAATGTATTTTGGCGAGAATTTCGGCGGACGATCAAACTCAATAGGTTTATGGGTTAAGATGCGGAATTGATTGCTTTGATACCGTTGATACACTCTTAGGAATCAGCGAGATTCAAATAAGAATTGAGCTCAAGAATTAGTTAATGGGATTTGTTATGGCATGACTTAGAAGTTTATTACAAGAGATAATTACAAAATCAAAACCGCTTACAAATGTGAAATGAATTGTGTTATATACAAATGAAATGATGAAATGGGCTTTTCCCGCCTAAATGGTAAGGGTTAAACTGCTTATTTGAACCCCACACGTGCCATGCTGCAGCGTATACTTATTTAAACTCATGTCCTTTGCAAATGGAAGTGGTTGGTGGAACTAAATTATCTTAATAAGTAAATAGTGTAAACTTAAAACAAAACATTTTATCATAGATTTAACACAATTATAAATCATTAAATAATTTATCTTAATACATATCCAAAATTTAACATAATAAAAACTAGGGCAAATGATAAAAGAAAAAGTATCATACTTTCCATTTCCTCTTCCGGGTAATAGGGGCAAAATTGTCCAACTGTTCATGAAAATACCCTAAAGAGGATGAAGTTGAAAGTATATTACCGCAAGCAAAAATTTTGTTGCTACCCTGAAGAGGAAAGGGTGGCAAGTATAATACTTTTTTTTGATATTTGCCCTACATTTTATACAGATGATCCAGTGGTTGGATACACGGATTACCCGTTCCTGGATTATTAGATTTACAAAATTTGTTTCCCGCAACAGATGACATGTTATGCATTGATGTACTAAATCCTTGTTTTGTTGCTAATTTGCTAAATTACAATATTCGAAAAAACTTTAATGAACCGATGCAAAATTGCAAACTCCATAATCTCACAAGGAAGCAATTCTAAACTTCAGTATTCTTAACACCAAAACAGTAATAGATAAAACATTCATAGAGAGTAGTACATTGCCATAAAGTACGAACCTATCTATAGCAGCAAACTGCCGGTAGCTGTTCTTCAGCCCGTTTGTAGGTTATTTTTGATTTCTGACATATTAAGAATAGATTGTGGTGTTTTAACGTTGCAATGTGTACATTAAGACAATAAACCTTGCTGCAGTTAGTCTTTGAAAATATTTTCATAAGCAATCACATTTTTGGAAAGTGTGCTCTTGCCAATGCCAGCTAAACTGACGCAGGACGTGGAAGCGAATTTAGATAAACCATAATCCAAGAGTGATATACCAGGCGCACCTCAAGGGAATAAAACCCTAACAAGAGATAAACTCTAAAAACTCACTTTATTAATGATTTCCAGGAATTAAAAAAAAATAAACCCAACCCTTATATTTATAGGGAAGCCAAACTTGAGGAACAAGAAAAGTAAATACTTTCCTAAAACTAAAATAAGAAACTGACTCGACTAAGGTTATGGCATAATTATTTTTATCAACTACGGCAAAACTACCACTACAAGAGTAAACTAATTTAATTTCAACTACGGCGTAACTACGACTACGAATAAAAACTGAAAGTTTAACGTAAATCTACGGCGTAATCATGGCACGTGGTTATACCGTAGTTAAGCAACAGACTACGATGCGCGACCTTGAAACATGTCCGCATCATTCCCCTCACTTGAGAAGAACTCGCCCTCGAGTTCTTGCAATCAAAGGCTTCATCAACCTCTCATGACAAAGCTATCCTTAGTAGCTTTGCGCTTCACATCAACTCGAGAACCTTCATCTTTTTTGACACGCCTACCACATTCCCAACGATCAACCCATGAACCTATACATCGGTTTGTGTACTCTTCTAAATCCTTGATGCCTTCGGAATCCATGCTTAGCTCACAATCAAAACCATTCGCGTCTTTATCATCAATAAAATCCATAACAAAGTCTTGATTGACTTCACAAATCTTCAAACCTTCAAGACGTTCTTCATTTTTAAAACCCAAAAATTTGTCTTCACAATTCTTCAAAACTACAACTTCTTTTGTTGATTCTACTAAAGATGCAATCTTGTCTTCATGTTGCTTACAAACTTGAATTTCTTTGATGTTTTCAACGTGCTCTACAACAACCTCGGTCTCCAATATATTTTTTACAATCTTAACCTCGGTCATCGGTACATGTATTTGGTCTTCGGATAGAATCATCGCAATTCTTTTTCCTTCCCATAAAAAAGGTAGAGATCACTCTTCAAATCATAAAAACCGTGAACTTCTTGTCGCCATGATTTTCCCAACCGAATATGACAATCATCCATATCATTCAATTCACAAAACACTTCACGTTTATAAGATCTACCAATAAATATTGAAACCCAACAAACATGTTTTTTTCTAATCAGACAAATCTCAATTGAAAAATTAAAATAATTAACCAATTTTCTCGACACCAAATTCCTAACCCCATAATTGTCAATAATTAAAGAAAATACCTTATTATTGATCAAAACCTTTGAACAAAACAATTTTATTGTTGGTAGTCGAATCTCTATCTTTTCCTCCCATTCATAAACTACCTATTGTTGAACGAGGTTTGGTTGCTTGCACAATTGCCTCTAAAATCGCCTATGGTTGGACGAATTCTTTGACCTTCGTGTTTGCTACCCTCGCGATTCTTGTGGATTAATGCCTCACCTACGATCACGGAACGTAGTTCTTCTATCATAGTGTAACACCTGTCAAGTATTTTCATGGATTTGGTGAAACCATGATCCATATACTCTACAGACCATACCCCACCAATAGTATGGGTTTTTGAATGTTCTACACTATTCATCATCTAAGATGCTAATAAGCTCTAGACATTAATTGACGCAAAACCTTCTACACCAATTACCACCAGGATACAACGTGTCTTTGATGCCAACTTACGCAGGACGCGAAAGCGCATTTAGATAAACCCTAATCCAAGGGTGATATACGAGGCGCACCTTAAGGGAATAAACCCTAACAAGAGATAAACTCTAAAAACAGACTTTATTAATGATTTCCAGAAATAAAAAACAATAAACCCAAGCCCTATATTTATAGAGAAGCCAAACTTGGAGAACAAGAAAAGTAAATACTTTCCTAAAACTAAAATAAGAAACTGACTCGACTAAGGTTACGGTGTAATTGGTTTTATCAACTACGGCGTAACTACCACTACGAGAGTAAACTAATTTAATTACGGCATAATTGATTTTATCAACTACGGCGTAACTACGACTACGAATAAAAACAGAAAGTTTAACATAAATCTACGGCGTAATCATGGCTCGAGGTTATGCCGTAGTTAAGCAACAGACTACGATGCACGACCTTGAATCCTGTCCGCATCATCAACCTACAATTGAGACAACATGTAAATTTTTTGCTCTAAAAACTTGACATTTGTTGTGATTGCTGAAAAGTGAAAACGCTCTTCTTTGATACCTACGTTCTGCATATCTTCTTTGTTGTACTTAAAGCTGAAGCGCAGTTCCTTGAGGTAGCCTCTCGGACATGCTACATACGGAACAGATTTCAACCTGTTTCCCAAAATAAACACATCCAACAGAGAAACGCATCTAACACCAATAGGTTCTCACCAAGCCCTTCACCAAACTCATTAAGCTCACCATGGTTGTTAACTTATGAGTCACTTTACCTCTCTGCACATCATACAAAAGAAATGCCAACAAGGATCTCTTCCAATAGCTAGTGCCATATCAGCAGATGAATTTGTAAGTTACATCAGCCTTGCCAGCGGATGAATTTGAAAGTTATATCAGCGGATGAATTTGTAAGTTACATACCTTATATTAAGATAGGTGAAATTGAATCATTAATTAGTTTCTTACAACAGCCTCGCGAGCCAGTTTTCTAGGTCTTTAATAAGCTTATATAATTAGGACAATCAACATCAAGTCTTTTCTGCTTGTGTCTGAAAGCTAAGTCGTTTAATACACCAACGTGTTTCAGAAAATGCTCATGGCTAGAAACTGTTGGATATTATGTAGGCAAATATGCATAGTTCTATTTGCTTAGTTAACTCGTTTAGTTGTATCATTTCAAGTAGAGATGATATGGGAACTAAATGTTTCCAACAGCAATACAGGACCAGCAATATAGGGTCGGTGTCTATATTTTCGAAGTTGTAAGGATTGCACTTTTGATGTCAATAAACTGCAGAAATAATTTTATACCAAATGAAATTTGAATATTTGAATGGTTTTTTAAAAGACAAGTTTTCAATGTATGATATATAACAACTTATTAATTTTTTGGTTACATATGCAAATATGCAATTTTTGGTATGTATATATGTAATTGCTTCTTTACTTTTTACCATATTGATTGTTGGGAATGTCTAACCAATGCCCTTAGGGCATTGGTTAAGATTTGTCTTTTTGTGATTTTTAATAACTATTTATGTGGGTCCCCGTCTAAATATGCAACTTTATGTCAACTACAAGAACCATTTATGTAATAAAACCAAAGACAAGAAGAAATCTTAACCAATCACCTAAGAAGCATGGTGGACATTCCATGATTGTTTTATGCGTGAAATGTTCACTTTTAAGGTCAAACATTTCAAGCTGAGATTGATTTCTTTATTCCTCAAGTAATTAGGAGGAAGTTTACTAGAATATAGACTTGCGTACTACAGTAATATTATATTATTATATAAAAAAGACATCATTATGTAGGTCCTATTTAAAAATTTATTATGGCTATTAGTTGCCATCATAAGATATTTAAGTGTTTTTGCAAGACTCATAAAGACGTGTTTATATCAAGGTAGTGTACAGGTTTAGTCCTTGTGTTATGTCCAAAATTTCACATTATACGTTTTAGTTTCACAAATTAAGGTGTTGGTCTTTAACTTTGTCAAAAAAGAAAAAAGCATACACATGTAGCCCATTGCAACATTAAAAATAAAGCTGTTCATTTCTATAAATTGAAACATGGCGATGCAATTTATAAGAGTTGAAAAGTTGTGCTTATAAAAGTTTCTTTCTTTTTATGCTCTTCAAAAACTTTTATTAATACCTTGGGGATTAGAAGTGTAACTGTTGGATATAACGTTGAATTAAGTTCAACCCATTTGCATTACTTAAATTTTTGTTTGAGAGTAGAATTCTAACTTGAGCTTCCATTATTGATTGCATTCATCATATCCACTGCCTTCTAAAACAATCGGAAAATCAGTAAGTCATCATCTACTCTTTTTGCTTATTTCCAGGTTTTTTATTTAATAATTCCTTCATCTAAGAAATGATATGTTTATCATTTAGAAAGCTAGAATAGATTATTGTGTACTAATATTGTTCAGTTATGGTTTAAAGCGAAACTTGATAAAAGTAAGGTTAAAACTAATGAACAATTTAGAAAAATAATGATAGAAGGTAATCTTACAAGAATCAAGTTGAAACACAGTCACTAACAGTTGATTAAAATAAGTGGGATAATAGTTCATCTATACAACAACTATATGACATAGTTCAAGTCTGTTTTAATTGAGCTAGTAACCAAGTGAATCACTAAAAAGTACTCTGTTATCAGCGTATGCCATGCACTTGATGATTCTTTCATGCTCAATTCATTTTACGTCCACATTTTACATTACTGTTTTAGTAAAATGTTACGTTGGGCTAATCTTTTACATGGAAATCCAGCTGCTTGCATATCATTGATCATGGCTGCTTCTTCCATTCCTCATCGATGGAAATATGATGTCTTTGTAAGTTTTAGAGGTGAAGATATCCGTAAAAGTTTCATTGATCATCTATTCAATGATTTCAAGCAAAAAGGAATTTATGCTTTTAGAGACGATAATGAATTGCCAAAAGGAGAAGAGATATATCCTCATCTCTACAAAGCCATTGAAGAATCGAGGTTTTTGATAGTTATCTTCTCCAAAAATTACGCTTCTTCAACATCGTGTCTGAGGGAACTTGTCAAAATACTCCGGTGCAAGCAAATGGGAAAACCTAAACACGAGGTTCAAATAATCTTTTATGATGTTAAACCTGATGTAGTGAGGAAACAAACTGGGAGCTATGCTGAAGCATTTGCCAAACATGATGTTTCAAATAGAACACAGGTGGATGAATGGAGGGAAGCTCTATCCATGGCGGCTAACTTATCTGGATGGGATCTCCAGGACATGACAAATGGGTAAATTTCTTGTTTTTGTGTAATTAGTATTGTAGCTGTACTAAAGCTTAACACTATATAGTTTTTCTTACTTATTGTGTCTTTGTGGTTAACAGGTATGAGTACAAGTTCATCGATTGCATCTCCAAAGACATACTCAAAAAATTATGTGATGGACCCTTGCATGTCGGTGAAAACCTTGTTGGCATAGATTTCCATTTCGACAAATTAGACTTGTCACGCTTTGTTGGGTCAGATAAGGTTAACATGATTGGAATATGTGGTATAAGCGGAATAGGAAAGACGACCCTTGCCAAAGCTATATATAACTTGATGTATGTCCACTTTGAAGGAAGTTGCTTTTGTGAAGATGTCAAAGAAGTTGAAGAAAAACAAAGCCTAACTCAAGTCCAGATGCAAATGATTGGTAAGATTCTGAAAACAGATGATCTAAAGATATTAAGTATTGGAGAGGGTTCTATGATAATAAAGCAAAGGATGGCATGTATGCCGATCCTGCTTGTTTTGGATGATGTGAATAACGTGAAGCAGTTAGAAGCACTAGCAGGTTCACCTGCTTGGTTTTTCCCAGGAAGTTTCATTATTTTCACGGGTAAAGATAAGCAGTTGCTAACATCACATAGAGTGGATGAAATCTATGAAATGGGGGATTTGGATCAGTGTAAAGCTCTTGAGCTCTTCAGTTTACATGCATTTGGAATAAGGCATCCTACAAAAGATTTTGAAGAGCTCGCTTCCCAAGTTATAATACATTTGCAAGGTCACCCATTGGCTCTCAAAATTTTTGGTGGATTATTGCGTGAAAAACCTGTGGATGTTTGGGAAGGCGAAATAAAAAGACTCCAAACATATCCTAATTCAGAGATAGTACAAAAACTTCGACCAAGTTATGATAGCTTGGAATTTGATCGGAAAAGAATGTTTCTTGACATTGCATGTGCCTTCGTTGGAGAAAATAAAGATTTTGCTGAAAGTATACTAGACAGCAGCAACTGTTCCGCAAATGCTAATATTGAATTTTTGGTTGATAAGTTCCTGATAACAGTGTCTGCATATGATATGCGTCTTCAAATGCATGAGTTGATTCAGAGCATGGCAAGGGAAATTATACGTGAAGAATTCAGCATGCCTGGGAATCACAGCAGAAGATTGTGGATTTCATCAGAGGATGATATACTAAATGTAAACAAGGTATTAAGTGGCATATGATTCCTTTTTCAACATAAACATTACATTTGAGTATAAGCAATTGCCTTTATTGTTGTTGTTTTTTATGTTTTTTTGTTTTTTTTATTTTTTTTATTTTTTTATTTTTTATTTTTATTTTTTAATAAAAGCAAGTACAATATGATGATCTCTGTTATTTGTATCTAGGTAGCAGAAGAAGTTGAAGTTCTAGTCCTTTTGCTTAAGAAAAACTGTCCAAATTTTCCCATAGATGGACAAGCTCTTACACGTATGAAAAACTTGCGGATACTAAAAATATGCTTTTCGAAAGTCGAAGGACGTTGGCAGCCATTTGCAGTAAACTTTTCTGGAAGACTGGATTTGTTGTCCAATAAATTAAGGTTGCTTTATTGGCATGGATTGCCTTTACAGTCCTTACCTTCAGATTTTTATCCGGAAAACATTGTTGCCATCGACTTGTCTTACAGCCACATAAAACAACTTTGGACAACACCAAAGGTATTTACTTGTTCATATGTGTGTTTGTGTTCGACACCTAATGATATACAAACTTATCTTTTTTCTATTGATGCCAGTGCTTAAGAAAGTTGAAAGTAATGAAGCTAAGGCACTGTTGTAACCTAACAACCACCCCTGATTTCTCAGAGATTACAAATCTCGAAGAACTAGATCTTGAAGGTTGTGTGAATTTGGTTACAGTTCATCCATCAATTGGAATGCTCAAGAGACTTGTTGATTTAAATATGAGAGACTGCAGACGGGCTGCGAGTTTTCCTAGCAAAGTGGAAACGGATTCTCTTCAGGTTTTGAATCGCTCGGGATGCTTAAATGGCAGCCTGAAGCCTTTTGGTCTAGATGCTGGACTTAAATCTCTAGTCATATGGAACCAACATCCCCAAAGATCAGTTTCATTGGAAGGTTTACATATGTTGAAGTCCCTGAATTTAAGCTACTGCAATTTAGTACAAGTGCCTGAGAGCATTGGAGGCTTATCATGTCTAAAGCAACTAAGCTTGGAAGGGAACAATTTATTAGAAGTGCCTGAGAGCATTGGAGGCTTATCATGTCTAGAGGATCTGGACTTGGAAGGGAACAATTTTACTAGCTTGCCTGGAAGTTTCAATCAACTATCTAGTCTTGGCTGGCTTTATGTTAATGGATGCAAGAAGCTGGAAGTGTTGCCTGAACTTCCACCTAGCTTACGAGAAATTAATGCATCTGATTGCACCTCCTTAAGATCAGTTTCATTGGCAGGCTTACATATGTTAGAGGATCTGAATTTAAGATACTGTAATTTAGAACAGGTGCCTGATGCCATTGGAGGCTTATCATGTCTAGAGAATCTGGACTTGGAAGGGAACAATTTTACTAGCTTGCCTGGAAGTTTGAGTCAACTTTCTCATCTTACAAATCTTTATGTTAGTGGTTGCAAGAAGCTGGAAGTGTTGCCCGAACTTCCACATAGCCTAGAAACCATTATAGCACGTGGTTGCAGCTCCTTATGTTCAATTACTGGATCAAACCCAATCATGAGCAGTAGGGCCACTTATCTCGACAATTGTCCAAAATTGTTTGAGAATCTTGCCATTGATAGCCAAGTGTCGATATCGGAGACTGAGTGTCGCGACTCATCTGTAACTTCTCAAGGCTCTACAAACCGGTTTTCTTCTTTCCTTCGTTATGCGCATAACAGATGTGGATTGTTCCGTTCGCCCGGAAGTTCCATTCAGAATATAAATATATATTATCATGGAAATAGCATTCCAAATTGGTTTACAAGTAAAAGTATGGGAAATCAAGTAAAGGTCGAACTACCATTAGATTGGAGTTTCAGTAAGTTAAGGGGATATGGAATTTGTGTTGTTTTTAAGAGAAAAAAACCTTCCAGAGATTTTGGATACTTTGTAGAGAACTTTGATGGAGCTTATTTTTATACATGCTACTATCAGGATTATTTTGAGGATAAGCCAATAAGAATCGATGAGCCAGATATGATATGGTTGCATTATACGACAAGTGAAATACAGTGGTGGAAGAAAGCAAAGAATTTTGTAACATTTTGTTTTTTTGGGAGTGAAGAAATTGAAGTGAAGGAGTGTGGTGTAAGAGTTGTTTGTGATGAAGATTTAGATCAAGAAGCAGTAGACTTGAGTATGTTCCAAGACCTCCCAACTCTATCAGAGCATGATGGGGTCTGGTGCAAGTTTAAGGAGGGAGAAATCCGCTGGTCATGGAAAAAGAGAATCTTTATATAATCATTTATATGTCTGTTTGTAGATTTTGTGATTTTTATTTGGTCTTTTTATTAGCCGCAATAATCTTTCATAAATCCATGTCTTTTATTTAGATAAATAGCTTTCATGTAGGAGACACCCACCAAGTGTTTGATGAAATGCATGACTAGAAATCATTTACTCTACAGCCTCTTTGTAGATTTTTTGGATTTTATGATGTATTAAGAATTGATGTTGTGTTGCGATTTGTACTGTAAGATAATAAACCTTTGCTGTAGTTCATGTCTTTAGAAATTAATATCGTAGCAATTACTTGACTGGTATCAAGACAGTAGAAGAAAAAAATAACACCACCAAGCAACAAACTAAAATGCCCACTTATCAGTTTCATTTTTCCCCGTTTGACTTTCTGACAACACCTTAAACGGTCTGCTTGACCCAAAGGGAAGTCATCAAATGAGTATCTAACCCGTTTGACTTTCTAAAGCCAATCAACATCATGTCTGCACTGGAGTCGGAATTCGACCCTGGTCACACGTCTAAACGTAGGGTCATGGTTCAAGTCTGGTTACGGATTTGGATCCTGGTCAGGCCTAGTAACAGGTTTCCCCACATGCTTTTGCTGTTACGTGCATATATGTAATCCTTAACATTGGGTAGTTCACAGGCATTGTGAAGTGCAAAACATAACCTAAAATTGATGCTTAAATGAGTCACAATCATCACATTTGCAGCAGATATCTATGTAGTTTTCTCTACTTTGTTACAGAATGAACTGATTATGAAACCAGTACAAAAACATGTTTTTTGGGCCACCAATTGGAATAGTTTTAAACATAAAAAAACCCGATAATTGCTTATGAAACTCCCATCGTTTGCTTCATGAATCCAATCGAATTAACAAAAATTCCATTAAAAAATCTTTGAAACTTAATTATTTCAGTTTAAACAAAAACTTACAATTAACTTACAAATGCACAACAGCCATTGATTTCATCATGCACGAAGACACCTCCATTTCATTAGCCACCTGGTTCTTCGACGCGTGAACCCACTTCATCTTCGGGTTCGAGGCATCACACATTGTCAAAAACTCCATGCACTGAAACTTCATTCCAAATCAAATAAACGAGATCAAGCTCCGATAACTTTCGGACGGCTTTGTTTCTCCTTCCAATTTCGCCTGCTCCTTCACACCATGAAACCGACACCAGATAGAGCCGTTGACCATCACAAGACACTAGCCTCGGGGTGTACTCGTGGACCCGTCGCGTTGGTGGGGTCATTTGGACTCGAGTCCATATACCATGTCCAATGTCATATGCTGCTAGCTTATCAGTCTCGAAAAACACATAAAGGACCCCATCACAAACAATTCCCGAACAAACAACCCATGCAATGATATAATTGAAAAAAAGATAAGAACTCACCTTAGCTTTGTCACTATTGAAACCCGACACTGAATCTACATCATCATTATTGTCAAAAGTACCGCATCTAAGAAGATCGAACTTAATTTTTATATACAAACAAAAAATGAAAACAAGAGCAATAGACTAGTGCATGTTTAGATCTTTCCACCAAACAAGGTATAGGTACACGTTTTGTTGTATTTAGACAATGAAAGATCAGACCATAAACTGAATCCAATTGTTACCTTTCTGTGTCAGCATCAAAGCTCTTTCCGTATTGTTTAAAGTAATCCTCCTTGGTTGGACTTTCAAATATTTTTTACGCCGTGGGACTACCAGCTGGGCTTTTAGCCGCCTCATCTTCGCTATGTATGCATTATCTTGATTCGGTCTCGAAAGGCTTCTCGACTTCTGTCAGCATTTGAATATGAATCCTCAGAAACGTCATCCATCGGAGCCAAGTTTTCAGCCTGAGATGTTGATTTGGTATTTGTAGGCACCGTAGCATCAAATGAGAAACCTTCGTCTTTGAATTTATCCCAATCCTCGTCCCACACTGCAGATATCTCTCGAACTCCAGGTTGCCAACCTTGACAATCAAAATAGGTGAACCATAACGCAATATCAATCATTCTATTATAATATTACAAAACATCCCTAACCAAATCATGCCTGTATTTGAAACCCGGTAACTCCTTGCAATGGACCGCATGCTCGCCAAAGGAATCTAAACAAACCTTGTTTAGAGAATCAACACGTATTTACCCCTTTTGCTTTTGATACATTTGGGTTCCTAGCTTCGGCAGCTGTGGAGTTTTTGACTAGGGTTCAACGGGTTGTGCAAAGTAAGTTTGCGACCCCTAAGTCAGAAAATTTCATTTTTAGTAGAATTGGTTTTGCTATTCAAAAGGGGGTTGCGGCACAACTTGTTGCCCGTTTGCCTGCCATCTTATTGTAATCCGTTATTACAAGTAATAATAGAAATTATCTCTTTTATTAAGATAAAATATATATATATATATATATATATATATATATATATATATATATATATATATATATATATATATATATATAGAGATGGCGTTATTGCTCATGACTCATGAGATAAAAGATAATACCCTTTGGAAGCTTTGACATCAATTCCATGTTTTTGCAACGTTCGCTTAAAGCCTTAAGTTGTTCCTCGAGATCGGATTGGATACGATCAGCACGAACTGGTCACCGAAAAAAATGGCCGGTCATCAAGCCATCCTTAAAACTTACTAAAATCTGTTACTCGGGAGCATATGAACTTACTTTAAGGATACCATCAGTGCTGCCATCCTGATCCATTTTCACAAAGTGCCTGATTCAACTCCATCTTCCTCTCCTAAAAGTCAACAGAAAAATCAATTCAATTAACAAATATGGGATTATACTCCAAGTTATAATTAATGTGCTTCAGCTCCCAGCTGCCCTTATTCTTACCAAAAAATAAAAATAAAAATAATAATAATAAATAAATAAAAATAAACAATCACGAAAAATAGATATAATGTACACTAGGCAGCCAGTCAAGCAGAAAGTGATAATGCAATGCTATTTCTCAAGCCATTTATCAATTTTGAGTAGAAGGGGAGATTTTAGCGCATTTATGTGGAAACAGGCCAACTTGGGTGATATTTTATCAATAACGGGTGGCTCAAACTCATAAAATCATAATAATCACTTGATAGTATATAGGAAGATAACATAAAGACAATCAACATCATGTCTGCACTGGAGTCGAAATTCGACCCTGGTCACACGTCTAAACGTAGGGTTATGGTTCATGTCTGGTTTCAGATTTGGATCCTGGTCAGGCCTATATGTAATCCTTAACATTGGGTAGTTCACAGGCATTGAGAAGTGCAAAACATAACCTAAGTGTACTTATTGATGCTTAAATGAGTCAAAATTGTCACATTTGCAACAGATATCTACGTAGTTTTCTCTACTTTGTTGCAGAATGAACTGATTCTGAACCAGTACAAAAACATGTTTCTGGGGCCACCAATCGAAATAGTTTTAAACATAAAACAACCCCAAAATTGCTTATGGAACTCCCATAGTTTGCTTCATGAATCCAATCAAATTAACGATAAGTCCATAAAAAAAGTCTTTGAAACTTGATTATAATATTTCAGTTTAAACAAAAACTTACAATTAACTTACAGATGCACAACAGCCATCGATTTCAACATGCACCAAGACACGTCCATTTCACGAGCCATCTGGTTCTTCGACACGTGAACCCACTTCATCTTCGGGTTCGAGACATCACACATTGTCAAAAAGTCCATCACCTGTCCGAATATCTTAAACATTTCTATCCCGAAAATCAGTTCTTATCAGCTACAAATAGCGAATTCCAGTCCATGGGTGCATCAGGATGCACCGAAACTTCATTCCAGGTTAAATAATCGAGATCCAGCTCCCATAACTTTCGAACGGCTTTGTTTCTCCTTCCAATTTCTCCTTCTCCTTCACACCATGAAACCGACACCAGATACAACCGTTGACCATCACAGGACACTAGCCTCGGGCTGTACTCGTGGACCCTTGGTGGGTGTGGAGTCGATTGGACTCGAATCCAGAGACCATGTCCAATGTCATACGCTGCGAGCTTATCAGTCTCGGAATACACGTAAAAGACCCCGTCACAAACAACTCCCGAGCAAACAACCCCAAAATCAACTGGTAGCCGTTGAATTTCCGTCCATTTGTTTGACGAAGAATCAAAAATCTCACATGAATTTAAAGCCTCATCCCATGAACCAATCCCCCCTACCGCTATTATCAAGAACCGTCCTCGGCCTTTCACACTACTCGTGTGCTTGGTTTTTTCGTTTCTTGATGTACGTCTAACCGAAATCCTGTGAGGATCCCCGTAAACATCCTATACTCCACCAATCCGCGACCGTGTCCGGAGTTGACTTTTGATGGTCAAACGATCAGAGTTGGCTTCAAAAACCCCTAGAATGGACTTTGACCTTGCGTGTTTCATTGATGCAACCTTGTTCCACAATTTTGTCATAGGGCTAAAAACCAACACTCCTCTGTGTGTCTTCCGGTCCATTCTTCCGGAGCTTGAACAACCTCCGACAATGAAAATGTTATCATGGACAGTGGCAACTGAGAACAGAAACCGATTCTTAAGAATTTCTGCCTCAACTTTATGCCATTTGTTGAAAGAAACGTCAAAAGCATATATCTCACAAGAGCTAAGACCATTTGTAACAGTACCGAAAAGGAACAACCATGGACTCGGGTAATACCCTTCTCGTCTCATTTGCATAAAACGAGGTGTCGTGGTCAAAGATCTCCATTTCTTGCACACGAGCCGAGTGTTCATTAAGCTCGTTAATGGGAGTCTCATGAAACAAAACTCGAGAATATCATCAGGAAGAAACACATGCATTGTGTTGTTTCCGTGTGACTTCAATTTCAAAACTCTTTTTCCGATTATTTCTCTTCCACAACCTATCCACTCCATATGAGAAACAATCCACACTCGTATTGTCCGTCCCACTCCCAGGTTTGTAACCTTTACCCACAACTTCACCGAACTCGTCACTTGTTGTGGCTCCAACCTTGCACCCTCCGCCCCTAGTATACAAGCTCAGACACCTTAATGAAACGACTCCCGTGTCATCATCATCAATATCATCATCCATCACACTTCCATGGCAGTCGTTTTTCAACTTTTGGCCAATGCTTGTAACTAGATGTTTCGACACATTGGAAGGCTCATGTTCTTTATGTGATGTTTCACCCCTAAGTTGTTCATGTATCATCTTGCATTCTAAGCCTGGTCATACGAACATTACAAATTAGAATATGATTGCAAAACAAAATCAAGTACACAGGTTTCAGTTGAACAATCAGGATTCAGGGAAATGCTAGGAGATTGAATCTAGACTAGCACAAAAACATGGCTAATTTGTACTCGGAAAGTCAAACGACCACTTTCAAACTTTTAAACTTGCATGGTTCAAGATGAAGTTGACACGCAGAATTTTCCACGTGTTTGCATACAGCACATACTACAGATATGACTTTCAGCGCAAAAAGATATGTGTACATCTTGATGTGGCTGCAGATCAGTACAGCACAGCCAGCCTGTTTTTACATGTTACCAGGCATGTCCGCCACACCTATTCTGCCATCTCTAGTCTAAGCGGTGTCAGAGCTTATTTGGCTTGTATAAAGAATGATAGGCTCAAGTTCAACTCATGGCCTGGCCAAGATTTGAAACTTAAGTTCAGACCCTACACTAGTAAAAAAGAACGTTCTGTGGCTTGTTTTCTACGACTTGTATAAGTTTGAGAAAACCATAAAATCTATGAAGGGGTCACAATAGGTGTCAAAAGTTAGTTACTTTGTACTAAGGGCATGTTTGGGTGCGTGTTTTGCAAAAGTGATTATCCCATATCTAGTGTTGGGATACCCACTTCTTTTGTCGCAACTCAACCATATTAAATGTTAAAATTACAGTTGACAACTTCAAGCTACACGAGCACATCCAAACACCATCTATATAAAGTAGTTGATCATCTAATATCAAAACGCAGATCCAAACATGAAACACCCCTTAATTTCTAATCACCTATAATACGAAACTAGTAACTACATATATCACGAAGGACTGCAACTTAGCGCACCTTCCTTGATTTCTAGAATATCCATATCTTCTACATATTTAAAAATCAGTACTCATTTTGAAGGACAACAAATAACAAACAACTTTATGTCATTAACACTATACGAACGAACCAAGTACATGTTAATATATTGTACAATTCAGTACATAAAAACAGCACAAACAACAATCAAAGTCAAGTACCCATAGATTCAAATTTACATATATCCATTAAAATACATAGACCCTAGTCCCAAAACATTCCAAACTAAAAGTCATATAACTTTTTTTTTCCCTTCAAAATTAACAATCTTACAAATCATTATCTAAAAATGAAATCCTAAAATGCAATGTATGACCATCTAAAGTCAATATTTGACCCAATCAAAAAAGGAACACAAATACTAACACCAAACAAATAAACAAACATATGAATGTACTAAGTACACAAGAGTAAAGAAAACAAACCTCATGAAGTTAATGTTCAAGATTCTTGATTTGAACACAAGAATCAACCCAGATTTTAGATCCAACAAAAGGGTTATTTAAAATGGGTCATTTTAGTAAAGTATGAAAAAACCATTTTTCAAGACAGAAGAGAGAGAAGTGATGGATCTCAAGTGAAGTCATGATATATCACTTTAGTTCAGAAAAGTGGAAAAGAGAGGTGTTCCTGTTTTTTTGTTTTATTTACCTAGACTAGAATTATATTTCTACTTTTTTTGTAACTTTGATGAAAGTTGTCCATGATAGGTCCCAAAAATAATTAAGTACTGTAGTTATATTGAATGGTAAAATGAATAGCATTTTGTTAATCTTTCTTTTTGTAAAAATAATAAATTAAAACCAAACATTTTAGTACCTCATGTGTTATATCCAAATTGTAGGGCGCAGTTCTTGTCAAAAAAACCCGGGTTTTTAAAACCGGGTTAACCGGTTAGACCCGCCAGGTTTTGAGTAAAGCCCGCGTCAACCCGGGTCTTGAAGCCCGGACGGGTTTCATTTTTTTTAATATTTTTTAATAAAAACCGGCTTGACCAGGCGGTCGAACCGGTTAACCCGGTCGGAAAAAATAATAATAATAAATGAAAAACCATATTGACTGGGCGGTCAAACGGGTGCTCGGTGACTCGACCGGGTCGATTAAAAACCTGGTTTTTAAAACATTGGGTTTTATACCCCATTTTAAAAATCAAACCTATATACTTAACAACTATGCTGGGAATGAAAGCATTCATTCATTTCAATACCTTCAAACCAAATGGCCTCTTAGTAAATTGAAAAAAACGTCCTCGTGTGTTATATCCAAATTGTCGGGCGCAGTTCCTGCCTTTTAAAAGTGTATGTGTGGTTTTTTTGGAAAATAATTGATGCATGTATAGTCTATGGTTCAAAGTGAAATGACTAAAATTACTCAAAGTGAAATGAAAAAGTCTCAGCGAAAGCAAAAACATTTTAGTCATTTCACTTTAGCCCAGAGATGATATTCGCACCAAAGATTTTTCACAAAAACGACACCAACACTTTCGTAAAGAAATGCTTTGAGTTTGAACATGCCACAGGGACAACTCAACTTTCTGCAATTTACTCATTTAGTAATCATATACGAAGTGTAAACCATATTTAACTTTCTGCAATTTACTCCATTTTCACAAAGTGAAATGACTAAAATTACATGATTAGCATATCTATGTAAACCATATTTAACTTTACTATCAAGAACATACTCATTCAACTTAGCAGGTAACTTAGAAATCCTACTAGAGTTCCTACTGCCACCTTCCTCAACCTGAATAGGAATATTTTGAAAAATAGGAACCTCTTTTTGATTTTGAAAAATATTTCCCCAAGAGTGATTTTGATCATCTAAGGGAGTTTCAGTGTGTTGTTCATCATGTCCAGGCTGAGGATCAACTCCAAGACATGGCTGAGGTATCTGTTCTTTACAACCAGACCGACTAAAGTTGCCTACAGACCCTTGTTGATGCACACTACCTTCTATACCAGAAACAGATGTTGTATATTCAGGATGGGGCATAAAACTATTTGAATCTTCATCATTGGGAGTTGAAGTTTTGGTTTTTATTTCAAACTCAAAAAATCAAAAAAGTTTAGGCTTCTAACATCAGTATTAGCCTTAGAAATAGAAGAACTATTTTGATCCATTTTAAAAGGAAAAACAGTTTCATAAAATTTCACATCTCTTAAGTCCAAGATAGACCTATACTCAAGACTTACCAACTTATAAGATTTTTTACCACTGGCATAGCCAATTAAGACACATTTTTTAGACCTCTTGGAAAATTTATTTGTTTCTTTTAAAATAGTGGCAAAACATAAACAACCAAAACTCCTAAGATAGACAAGACTAGGTTCCCTACCATATACTATACAAAAAGGAGATTTCCCATTCAGAACAGAGGAAGGTAACCTTTTATTCAAGTATGTAGCAATTAAAATACAATCAGACCAAAACACAAGAGGAATCCTCCCCAGAAACATAAGACTTTAAGCAGATGTCTATGTTTCCTCTCAGCAATCCCATTTTCCTGAGGGGTATATGCCACAGAGGTTTGATGAATAATTCCCATAGTATTAACAAAATCATTCATTTTATTATTTATAAATTCAGTACCATTACCAGACCTAATAACCTTGATTTTTTTATCAAACTGAGTCAAAAACATATTAAAAAACCTAACAAACATATTAAAAACTTCATCTTTCCTATTAAGCAAATATACCCAAACAGATCTACTATAATCATCAACCACAATTAAGAAATATCTATAGCCCTCCATGCTAATAATTTTATAAGGTCGTCAAACATCAAGATGAATTAATTCTTCAAAAACTTTAGATTTATGTTCACTTAATGAAAAAGAATCTCTTGTTTGTTTAGCCTTGTGACAAACATCACAAGGACCATTATGATCAACATTTGTAGGTTTAAGAGAACCTTTAAGCAATTTTAAAACCTGATTAGCAGGGTGACCAAGCCTATTGTGCCAAATCTCTTTAGAAACAAAACAGACAAAGAACTCACTTTTAACTACACAAACAGACATGCTATGGTTCTTATCAAACAAATAAAGACCACCAAACTCACTACTAGTCCCCAACACTTTCTGCTGTTTCAAACCTGAATATAACATGTAGTTTCATCAAACCCAACACTAAGCTTACTATCCCTAATCAATTTATTAACAGATAGCAAACTAACACAATACTCAGGCACAACAAGAACATCAAACAAAACCACATCCTTATTAACCTCAGGTTACCCACATGTGTAATATTAGCCAAAGTACCATTAGGATGACCAGCAGTTAATTTTAACTCAGAAATATCAACAAGATTAAACATGTCTTTAGAACTATTTGTTAACTGATGATTTGCCCCAGAGTCTATAATCCATCCCAAGTGGTAATTAACACCATTCAGATTAATATTAGCAAAAAAAAATTGGTAAAATTTTTTATTAAAGAAAACACTGCAGTTAAAGAAAGAACAAGAACTACCTGCCATATTGGCATGAGCAGGACTAGGTTTCTCATTCAAAAGATTCATTAACTTAATAACGTGTTCATTAGTAAAAATTAACCACATTAGCACTTTTGGGATCATTGTTTTGTTAAAAACAGGTTTAAGATTAGGATTCTTCTTGAATCCTTAAGGATAACCAATGATCTCAAAGCACTTATCAACAATATGTCCTTTTAAACCACAATTAGTACACAACAAACTATCATAATTCCCCCTATTATTTTTTTCGAAATTATTATTCCAGGTACCAGTATTTCTTTTCCAATTAGTATTCTTATTATCAATAGTTTTAGAAACAAAAAGGCCTTCTCAGTTTTCACATAAGTGGTAGGAATTCCTCTGTGGGATTCTTCCCTAGAAACAATCACGAAGGCATCCTTAACTTTAGGAAGAACTTCTTTGATTATCGACCATGCTTGTCGAGAATAAGTTCTTGCCTGCCAGTTGAGGTATAGTTTACTGATCATATTTATGTAGTCCAGTTTTGCAGCTCTTCATTAAGCTTAACTTTTTGTAATTAGCTAGTCAGGAGAAATGCCAGGACTAGATATGGTTGACTGATATGTAGGCTAATATGTATTTTTAAAGAGACAATGTGAGAGCATTGTCGAAATAAATATGCTAGTTGATGATTAACATTAGCACGCTGCACTTATGGAACATATTTAGTTCCAATTTTGGTAATTGAAGAAGTTTATCAAGTGAAGTTTCGTTCATTTTACCTGGTAATTTCATGTAATATAAGAGGAAGTTGATGCTTTAATGTTTTAAAATGTTGAAACTAAGTTCAAGAAACTTCAAGCACACTACTAGAAAACAGGGCTACACTGACGGATTTACCGACTGGACTTTTTCCGTCAGTAATTGCTTACAGAATTACCGACGGATTACTG
The DNA here is from genome assembly GCA_910596185.1 of Chrysanthemum makinoi. NCBI lineage: Eukaryota > Viridiplantae > Streptophyta > Magnoliopsida > Asterales > Asteraceae > Chrysanthemum > Chrysanthemum makinoi. The sequence continues at coordinate 47,506,209 of OU343219.1, read as the reverse complement.
ACGGAGCGTGTTAGTGACGGATCACTGGCAGATTAGTGACAGATCACTGACGAACAAAATTCTGTCAGTAATCCGTCAATAATTACCGACAGAATTCTGACAGATTAGTGACGGGAGGAGATTCCGACGGTATTCCGTCATTAAATGCCGACTGATTATGAACGGTTGGTAACCCATCACTAGTCATCTATGTCACCGACGAATTACCGATGTAATTTAGTATTTATATTATTTTTACATTTTACTCTTTTATTAAGATATGTATCGATTTTTTATACCTTGTGCCCACAAATACACTTGTATCACGATATGTATACACATTTGTTACAAAACGCACACATATCATCGCATCAGGATGATGCATGGGACTACCATGGATGAGGTCTTAATTATAGGTCGAGTATGACAGCGTATGAGTTCATAACATTGTTGTGTTATTGGAAAAATTGCTCAAATACCGATGAATGAGGCTTATCTAGATGCGTTGTAACCGCTCTGCTAAACCTATTAATGGTAAGACGAAATTTCATTTTCTAAGTATGTGTTAATTGAGTCGCCCGCTCCAAGGATATTTTATCAACATTATGTGTACGAGCCTCTTCAAACATGGCTTATTACAAGCGTCATTTGGTTTGATCTTGTTGAAGGGATAAAGGTTAATCGTAACATATCATGTTGATATCGCCTATTCAAACATGGTTTATTACAAATACAAGAAAAATCCTTTCGTTCAACTTTTTGTATACATTTGTCAAAACTTAAGTAAATAATAACAAGCACGTCGTGTTCATATGCTTCTTTACAATTTTACTCATCTGCCATAACTTATACGTTTATTTAAACAATTAATTTGTCAATATAATTTTTTTAGTATAAGCTAACAAAATAAGATAGCACAAATACATAAAAAATTGTTTATACGAGACTAGTTAGCTTTTAAAAGTCAAGGTTTATGATCATGGGCGGACATAAAAAAAGGGGGGGGGGGGGAAGTGCCCTATAGCAAAAAAATTTATAGTGTAAAATTTTTAAAATATTTAACATTTTTAGTAATTTCCCTTTATGTACCAATTCATAGTGTAGTTTCTAAAATTTATCAAAGTGTGCCCGCTCGATCAAAAATGTATAGCTCTACCCCTGTTTATGATAATTTTGATTCTCTAATTTTATTTTTATGTTTTAATATTTATTTTTATGCATAATCTTTTTATTCTCTAAAAATCATCATTCCCTAAAACTATAATTCCCGCTAGGTATTTTAATGTGTCCCGCCTTATTGGAATTAAAGGCAACGTTTTTATTTGATCTTGTTGCTAGGCTGCTGTTTAGTTGTTGAGCTTTTGTTGGTTACTTTTGCTGATGTTTGCTATTACTACCGAATCATATCCTCAAGAAAACCATGACATCCGTTAGAGCAAACAACTTTTGATCTTGACCATTATAATTCATGAATTATCTTTTTATAACCATTAACCCATAATAAAACCCCACCTTCTTCCCTTTCTGCTTTCCCTGTTACCCAAAACCAGGAAACACAAACAAAACACTGAACCCTTTTACCCATCCCCTGCACCCACGCCTGTCCCTCTCTTTTGCCCATCACTTACCCATCCCCTGCACCCACGACTGTCTCTCTCTTTTGCCCATCACTTACCCAACTTTCAACACACTAGCCCCAGGGGGTGTTTGCTGCTGATTTTCTACACTAAAAGGGGTTTGTTTGCTGCTGATTTTCTGCAATAAAAAGGGTGCGTTTGCTGCTGATTTTCTGCGCAACAGGGGGTGTTTGATTTGCTTATTTTCAGCCCCGAAAAGGGTGTATTTGTTTGCCTTGGTTGGTCCTCGGTCCACAGCAGTAACACCAAAGAGGTGTTTGGTGTTTGTGTGGCCTATTTCAGCCCTCGAAAGGGTGTGCATAAAAGGGTGTTTGGTAATGGCGGGTTTTGAAAATTTTTGTAGCTAAGGAGAGCCTATAAAACCATAGTTTATTTTAGTATTTAAAGATCCTTTTAGTGCCCCATAGGCTGCTGCTACATGCATGGTTTTTAATGTGCTTATCCCATTTGATCTTTAGTTTATTTGATTATTAGGTGTTGTAGAATCTATAAACTGATTCTACTAGCTAAGTTTGCTTATTTTAATATTGGTTTTATAGGCTCTCCTTAGCTGTTAGCTTTTTAGTCCTCATTAGAATCCTATTAGTTAAGGGTTTTTTTTTGTTTTTTTGTTTTTTTTGGCAAGCTTTTTAGTCCTCATTAGATCATTTTCTAAATCTGCAAATTCTGCTTATTGAGTTGTTTCAGATTGAGTAGTTTTAATAAAAAGTCATTTTGTTTGCTTATTTTTAAGTGTGTTAAAAGCTATAAAGCATAATGAGGTGATTAAATCGTTAGACCCACAACAAGTTTCTTCATAATGTTTATAAATTATTTAATCGTTAGACCCGAGCAACGCACGGGTATTGCACTAGTTTGAATGGTTGTTGTTTAGTTGACTTAGTTGTAGTTAGGCTATTTTCATATCATTCTCAATAAGCGTTGTATATTTATCTGTAACAGAATGCATATAAGGAGAAATTTTTGGCAAAGCATGGCCCGGATAAGACTAAACATCCAGCAGGCGATATGGACCTTTGGAATGAGTGTACCGGAGGGAAAAAAAAGGGAAGGACATTTGGTACTAGTTCATTATCGTCAGATCCCCATTATGTGGTGACGGGTATGCCTTCCACTAGATCTTCTTGCAATCCTCATCCTCATTGTGGGGGTTCAACATCCATGAGTGAGGTTAGTAACTTTTATTAGTTGTTAAGTAAATGAGTTGGTTTAGGCAGAAAACAAGTCATATTGAGTAAATGGGTTGGTTTAGGTAGTTGTATGTTTATGATGTATTTAAATTGTAGGTAATACGGTTGGAAGAAAAGATGGAGCTACAAAAACAAGAGCATGTTACTCGTGAAAAAGCTCTAAGGAAGGAATTTGAGGATCGTGAAGCAGCAATAAACAGACAACGAGAGGAAGATCGCCGTGAATGGCAAGATAGCCTTAGGGAGTTCCAAAAGATTATGCTTGGAAGATCATCACATTCCCCTTCTACCTAGTAACTAAAATATTTTGTAGTAGGATATCGGATATTAGCATCGTAGACATTTTGTTATCTTGAAGTTGTAAATCGAATGTTTGATCGATATTTTGCGGATTTTAGTATGAATTTGAATGAATGTATTATGCACATTTTGGATCATTGTGCAGATTATTCTTTTATATACAGCAACCTGTAACTAGTTATTGTGGTAATTGTATCAGTAATATTGGTGGGTAAACCCGTTGGAAATCTGTCGGCAATTTCTCGTCAAGTTGTCGGTAAATCCGTCAATATTTTTTGTTGGTAGATTGTTGGTAATACTGACCGATTGCCGACAAGAAAATCTGTCATTAAATTTTTAAATCTGTCGGTAATTCTGACGGTAAATATTACCGACGACGATATTACCGACGAAAATTTCTGATAGTAACCCGTCGGTAATGGCCATTACCGACGGGTTACCGACAGAACTGGCCGTCGGTGTAGCCCAGTTTTCTAGTAGTGGCAATGAGAATATGAGATTAATATCTTAATTAGTTAAGCCAACAAGATGTTATTAGGTAGAAATTTACAAGAGAGTAGACTTTTGTAGAATAACATCATCATGCTGGTCAAAACAAATTTTTTTTATTTTTTATTTTTTTATTTTTTTATTTTTTTATCTTGATTTATTGATTTCTCTTATTTCCTTAAAAATAGGTTTGTGTTTTATTTTTTGCTTTTTTTGTGATCATTTTATGAACAGAAACTGAATTTATGATATCCAATTTGAAGACCACTGATCTTTTATATAATAAAGGAATTACATCATTTCAGAGTGATTTTGTCAATTTATTCTTATTGAAAAAATAATTGGGCTAATAGGAGAGCTCGATATCGCCACATAAGCAAAATCGTGTGATGTGATTGGTAAATAAAAGTCAAAATTAAATTTATTTTGGTCAAACTTTAATAAATTTGGTGGAGAAATTTGATTGATAAAAAAAACACATAAAAATATAGGTGTCAAATTTATGAAAACAAAAACTTAAAAAAAGAGGAGGTAATTAATAAAACTTTAGTGGTTGAATTTTTAAATATTATATAGAGGTAAGTGTAATATTATAAGCCTCCATATTTTTTAATAACTTTAGACTATAAACAAATATCCCCTTATACTTTATACCCTTTATACTTTATATCTTAAAAAAATAAAATGTATATGTTGTTTAAAATAACAACGTATAAATTTGCATAAGATTATAAGTATCACTTTTTTTACTATATACGTTCAATAATGACTCATTTATTTTATTTTAAAAGTTTAACCTATGTGGACACGAGTTTACATTTTAAATACGGCTAAATTACTGACAACGGGAATATAATTATCAAATCGTAAGCACGAGTTACTTTAATATAAAATTAAATATACACGATTGTATCTATAACAATGACTCATGTAATTCTTATTTATTTATATAAGGATATCTCGAAAGACATTTTTAAAAAACTTTAAAGAGTATACTTTAACTTTATCAACGCTCATTATGTGCTATTAAACTTGCATCATGTGTACAACATAATATTAGTAGTAAATTTAAATAACAACATTAACATCTTTTTCAGCTAAATAAAATTAAATCTTGAGTTACTTAGCAGAAAATTTTACAAATATTTTACCAAATTCTAATGGATATTAATACATAATGAAAAACTCGTGCATAATATTAGTTGTACTTATATCACAATTTTCATGGGCAAATTCTTATATATGTATATACTGAACTAAAATGTTAAAATAAATTTGATTTATGTGTAAACTTTGTGCGTACACGAAACATATAACGATATAATTATATGCAATTACCTTTAAAGACACAATATTCAGTATTAATACAGGATAATTTTTTTTTATCAAAACCCAGTGCATGCACGGGTATTATAACTAGTAGTTTAATAGGCTAATATTAATTTGATCTACCGTCACTTTTTAATAAATATAATCTCTTCCGTCCCAAATTATTGATTTATGTTAGATGAATCTTAAATATGTCCGTTGTAGCACACATTATGTGCCTATAACGCAAGCCATCATACCGGTTTCATAAATGTCGCACTATTGAAGGGATCAGGGGAACGATCTGAACAAATCGCCACAAGAAGTTTTGTAATTTACTATTTTAGTTTTTAAGACCATCCACCTGACCAATGAGCATATTGATTATTTTGTATGTAAAATGTTCATTTTAAGGTCAAAAATTTCAAACTAAGATTGGAACATTTATTGATTAAGTAATTAGAAGGAAGCTTCCTAGAAGGTACGCTTAATTTTAAACGCAGCGTATTAATATTTAATATGATCACAAAATAAAGACATCTATGTACGTCCAATTTACCAATATATTAAGAGTATTAGTTGCCATCATAACTTATTTAATTGTTTTTGCAAGACTCGTAAAGATTATTTTATATTATGGCACTGTACAGGTTTAATCCTTGTCCAAAATTTCACATATACTTTTTAGTTTTCATAACATAAAGTCTTTAGCTTTGTCGACAAAGAAAAGAAACCTACACTTGTAGCCCATTTCAACACGAAAGTTAAATAAACCAATCAAATTCATTTTAAGCGATCAGTTTATAATCAAACATCATCATTGTTCATTTCTACAAATTGAAACATTACTTATACCTTGGGGATTAGAAGTGTAACTGTTGAATTTGCATTAATTAAATTATTGTTTGAGAGTAGAAATCTAACTTGAGCTTCCATTAGTGATCACATTCATCATATCCCCTGCTTCTTAATCCCACTGAAAATCAGTAAGTCATCATCTACTCTTTGCTTATTTCCTGGTTTTTTATTTCATCATTCTTTCATCTATATATCATTTAGAAAGAATAAATTATTGTGTACTAAGATCATGATCATGGAAAACCAAATCGAATGAAAGGAAAATAAAAACTAATTGAACACTTCAGAAAAATATTGAAAAAAAAGTATCCTACGATCATCATTTTTAAAACAAAGACTCAGGTAAACTTGATTATAGTTATGGTCTTATGGATAATTTTGGAAAGTCAACATGCATATATTTGTGTAACCAGTTTGGTCTCCAAAACCGGTTTTGGGGTAAAACCGGTCGAATCAGGAATCGGAAACTCGGCCAAGTAAATTAAAAAACCGGTTTGTATAATTCTAGCTTTGTCCAATTTTTGCATAGCATGAATAATACAAAATAATGTGATTAGCATTAAATTACATGATCACACATTTTGAGTATTTAGTCGGGGGAAAACATTTTGAAAATTTAGAAAACGCGTCTAGACTTTAGGTGTTGTTGATTATAGTTATCATTTTAAGACATTAAACTTGTGATTATTTAAATAGCCAGCTTTAAATAACTTATTGGTTACCCAAATCATTATTCAATTCCGAAATTTCAACAAATTTTTGAAGGTCCAAACTTTTATTGTTGATGAAATGCAATCTTACAAATTTCCTTATAATATTTTGTTCTCAAGTCAGATAGCTGATTTGACTAATAATTATGCCATTTGACTAATAATTTCTTCATCATGTATTCTTGGTACTAATTATTGATAATGCCTACTCTTTTTGATAATCTTTACTTGTGAGCGCAGCTCGATCTCAATTTTGATAATGTTTACTACATCCATTCCTCATCGGTGAAAATATGATGTCTTCGTAAGTTTTAGAGGTGAAGATATCCGCGAAAGCTTCATGGATCATCTGTTCAATGACTTCAAGCAAAAAGGAATCCATGCTTTTAGAGATGATAGAGAATTGCCTAAAGGAGAATACATATCCCCACATCTCTACAAAGCCATTGAAGAATCAAGGTTTCTCATAGTTATCTTCTCCAAGAATTACGCTTCTTCATCATGGTGTCTGAGGGAACTTGTCAAAATACTCAAGTGCAAGCAAATGGGAAAGCCTAAACACAAGGTTCAAATAATCTTTTATGATGTTAAACCTGACGTGGTGAGGAAGCAAACTGGGAGCTATGCTGAAGCATTTGCCAAACACGATGTTTCAAATAGCAGAGAGGTAGATAAATGGAGGGAAGCTCTATCCATGGCGGCCGACTTATCTGGATGGGATCTCCAAGACATGACAAATGGGTAAATTTCTTGTTTTTGTGTTATTAGTCTTGTAGCTCTACTAAAGCTTAACACTATGTAGTTTCTGACTCTTTCTGTTACTTATTGTGTCTTTGTGGTTAACAGGTATGAGTATAAGTTCATCGATTGCATCTCCAAAGACATACTCAAAAAATTATGTGACGGGCCCTTGCATGTTGGTGAAAACCTTGTTGGCATAGATTTCCATTTTGACAGATTAGACTTGTCACGCTTTGTTGGTTCAGATAAGGTTAACATGTTTGGAATATGTGGTATAAGCGGAATAGGAAAGACAACCCTTGCCAAAGCTATTTATAACTTGATGAATGTCCACTTTGAAGGAAGTTGCTTTTGTGAAGATGTCAAAGAAGTCACAAAACGACAAGGCCTGATTCAAGTCCAACTGCATATGGTTGGAAAGATCATGAAAATAGAAGATTTGAAAATACCAAGTGTTGGTGAAGGAATTATGGTAATAAAGAAGATGATGTCATCAAGGCCGATCCTGCTTGTTTTGGATGATGTGGATGATCATGAGCAGTTAGAAGCACTAGCGGGTTCGCCTACATGGTTTTGCCCAGGAAGTTTGATTATTTTCACTGGTAAAGATAAACAGCTCCTAAGATCTCATAGAGTGGATGGAATTTATGACATGAAATTTCTAGATAATGATAAATCTCTTGAGCTCTTCTATTCATTCGCCTTTGAGGAAAAAATTCCTTCTCCATGCTTCAAAGAAGTTTCTGAGAAAGTTGTGAAATATGTGCAAGGTCACCCTCTTGCCCTCAAAGTTTTAGGTCGTTTCTTATACGGCAAAAGTGTGCGTTATTGGGAAAGTGAACTGGAAAGGCTCAAAGTACATCCTAATGAAAAGATACAACGAGTGCTTCGTCTAAGTTACGATGGGCTAGACCCCCATCAGAAAAATATCTTACTTGATATTGCATGTTTATTCGTTGGAGAAAACAGTGATTTTGTAGCAAGCATACTAGATGGCTGTAACTTTTTTGCAGTTAGAAACATGCAATATCTAGTTGATATGTCATTAATCATGATCTCTAGCAATAATTCACTTCAAATGCATGACTTGATTCAAGCAATGGCAAGGGAAATTGTTCGTGAAGAGTCTATCATGACTGGGAAACAAAGGAGATTGTGGAATTCATCTGAAGTTTCCAATGTATTTAGTGAAAAGAAGGTAAGTAGTGGTATATGATTATTTTTTCTCTACATTAATACAATAAAGTATTAGCAAAATATCCTTATGAAGCTACATGTTCTTGCTTTTCCAGGTGCCAATAAGTGATGCAGTTGAAGTTCTAGTCCTTTCGTTAGAGAAATTTAGTCAAACGGTTCAAATAGATGCTAATGATTTTGCACGTATGAAAAGGTTGCGGATCTTGAAAATCTATCAAGAGGAAAAACCATATGAGCATAAACTTGAATTGGAGGGCCATTATGTGATCTTCTCAGGAAAAAATTTGTATCATTTGTCCAATGAGCTAAGCTTGTTTTATTGGCATGGATGCCCTTTCGAGTACTTACCTTCAGATTTCTATCCAGAAAACATTGTGGCCATAGACCTGTCTTACAGCAACATAAAATATTTTTGGACAACACCTAAGGTATTTACTACACACATGTTTTCCTATTTGATACCTTATGATCCGAGAACTTATCTTATTTTATTTTATTTTTATTTTCTATCGATGTCAGTGCTTTAGAAGGTTGAAAGTAATGAAGCTAAGGTACTGTTGTAACCTAACAACCACCCCTGACTTCTCAGAGATTACAAGTCTAGAAGAACTAGATCTTGAAGGTTGTGTGAATTTGGTTACAGTCCATCCATCAATTGGAATGCTCAAGAGACTTGTTGTCTTAAATATGAGAGACTGCAGACGGGCTGCGAGTTTTCCTAGCAAAGTGGAAACGGATTCTCTTCAGGTTTTGAATTGCTCAGGATGCTTAAATGGCAGCCTGAAGCCTTTTGGTCTAGATGCTGGACTTAAATCTCTGGTCATACGGAACCAACAACATCCCCAAAGATCAGTTTCATTAACAGGTTTACATATGTTGAAGTCCCTGAATTTCAGCTACTGCAATTTTACTAGCTTGCCTGAGAGCATTGGAGGCTTATCATGTCTAGAACGTCTATACTTGGAAGGGAACAATTTTACAAGCTTGCCTGGAAGTTTGAGTCAACTTTATAATCTTCAAAAACTTATACTTAATGGTTGCAAGAAGCTGGAAGTGTTGCCCGAACTTCCACCTAGCTTACGAGAAATTAATGCATCTGATTGCACCTCCTTAAGATCAGTTTCATTGGCAGGCTTACATATGTTAGAGGATCTGAATTTAAGATACTGCAATTTAGAACAGGTGCCTGATACCATTGGAGCTTTATCATGTCTAAAGTATCTATACTTGGAAGGGAACAATTTTACTAGCTTGCCTGGAAGTTTGAGTCAACTTTCTCATCTTGAAAAACTTAGACTTGGTGGTTGCAAGAAGCTGGAAGTGTTGCCCGAACTTCCACATAGCCTATATGATCTTAATGCATCTGATTGCACCTCCTTATGTTCAATTAAGGGATCAAACCCAATCATGAGCGAAAGGTCCACTTATCTCAACAATTGTCCAAAATTGTTTGAGAATCTTGCCATTGATAGCCAGGTGTCGATATCGGAGACTGAGTGTCGCGACTCATCTGTAACTTCCCAAGGCTCTACAAACCGGTTTTCTTCTTTCCTTCGTTATGCGCATAACAGACGTGGATTGTTCCGTTTGCCAGGAAGTTCCATTAAGTATATGGATATATATTATCAAGGAAATAGCATTCCAAATTGGTTTACAAATAAAAGTATGGGAAATCATTTAAAGATCAAATTACCGTTAGATTGGAGCTTCAGTAAGTTAAGGGGATATGGAATTTGTGTTGTTTTTAAGAGAAAAAAACCTTCCGCATATTTTGGATACTCTGTAAAGAACTTTGATGGAGCTTCTTTGGGAGAATGCAGTCCATACTACTATGACGAATATTTTGAGGGTAAGCCAATAAGAATCGATGAGCCAGATATGATATGGTTGCATTATACGACAAGTGAAATATGGGGTTTGGAGGAAGCAAAGAATTTTGTAACATTTTGTTTTGATGAGTGTGAAGGAATTGAAGTGAAGGAGATGGGTGTAAGATTTGTTTGTGATGAAGAAGCAGACTTGAGTATGTTCCAAGACCTCCCAACTCTATCAAAGCATGGTGGGGCCTTGTGCCTATTTAAGGAGTGTGGAAAAATCGAGTGGACATGGTAGTCCGATAAAAAAAAAATAGAGCCTTTATTATAATTATTTATATGTCCCTGTAGATTTTGTGATTTTTATTTGGTCTTTTTATTAGCCGCAATAATCTTTCATAAATCCATGTCTTTTATTTAGATAAATAGCTTTCATGTATGCGACACCCACCAAGTGTTTGATGAAATGCATGACTAGAAATCATTTACCCTACAACCTGTTTGCAGATTTTTTGGATTTTATGATGTATTAAGAATTGATGTTGTGTTGCGATTTGTACTGTAAGATAATAAACCTTTGCTGTAGTTCATGTCTTTTGAAATTACTAATATCGTAGCAATTACGTGACTGGTAATGTTAAAACATGCACATCATTGGAAAGTGTGCTCTTGCCAATGCCAGCTAAATTTGTTATACAAACTTGACATTTGTTTTAATTGCTGAAAACGTTATTCTTTGATACTTGCCTTCTGCATTTGTTCTTCGTTGCACTAATAGCTCAAGATCCGTTTCTTGAGGTAGCTGCCTGGACATGCTACATGTATTTCGACCCATTTACGTACGGCTTAGATTTCAACCCGTTCCCAAAATTACATCTTTTACCATTTAACATGCACATTATTGGAAAGTGTGCTCTTGCCAATGCCAGTCTAAATCTCTGAAAAAAGATTATCTATGATGCTTGTCGAGACTAAGTTCTTGCTTGCCAATTGAGGTATAGTTTACTCATCATACTTATATGGTCAAGTTTTGTAAGCAGCTCTTCAATAACCTTGTGTTTTTTAGTTTTTGTAACTAGCTAGCTGGGAAAAAATGCCAGGACTAGATATGGTTGACTGCTATTAATATGCATTTTATAAGAGACAATGTGACTATGTGAGAGCACCCTTGAAAAATTATGCTAGTTGAAAAACAATTGATCTCTAGAGTGTCAAAAGGCTCAAGGAAGTTAAGAGTGCCGTTGCATTTGGAGACATATTTTGCAAAAATATTTAAGCATCCTTGACTCTGGTTTTTACTTTCTTCTATATTTATTTTTAGGGCCATCCACCAAAGATGATCAAATTGTAGCACACTATACTTATTGAACATACTTTCACTGATTGGTGAAGGTTATCAAGTAAAGTTTCGTTCATTTTAACTGGTAATTTCATGTAATAATTAGATTGATATCTTAATTGTTTTAAATTGATTATTTATAGGTGAAATGTTCACCTTAAGTTGAAGAAACTTCAAGCAATTAGATTGATAACTTAATTGATTAACTCGACAGGATGTAATTAGCAGGAAATTTACAAGAGAGTGGACTTTTGTAGATTGACATCATCATGTGGTCCTGCTAGTCAAAATAATTCTGTTAGATTGTTTTTACATATGTAATCACTGGAACCCACAATCATTTGCTTGGGGAGCTTCTCACACAACATGGGGTACCATTGGGATACAAGCTTTTTTTTTTTTTTTTTTTTGATATATTTATTTCTCTTTTTTTTCCTGTATATTGTGGTCATTGATTATGTGCACAGAAACCAATTCAAAGATACTTGAATTCAAAAATAATATAATAGCGCGCTCAAGTTTTGGTTACGATTTTATCTAATAGGCTAATATCAATTTGATCTACTGTCACTTTCTAATATTAGTAAGTTAGAGAAAGCAATATTTTTCAAGTTATTAAAAACATCATTAGCATGGGCGGAGCTATTAAGGGACCGGGAAGGGTCCCGGCCCCCTAGGTCAAAGCCCGCTAGTGTATTTTTTTCGCGATTTCATGTGTATTTTAGGAAAAAAATTTTATTTCGGCCCTGTCATTTAATGCATTTCCCAAAAAAAATTTGTTTCGACCCTCCCACGAAAAATTTTCTAGCTCCGCCATTGATCATTAGGACCACTTGTTAATACAATATTGAGCTTCAAGAAAAGTGCACGCAACCCCATTGTAACATGAGGCATCAATTAACGTGCGGTTTTCTCTTATGCTAACATCACCACCAATCCACACCTTTGTGTGTACGTGTAGTGTGTGTATCTATCTATCAAACTACCTTGTTATAATGGCGATTATGTCTTGAGGGGATGTTTGATTCGAGATATTCTCATACTTACCAAGAAATTATAATGAATTTTCCCACTAATTCACGAATCACAACATATACTCCAGCATATATAGCTGATAAACTGAATACAAGCTAAATCAGCAAAACCTTGTCACCTTTGAAGCTCAAAACCGAAACTTTAAAAGCCTTGTGGCAAAAGAAAACAATTTCCCATAGGAGAATCGATCCACCATTCAAACCAACTTTAAGAACCTTGTTGCCGAAGTAATCTTGACTTGTAAACATAAAAATTACCTTGAAACTTGTAATCTACACAGCGATAGCCAAACAACCAGTTAAGGAAGTTTGTCACGTGAAGTTTCGTGTATTTGAGCCTATAATTTCACAAGAAAATTCTAGCACTGAAATTGATATTTTATTTGACTAAGCGTATCGGATGTAATTGGGATCAGAGGAAGTTTACAAGAGAGTAAACTAAAGCCAAAACTATGTAATACAACTATCATTGGTCGATGTAAATTTGAACTTTTGTTTTATTTAATTATGGCTTTAACTGAAAACGAAATTATTAAAATGAGTAAGTAGACATAGCTAATCTCTCCAAGAAATGATATTTATTTCCTAAATGATCGATTAGATAAAAGTAGCAACGTTAAAAACATTGATCATTTTCATTTCTCATTCCCTTCATTAACGTAAAAGATCACAGAATTATAATGCCAAAAGTAATGCAAACTACCATGGTTATTATTCTATCCACTAGCATATGCATGATATGTGGATTTGCATGAAATTAATGGTAAACATACATATGAGAAATGTCAAAGTTGTCGATGAAGACTTTGTCTTCTTTTTTCTTATTTTTGGCTGGCATTTAATATTAATGAGATCCACTAGGATATTACGGAGTATGTTAAAAAAAAATCCACTAGGATATACAAAAAAGTCAAGGAAATACAAACTCATATTTAATTCATAGTAGAAAACGCGTTTCGTCTTTATGTTTTTTTTTTCTTTTCTTAGTTTCAACTTTAATTGTTAGGTCTAAAACAAAATACAAGTTAGCCCTCAACTTTGGGGAAAAAAAAATAATAACAATAAAAAATTCATGTTGCCCAATATTGCATTATTCAAGCTAAACAATATGTTAATTTTGTTGAAACTGACCATTTTTCCCATTTATATTTTTAATCTGTATAACGAAAAATATAAATGTTAATTTATAAGAACTGAAGTTGCAACTCATATAAAATAGGAGGACTGTAAGTGTATGTTTTGGAGACTTAAAGTCAACTCTCGTTTTACTGATATTTAACTTGAGCTATATAGATGTGATGGTGAGAAGAATTATCATTACATTGTTGATTGCATTATTCATATTTCCCTTTACTTCTTGACCAATCAAAAAATTTGTAAGTCCTCTTCTCTCTTTACACTTTTCATTTGTTTAGTATCTTATTTTGGCCTACTTGTTAACTCATTTCTATACTAAGAAATCATATTTTGTTGTAAATTTCGCTTAATATCATAAACTTATCAAAAGGTTTACAGCTGCACATAGAATAATTATAGTTATGGAGAGGCTTTTTGTTGAATTAATTTATATTATTGACCACTGTCATGTATTCTTGCTAACTTGCTATCTGTCGAGATGTTACGATTTTTTAGTACACTACTTTTTCTTGGCTAAATCTTCACAACTAACAAAGTTAACGGCTTTTTATTCTGGTTGTTTTTGTTAACTAGAATGGAAACATTCTTGGTTCATTGTTTATAAGTAAGCTCATGACCACAACTTTTGGATACTCATTTATTTGAAACATCATTATCCTTAATCTAATCTCGACATTACCTCAAATATCGAGCATAACTCATAATTGATGTGTACATTACAAGGATAGTCCTTTGTAGCAATATCAAATTTAATTTTTAGTTTCTAAGTCTTAAAAATTACATTGACAACCCTTTGTCTTCTTAGATCTGCACACGTATAGTCCCTAACAACATTATCGTTATGTAAACAACAATAATATTCTTTCAATTCTACCTAAACACCCTTTGTCTGGCTACACATAACACCCCATTCTTCAAACCCTCATCCACTCAAACTTTAAAAAAATGCACTAAAGCAAATTACAAATATGGCAATCGAACTTCACCAACAAATTTAAAAGTACAAAATATTCTTCTTTAATAACATTTATTTTTAAGTGAATGAAAAGTTGACTATAAATATCGAGATTATCCAAGAAGCGATTAAAATATATCAAGATTATTTTAGATGTGATTAAAATATGTGAAAATTTAAGAATCAATGTTATCCATTTTTAATACACACAATAATAATTTTTTAATTTTTATAATACAATTATTTATTATTTCAATTTATATTACTAGGCTAAAAAGTGTGTTTATAATCCTAGATTCACACATCAACAATAATTTTAAACTACTAATACAAAATACTTTTATTTTCATCGGTTAATTGAAAGGTTTAAGAAAGGAGATATTTGGATTATGTGTGGTCGAGAAACATGTAAGTGTGGGTCGATGGGTATTTTTGCCATTAATAAAATGCTAACGGCGTTAGGGACAAAATCATGTGCTTATTTGAGAACCATACGGACTATCAGTGTAATTTTAAGATTTAGGGACAAAGTCTTAACCTTTTGTATAAACTGCGGGACTATTCATGTAATTCACTCTAAATTGATTTTCTGCATTTCAATATAATAATAAAACATACAAAACATAGAGTATTCAACAAAATGCATGTACGTAACTTATAAAATATATGTGTAAGTGTGGAAAAATCTACTTCGAATTCACATCCACCTTTTTAGTTTGTTATAAAAACCCATGACCCTTTCTATGATTGGGAGTCGAAATTATAGATATGACCCTTTCTAGTTTGTTATAAAAGCGCTAGCGGCGCACCTTGTTGCCGGTTTGCCTTCCACCTCTATGTAAATCAAAAAGTTTAATATGTGAAATTACTTGATGTAATGACAAATTGAAATTTTATTTGTGTAAAAAAATGAGCGAAAAAAAAAAAAAAAAAAAAAAAAACCTTCACCGATCAATAATAATAATGTTTAAAATTTTCAAACAACTTAATGCAGCTTTCATCATTAATCATGGCTGCGTCTTCCATTCCTCATCGATGGAAATATGATGTCTTTGTAAGTTTTAGAGGTGAAGATATTCGGAAAAACTTCATGGATCATATGTTCAATGACTTCAAACAAAAAGGGATTCATGCTTTTAGAGATGATAGAGAATTGCCTAAAGGAGAAGAGATTTCTCCTCATCTCTACGAAGCCATTGAAGAATCGAGGTTTTTGATAGTTATCTTCTCCAATGATTACGCTTCTTCATCATGGTGTCTGAGGGAACTTGTCAAAATACTCCAGTGCAAGCATATGGGAAAGCCTAAACACGAGGTTCAAATAATCTTTTATGATGTTAAACCTGACGTGGTTAGGAAACAAACTGGGAGCTATGCTGAAGCATTTGCCAAACATGACGTTTCAAATAGAACAGAGGTGGATAAATGGAGGGAAGCTCTATCCATGGCGGCTAACTTATCTGGATGGGATCTCCAGGACACGACAAATGGGTAGATTTCTTGTTTTTGTGTAATTAGTCTTGTTAGTCTGTAATGTTTCTAGAATCGGGCTTGAGCCCATTACAAGTATACATAAACATTACAAGCTAACAAGCCTAACACTATGTAGTTTTTCTTACTTATTGTGTCTTTGTGGTTAATAGGTTTGAGTCCAAGTTCATCGATTCCATTTCTAGAGAAATCCTCAAAACATTATGTGACGGGCCCTTACATGTTGGTGAGAACCTTGTTGGCATAGATTTCCATTTCGACAAATTAAACTTGTCACGCTTCGTTGGGTCACATAAGGTTAATATGCTTGGTATTTGTGGTATAAGTGGAATAGGAAAGACGACCCTTGCCAAAGCTATATATAACTTGATGTATGTCCAATTTGAAGGAAGTTGCTTTTGTGAAGATGTCAGAGATGTCAAAGAAGTCCACATGCAAATGATTGGTAAGATTCTAAAAACAGATGATCTAAAGATATTTGGAGACGTATCTATGGTAATAAAGCAAAGGATGGCAAGTAAGCCGATCATGCTTGTTTTGGATGATGTGAATAACGTGAAGCAATTAGAAGCGCTAGCTGGTTCACCTGATTGGTTTTTCCCGGGAAGTTTGATTATTTTCACGGGTAAAGATAAACAGTTGCT
This sequence comes from Chrysanthemum makinoi, assembly GCA_910596185.1. NCBI lineage: Eukaryota > Viridiplantae > Streptophyta > Magnoliopsida > Asterales > Asteraceae > Chrysanthemum > Chrysanthemum makinoi. The sequence continues at coordinate 47,489,386 of OU343219.1, read as the reverse complement.
AACATCACATAGAGTGGATGCAATCTATGAAATGGGAGATTTAGATGACTGTAAAGCTCTTGAGCTCTTTAGTTTATATGCATTTGGCAAAAGGCATCCTACAAAAGATTTCAAAGAGCTCGCTTCCCAAGTTATAATACATTTGCAAGGTCACCCATTGGCTCTCAAAATTTTTGGTCGATTATTGTATAAAAAATCTGTGCATGTTTGGAAAAGCGAGTTGGATAGACTCCAAACATATCCTAATCCAGATATACAACAAATACTTCGACCAAGTTTTGACGGGTTGGCATCTGATCAGAAAAGAATGTTTCTTGATATTGCATGTGCCTTCATCGGGGAACATAAAGATTTTGTTGCAAGTGTACTAGACGGCAGTCATTGTTCTGCAAATGCTATTATTGAAGTTCTGGCTGATAAGTTCCTAATAACAGTATCTGCAGATTGTCTTCAAATGCATGAATTGATTCAAAGCATGGCAAGGGAAATTGTTCGTGAAGAATTTATCATGACTGGGAAACAGAGAACATTGTGTATATCATCTGCAATTTACAGTGCATCTAGTGAAAAGAAAGTAAGAAGTGGCATATTCTTCTTTACCTTCCTATTAATATTAAAGTATATGTTACTCTTTCTCATTTAAGTTACATGTTTATGCTTTTCCAGGTGGCAATGACTGAAGCAATTAAAGTTCTAGTCTTTTTATTAAGGGAATCTAGTCAAAAGGTTCACATAAATGCTAATTCTTTTGCACTTATGAAAAATTTGCGGATCCTGAAAATTTATGCTGAGAAAGAATTTGATCAGAAAGTGGAATTGAAGGGCTACAATGTGAAGTACTCAGGAAGTTTGGATTTTTTGTCCAATGAGCTAAGCTTGTTTTGTTGGCATGGATGCCCTTTCAAGTACCTACCTTCAGATTTTTATCCAGAGAACATTGTTGTCATCGACCTCTCTTACAGCAACATAGAACAACTTTTGACAACACCAAAGGTATTTACTTGTTCATTCATGTGTTAGTGTTCGACACCTAATGCTATACAAACTTATCTTCTTTCTATTGATGCCAGTTCTTAAAAAGGTTGAAAGTAATGAAGCTAAGGTACTGTTGTAACCTAACAACCACCCCTGACTTCTCGGAGATTATAAATCTCGAAGAGCTAAGTCTTGAAGGTTGTGTGAATTTGGTTAGCATTCATCCCTCAATTGGACTGCTCAAGAGGCTTGTTGTGTTAAATCTAGAGGGGTGCCTAAAAGTCGACCAACATCCTTCTTTTGTATCCTCTCTAATAAACCTTGCATCATTGTCATTCGGTGGCCAGGGAGGATTCAACCTAGATGGTGGACTTCAATCACCGGTCTTTTTGGTTTACTAAGTAAACAACAACATCCCCAAAGATCAGTTTCATTGGCAGGTTTACATATGTTAAAGTCTCTGAATTTAAGCTACTGCAATTTATTAGAAGTGCCCGATGGCCTTGGAGGCTTATCATGTCTAGAGAACCTAAACTTAAAAGGGAACAATTTTACTATCTTTCCTGAAAGTTTGAGGCAACTTTCTCATCTTTATAGACTTGATGTTGAATGTTGCAAGAAGCTGGAAGTGTTGCCCGAACTTCCACCTGGCGTACGGGATATTGAAGCATCTCACTGCACCTCCTTAAGAGAAGTGTCAGGATCAATTAAAGACCCATCGAGGCATAGGTCTATTTTTGTTAGAGATTTTCCAAAGCTGTTTAAGAATGTTACCATTGATAGTGAGGGGTCTATATCGAAGACTGAGTGTCTTGACTCATCTATAACTCCCCAAGGCTTTATTCACCAACTAACAGCTGTGAACTCTGCTTTCTTGTGGTATTTGTGTTTCCAGACTAGCAGATGTGATTTCTTCTTGCAAGACACCAGCTATTGTACTTTAGATATAGAATATTATGGGAATAACGTTCCAGAGTGGTTTACAAATAGAAGTATGGGAAATTATGTAAAGGTTGAATTACCATCAGATTGGTGTTATGAAAAGTTTAGGGGATTTGGAACTTGTGTTGTTTTCAAGTGCAAAAAGCCTCCCAAACATTTAGGATACTATGTAAACAACTTTGATGGAGCTTCTCTGCGTCCAATCAGTCACATTCCATATATGATTAAGGATTATGTTCAGAATGAGGAGATAGGAATCCAAGATTCATATATGATATGGTTGAATTATACGACGTCTACATGGGAATGGGAGGAAGCAAAGAATTTTGTTACATTTGGTATTAAAGAATACAATGAAGATGTTGAGGTGAAGGAGTTTGGTGTAAGACTTGTTTGTGATGAAGACTTAGATAAAGAAGCATATTTAAGTGGCCTCCCACCTCCAACACAACATGGTGGGGTTATGAGCTATTATTCTCGGCCTTTGGGACAAAGCTACTGGTCATGGTAGTCCAATAACAAAAGCGTTTGTAATTTTTATTTGTTAGCCACTGTTTGATTTATTAATCGTGAATGTAAAATTTTAGTTTTTTGTTAGTAAATTCAAGTTAAAAATAATGAAAATCATTTACTTTTTCTATAGTAGACACCCACCCATCATATGAGAATAATTAACTTAATTTTTCCGGCAGAACCTCTTCTTTAAATCTCCACAAAACAGCTTTTTCCGGCAGAACCTATAATAAAGTCTAATAATTCACCTGCAAACTGCAAACAGTCTTTTCTTTAGATAAAGTGCTTTTGTGTAGATGTTTGATGAAATGTATATCATTAGAAATCTTTTTATTTTAGTTGAAGTACAGACGTCGATGTGTCTTCCGGTCTCAGCCCTTTCCTCTCCGGATGCTTTAATGTTAGTGTTATATTTTTAGTCTTTATATTAGCTTATGGCTTGTCTAGGGGTCTATGTGTTAAGTTTAGTTTTTATTAGTCAGCATGTTTCCTTTCCTTGTTTTGTAACCAACCGAACTTGTGTCCTTGTACAAGTCGGTTTCTTCCCCCTCATCTCTATAAAAGGAGGTGAGGGGGGAAGGGATTCAGAACGCATTCTTTCAATAACTAATCAAACATCGATTAGGGCAACTTACTTGTGCATTATCTTTTCTGTCAACCACGTCTTCAAGATCGAGTTATCCGTTGCTAGTAACCGGGTTGTTAGGGATCTAATCCTAACAAGTGGTATCAGAGCTTTGGTTCGCAAGTTCTCTGGTTATCTAGGATCGATCTTGAAGGGTCTCTGTTGTTCGATTTTCTGGAAGAAGCAGGAGGTTGTTTTCTGTTTTGGGTTTCGGTTTAGAATAACAAGAAGGTGATCAAAAGTTTTTTTTTTTTGTTAAAGAAAGAAACGAAGAAGAAGAACAGTAGGTGGTGCTTTCTTGTTTTTTTTTGTTGAAGTAATAAACAAAGAACAGGTTGTTTGTTTTTGTTTTGTCGACAAGAAAGAAGAATTAAAAGAAAAACAAAGGTGGTTGGTAAAGAAAAGCAAAAACATACCCATGTGAAGATGTTTTTGGAACTTTGCTTTTTATTTTAATAACAAGTAAAAAGAAGATTTTTTTTGTTATTAAATTAAAGAGAGTATTGCACAAGGGACTTTTTTAGTTTGTGATTGTGAGGTTTTTTCACAAGGTTTAGCAAATTAATAAAGGGTTTAAAGAATGACGGGAGCCAAGTTTGAGATCGAGAAATTCGATGGAACTGGTGATTTCGGGTTATGGAGAGTTAAGATGCGTGCTTTATTAATCCAACATGGATGTGAAGCAGCTCTGGAGGTTTTACCCGCGACTATGGATGCTACAGCAAAAGCTGAGCTAAACAAGAAAGCTCACAGTGCCATGATTTTGTGTTTAGGTAACAAGGTTCTGAGAGAGGTTACCGGGGAGACGACTGCAGCGGGGGTTTGGACCAAGCTCGAGACTTTGTACATGACAAAGTCCTTGGCCAACAAGTTGTACCTGAAGAAGAAGTTGTACACATTCTACATGCCGGCTGGACGAACGATTTCCGAGCATATAGATGAGTTCAACAAAATCGTTGTTGATTTAGCAAATATTGAGGTAAAATTCGAGGATGAAGATCTTGCTTTATTATTACTCACTTCTTTACCAAAGATCATACGAACACTTGTGGATACCTTGCTTTATGGACGGGAAGCTTTGACTTTGGAGGATGTGATGGCCACACTGAATTCAAAGGAAATCAAAGAAAGATCTAAGGCGAAGGGGGATGATGGTGAAGGGTTATACGTGAGGGGAAGATCTGATCGCAGGAATTCGCATCAGTCTAGGGGAAAGTCAAGATCAAAGTCTCGAGGTGGAAGACTCAAGTGCTATATTTGCCAATCTGAGGAGCACTTGAAGAGAAACTGTCCGAAGAATAATCGCAAGAAGTCAAATGGTTTCGTCAAGAAAGATGATCAGCCAAGCTCTAGTGGTTCGACTTATGACGGTTCTGAGGTGATGATGGTTATGAGTGCAGAGGATCTGCTAGATTGGATCATGGATTCAGGAGGTTCATACCATATGACACCAAGGTTAGATTTATTTTTTGATTTTCTGGAATGCGATGGGGGCAGGGTACTGTTGGGTGACAACAGGGAGTGCAAGATCAGAGGTATTGGCAAGGTAAGGGTACAACTGAAAGATGGGTCAAGTTTTGTATTACACAATGTCAGGTATATTCCTGAATTGAAAAGAAACTTGATATCGCTGGGAACTCTTGAAAAAGAGGGATATACCGTAAAATTGCAGTCAGGCAAAATCAAGGTGATTAATGGTTCCAGGGTTGTTTTATCTGGAACCCGAAGGGAAAATTGCGTATACTCTTTGGATGGCCATGCAGTGGCGGGTGAGCTTAATGCTAGTGTTGAAGAAAAAGACAGTCTTGCCCAGGTTTGGCACAAACGACTGGGACATATCAGTGAGGCGGGACTACAGGTGCTGGAAAAGCAGGAGTTGTTTGGCAAGAAGAGTCTAGGTAAGCTCGATTTTTGTGAGAATTGTGTTCTGGGAAAGTCACATCGAGTCAGTTTCGGTGTAGGAAGGCACACTACTCAGGGAGTGATAGACTATGTTCATTCAGACTTATGGGGTCCGTCTCAGGTGGAATCATTGGGAGGTAAGAGGTATTTCTTATCTATTGTTGATGATTATTCCAGGAGGGTATGGGTTTATATTCTCAGGTTCAAACACGAAGCATTTGGAAAGTTCAAAGAGTGGAAGCAGTTAGTAGAGAATCAAACTGGGAGGACGGTTAAGAAGCTTAGGACGGATAATGGTCTTGAGTTCTGTAACCGGGAGTTTGAACAGCTGTGCACTGAGAGTGGGATTGCTAGACATTTGACAGTTGCCGGGACGCCGCAGCAGAATGGATTAGCAGAACGGATGAATAGAACTCTCATGGATAAGGTACGCTGTTTATTAATTCAGTCTGGATTGCCCAAGACCTTCTGGGCGGAAGCGACATGTACGGCTGCATATCTCATAAATAGGTCACCATCAACAGCGATTGAGAAAAAGACACCTATGGAGATGTGGTCGGGACATCCAAGTGATTATGGGATGTTAAGGATTTTCGGCTGTGTCGCATATTCACACGTTAAACAAGGTAAGCTCGAGCCGAGAGCGGTAAAATGCGTTCTTTTGGGGTATCCTGAAGGTGTGAAGGGGTACAGGCTATATAGGATTGATAATGAATCACCTAAAATAGTCACTAGCAGGAACGTGGTCTTCAATGAAAGTGTCATGTACAAAGACACGTTGAAGGATTCTGGTGCAGGTACAGATAAGTCTGTTGAGGAATTACAGGTTGAGGTGGAACTGCAAAGGTTAAATAATCATTCGCTTGAGGAAGATCAGACAAATGATCAAGAAGATCAGACAGATGATCAGGAAGATGGCGATGATGAAGATGCAGGGGATCAGGATCATGATCAAACACCGGATCTCACAGATTATCAGTTGGTTCGGGATAGAGAGCCAAGGACAAGAACGAAACCTTTGAGGTTTCGAGATGAGAGTAATATGGTTGCTTACGCGTTTGCTGCAGCAGAGGAAGAAGATACTCATGAACCATTGACATACCAGGAGGCAGTTGCATGTGAAGATAGTTCTAAGTGGAAAGCTGCTATGGATGAAGAGATGGATTCTCTGAAGAAGAATAAGACCTATGAGTTGGTAGATCATCCAGCTGGGCAAAAGCTGGTGAGCTGCAAATGGCTATACAAGATAAAAGAAGGGATTGAAGGTGTTCAAAAGCCTAGGTACAAGGCGAGGTTGGTGGCTCGTGGATTCACACAGAGGGCAGGTATTGACTACAATGAAGTATTTTCTCCGGTAGTTCGACGCACATCTATCCGGGTTATACTTGCATTGACTGCATGTAGAGATTATGAGCTGGAGCAGCTTGATGTAAAGACGGCATTTTTACATGGTAATCTTGAAGAAGTGATCTACATGAGACAACCACCGGGTTATGAACAAGGTAACAAGGTATGTTTGTTAAAGAAATCCCTTTATGGATTGAAGCAGTCACCTAGGCAATGGTATAGGAGGTTTGATGAGTATATGCTGAGCAACGGGTTTAAGCGTAGCAGTTACGACAGCTGTGTATATTACAGGAGTTATGCACCAGGTGAGTATATCTATCTATTGTTATATGTAGATGATATGCTGATTGCTTGTAAAAGCAAGGCTGAGATTGGGTCTATCAAGTCTTTGCTTAAAAAGGAGTTCGACATGAAAGAGCTCGGGGAAGCAAAGAAGATTCTTGGTATGGAGATCATCAGGGATCGGAGTTGCAAGATTCTGAGGGTGTCACAATCCGGGTATGTTTCTAAGATTTTAAATAATTTTAGAATAGACAACGGGAAATCGGTTAAGATGCCATTGGGTGGGCACTTCAAGCTGTCGTTGAAGGATTGCCCGGTTAGGGATTGTGATGTTGAAAGGATGAATAAGGTGCCGTATGCAAATGCGGTTGGGAGCTTAATGTACTTGATGGTGTGCACGAGGCCAGACATAGCGTATGCGGTAAGTGTAGTTAGCAGATATTTGGCGAATCCGGGTAAAAAGCATTGGGAAGCAGTGAAGTGGATTTTGAAATATTTGCGGGCACTGCAAACGTGGGTTTGGTGTATGGGACAAATCGTGGCAACCATGTGGACGTAACAGGTTTTGTTGATTCAGACTATGCTAAGGATCCGGATAAAGGTAGGTCTATCACTGGTTACGCATTTTTAGTACAGGGATGTGTTGTAAGTTGGAAGGCAACGCTACAACACGTGGTGGCTCTTTCAACTACAGAGGCGGAGTATATGGCCCTTACGGAGGCTGTGAAGGAAGCTATTTGGCTAAGGGGACTCTTGGAAGAGGTGGGCGTGGAACTTAACATCGTGGCAGTTAATTGTGATAATCAGGGCGCGATTCATTTATCGCGGAATCATGTCTTTCATGAAAGGACTAAGCACATCAATGTGCGTTATCACTTTATCAGAGATGTCTTGGAAGCAAAGACGGTTGAAGTTCTGAAGGTGGGTACTGAACACAATGCTGCGGATGCCTTGACGAAGGTGGTACCTGGACTGAAGCTTCAGCACTGTTTGGAGTTGCTGAGTGTCGGTGTAGGCTAATATAATGCCTAAGGTGGAAATTGTTATATTTTTAGTCTTTATATTAGCTTATGGCTTGTCTAGGGGTCTATGTGTTAAGTTTAATTTTTATTAGTCAACATGTTTCCTTTCCTTGTTTTGTAACCAACCGAACTTGTGTCCTTGTACAAGTCGGTTTCTTCCCCCTCATCTCTATAAAAGGAGGTGAGGGGGGAAGGGATTCAGTACGCATTCTTTCAATAACTAATCAAACATCGATTAGGGTAACTTACTTGTGCATTATCTTTTCTGTCAACCACGTCTTCAAGATCGAGTTATCCGTTGCTAGTAACCGGGTTGTTAGGGATCTAATCCTAACAGTTAGCGGTACTTGAATAATTTGTAAAACGCTTAGCAGCTCCTATATATAACTACTATGTTCAATAGATCTTCTTGCTTCTAATAATTTGAATAATTCTACTCATAAATCACAATTTAAGTAATACAGGTGGGTTGGCGGGTTGACCCTGAATCAAATTTAGATCCGACTTCTAATCCGTATATGTGCATGTTCAGCTATGATATAAATATGTTTTCAAGTCATGCAATACCTATTGCTTGATGAATATCTCATTATTACAACACAAAGGTACGTTGCGGCGGCAGTTATCATGTAATCAAATGTTTTGGCGAACAATCTGTTGGATATCTCTTAAGTTTAAAATGCAGAATTTATAGTTCATGCCATGTTTAAGACAATTTCTATTTGTTTTATTGTACTTATTAAACTTATGCAATCATGATCCAATGTATGATCACTGACTGCACATACTTTTAGTTATGGCTACAAGCCACTTAGATTTTAGATTGACCACATGGTTTGGTCGTTTAAAGGGCAGTTAAATGACAGTTATTATTGTTAAGGGATATAACTGTTGGTTCTAATGAACCAACACAACTTTTCTGTCATACCCTTTCATAACCTATAAATAGGATTGTAATTACATAGCATTGTAATTACAGTTATCAATATCAATACAGTTTATTTTTCTTGTTAAACTTTTCCCTCCTTTTTTTTTTATCTTGTTCTGCACTTATTTCCTACACAATATTGCACATACTACTGCACTTAATTTTCACCCAAATCACACTGCACAATTGGCATACAATCAGAAACCTTTTGATACCAAATGGCCTAGAAGCACTCACCCCTTTAGAGGATTTGTTGGCCACTTCAATACAATCATTATCGATTATACGTTTCCTGTGACTGGTGGCAATAATATTTTGACGGGTGGCAATAATTTTTTGGAGCACTGATTTACCAAATGTAACTTGGAAGATACCAGTTTTTTTTGTTTTTTTTAACCAAGATTTCCAACCTTTTGACCAACTAATTCACGAGGTTTGAACCCACCTCCACACAGACTCAAACGAGGTAAAGACCTCCCTTTTCACTGGCACTCCAAAACCATGGAGAACTGCAATGCCACTTTCATCACCACAAAAAGGAAATCTATATAACAGGTCAACATAAATAAAACTTGGTTCAGCAGAAAGAAAGGTGAAAACCAGAGGTGGAGGCACTTGAGATGTGTTTTGTTTACATGTACATTGATGTAGTGGCATCAACACTATCACCCATGTTCATATAACAAGTCCAACAATGTGCAAAACGCTTTCTCATGATAATTTTCTAAGACAAGCCAATCTAAAGTTACTAGAACACACAATGAATATCAAATTCGACTATACACCTAATCCCAGCCTACCTCTTGGCATATGACTGCTTAATTACCAATAAAATGTTTGAACTTTAGCATACATTATTTTTACAATAACCACCTAACAATCAAAACCACATATTTATAGTAATCGCAATCCAAAACAATGCAATGGAATTAAAGACAAGCAAGTGATACAAACACAAACTATCAAGCCAGTAGAAGAAAAAAGATACATGGTAACCCTCTTCACAATATAATAACACCACCAAACCCCAAACTAAAATGCCCATTTATCAGTTTCATTTTTCCCCATTTGACTTTTTGACTTTCTTACACCAACTCTATCACAACATGGTGGGGCCATGAGCTTGTCCGGGCCTTTTGGATATAGCAGCTGGTCCTGGTAGTCTAATAAAAATAAAACCATTTGTAATTTTAATGTCATTAGTTTTGATTTTAACAGCAATTACAAGTTTGATTTATTAATCCGGAATGTTAAATTTTAGCATTTTTTTTTAATAAAATTAAGTTAAAAATCTATTATACCTAAAAGTTGAGCCCTTAGGGCTCGTTTGGTTCGCAGAATGTTTTTGACGGAATTGGAATATGTTTAAGGAATTGGAATGTGAAGGAATGGAATGTTAGAAATTGAAATCCTTAGGATTTAAAATCTAACGGAATTGAAATCTGCAAATACTAGCGCATGTTTGGTTGGAAGAATGAAATGAGAAAAAACAATTAAATTAAAATATTTAAAATTTAATTTTAGTTTAAAATTAATAAACTAAAAATTATTTAATAAATAAATTACTTATCTAATTATAATAATAATTTTTTAAATAATATTATATAAACTAATATATTAAATAAATAATTTTTTTATATAAAATAAAATTGTGTTTTTAAAGTATAAATTAAAAAAATAAGCTATAAATAAATTATATTTATTTTTTTTTTTAAATATTTTTTAAATATAATAATAATAATTTTTTTTAATAAATAATAATTTATATTCAATTTTAAATAAATAATAATTTTTAAATCTTAATAACATGGTTGTTTATAAAATAATAATAATAATAACAATAATAATTAAATGATCGTTTATAATAATAATAATAATAATATTAATAATAATAATAAATAAAAATTAAAAAATAAATAAAAACAAAAAATAAAAACTAAAAAAATAACAATAAAAAATAAAAAATAAAAATAAAATAAATAAAAAAATAATAAATAATAATAATAATAATAATAATAATAATAATAATAATAATAATAGCAATGACAATGATAAAGATAATATAAATTCCATGGAATTGTAAACAATACTTCTCATATTGATATGGAATGTTGAATTTAATGTACGGTACAACATATGCATTGCATACCAATAAATACAATTTTTCATGAATGGTTTAAAGTGGGAGAGGATTTGTGCACTAATCAAGGGTGACTATTGATTTGAGTTTGTCAACCATCTCCATCAATTACAACGAAATATAATACAGTCTCTTCATATGCATAGTCCTTTAGAATTCATCAGTTACACAAATTTGAATGTAAAGGCATGGTGATAAATGTGGAGAGTGTTGAAAGTAATATGTTCAATGCAGCAACAAATGGCGACTTCAATGCACGAGTCAATTGGTATCACCGGATTAAATGTACAATGGATTAAATATAACAATGATGATGAATATGAAGGGTGCCACAGTTATGAATATAAAGAGTTTGGCATTTAATAAGTTTACCATATATAAACACAATCATCTCACACACCACGCCACTTTGCAGATTCGTCACCCGTCAGGGGCGCCACATCCACCAAAATGGCTGCCAACATTCAACAGCGAGGTTTGACCTCGGTTTTAACATCACAGGTTCAAATCAAACCAAAAGAGGAAGGTAACTCTCATCTACATCTTAACATCGCATAACAAATTCAAAAAAAAAACAAATATCTCAGATTCGTTTGAATCATATCAAAACCTTCAAAGATTCAAAATTACGAAATCATCGTCGATCTGTAGAAGCAAATACAGTAGCTTCTTTTGATATCCGCATACTAAAAAGAAAAGAACAAAACCACACGGTTTTCATTCTTACTTTCATTCGGTTAAAGGAAAAAAATGAATCAAAAGACATAGGTTGGGTACGGTTTGTTTTTGTATGGTTCGATTCGAAGGGCATCGATCCATTTTTATGCTAAGCTTCATAAATATCCGAATATAAAAGATAAGAAATATAACAATCATGTTATTTTCTCTCTTTAACTTGTTTAAGACCAAAACAAAATCTAAAAACGTGTCGAACCTACCCGAGCCCTCCAAAGGAATATAACAATCATGAAGCCGTGGTCTTGAATATGGTCTTCTTACCTCTTCGAAATGATCACTTGGGTATAACGGTTGTGTTTATGTTTGTGATAATCGATTAGAAAAGTTTCATGTGCGGTTGTTGATGATGGGTGATGGTCTGAGATGAGATGAGATGAGATAAGTTTGATGAAGATGGGTGGGTTAATTGCATTGGGGAGAGAGAGATGGAGGCAGGGGGCTGAGTCTGCAATGTATGTGTGTTGTAGGGTTAGGTTAGAATTTTGTGTATCATATCCAAATATTGATATGGATTGGATCGAGTGGTATCATTTTGTTGGGCTAGAAGTCTAGAACCGTTAAATATAACCATGTAAATGTGTATATACCGCTTGGTATACTGTCCTATTATTAGTTAAATGAATAAATTATTGTTTATTGGTTGCTTCTATGATCAATAATTAGATACAATTTGTGCAACCGGGTTCGTAAAGCCTCATTTTAAGAATTTCTTACTTCTTTAAGTACACGTAAACTCAGTATTTGAAAGAGTTTTTAAACAACAAAATTGAAACTAATTGGCCGGATGGAACATTTGCACCACCAAACAAATATTATTCACTAAAATTAATACAAACATTGAATGTTATAAACTAAGGGTTGTGATCTTATAAAAAGGGGAGAAACTTTAAAAAGTATAAAAAGTTATAACATCGTAACAAGGCAGCCCAAATTAACAAAATCCTACCAAGGAAGCCCAAATTATCCATTGTTGTATATTTTAGACTCACCATGACGGTAACAAGTCAACAATTTACTTAAACATTACGCAATCAACAATTAGATACAAACAAGTGCATCAACGTTACGAAAAAATAGTTAATGATTTGACCAATACCACGTGTATCGCACAGGTTGTATAAAATACCATGAAAATAACACAAAAAAAAAACAAACCAAAAAATAAATAAATAAAACAAAAAAAAAAACAAAAACAAAAAAAACAAAAAACAATTTTGAGAATACATCATCTTCATGTGTCTGTTGCACAAACCATAAAAGCATGAAATCGTGCAATTTATAAGAGCCAAAAACATAACAAAAGTGACAAATAAATATAGAAAATAACGAATATATACATAATTCATATAACAATATTAAATAAACTACTTTAAATACAAAATTTATGATAACATCAATTGAAATACCTTACATGTAACTACTTGCATACATTATTACGTAAGAAACACGTATATATTCAACTCTTAACCAATGGGTACAACGCACGGGTTAATGTAGCCTCTTAAAGATAATGATTTACTTTTTCTGTAGTAAATGCATATGAGTAGAATTCAATTATTTTTTCAGGAGAACCTATTCTTCAAATCTCCATAAAAAGTAAATTTATCAAGCCAAATAATTCACCTACAATCACAGTCATTGATATTTTGGTTACCACTTACATCCAAATATCAATCTATTTTAATGTCACTTTTGATATATAGTAAGGTCTAAGAAACCAATATTTGCAATATAAAAACATAGACATTTGGACCAACGTTAAGGACCACATGTCCATACATATAATAATTTTTATTAATAGATGTCTTTTATTAAGATAAAGAGCTTTTGTGTAGGTGTTTGATGAAATGTATATGAGTAGAAATCATTTATCATTAATAGATGTCTTTTATTTAGCTTGTTTGTATTTTTGGATTTCCGTTGGATTCAGAATAGATTGTGGTGTTTTGAAGTTGCAATGTGTAAAGATAATAAACCTTGCTGCAGTTTTCCTATTGAAACTAAGACTGTAAGTATTGTCATGCGTGAAGCGCAAATGGAATCGAAAGCCACGCGTGGCGGCCATTTTTTTTTAATTAAAATGGATTAATCATTTAAGACATTTACAAAGAAGTGGACGGCAAACGCACAACAAGCTGCGCTGCTAGCCTTTTTTGAATAGCAAAACTAATCCTTTTGAAAACTACATCTATGGATCTAGGTGTCATAATATTACTATGCATAACCCGTTGAACTCTGTTGAGGAACTCCATTTCCTCAGGTGCAATGAAACCAAAAGTATCAAACGTGAAAGGGATAAAAACATGTTGATTTTCAATGCACGCTTTCTCGTGTTTTGCCACTTTGTATGAAGCGGCTTTCAAAGCAGCCTGCCCTAATGTAAAACCCTGGCTGCTCAAACCCACGAGAGGAGAAACCCCAGATCCACACACGCATGTTTCCCTCTAACCCATCCAAACACCAAAACATCTGCCGGTCTGAGTGTGGATCTTCCATCCAACGGGTCGGTCAAAAAGTTCACAAGTGCTTCTTTCTTGGCGGAGATCCCAGCACACCTACAAACATCAAAAAGGATATCCCTAACCATATCGTGTCTGTATTTAATGCCCGTGAGCTCTTTGCAATGAACCTCATGTTCCCCAAAAGAATCCAAACATACCTTGCGACAAACTCGACATGTCTCATCAACCGGAAATAAAGGAATCATAAGGCGATACTTAAGGATAGTACGATATTCCAGCGGTGACATATGTTGACCAAGCCCGTCTATGGGGATAGCTAGTAGAAAATCCTGGGCATGTGGAGCTCGTAGACACTCAGAAACTGCTTTCTGTCTCACAGTAATGTCAGAGTTAACTTCCATATCCTTGACCATTTTATTAGAAAGTGACCATTACATATGTTGAAAGCCACTGTTTGGCAGTGCAGACCGGCAAACGTTTTTTTTTGTGTGTGTGGGTGAGGTATTTTTGTGTCAAAGTGAGATATTTTTATGTGTTTAATTTGGTAATGGGTTTGGTGGTGTGTTGAATGGTGATGTGGTGCTCACATGAAGTTATGGGTTTGGTGACCATTATCTTTTGTCTAATATCATAAGGAAAGCACATTTTTGGAACGTGTGCTCTTGCCAATGCCAGCTTGACCAACAATTAAGATAACATGCTGATTCTTGGAAGGAAAAACCTGACCTTTGTATTGAGAATGGAATACGCCAATTTTTTATACCCATGTTCTGGACCTCATCTTCGTTGCACGAATAGCTGAAGATCAGTTCCTTGAGGTAGCTTCCTGGACATACGACATGTGTTTAGACCCATTTACATACGGGTCACATTTCAAACGGTTTTCCAAAAATACATCTTTCGCTATATACATGATTACACATTCAAGAAAGGCACATAAGCGGTATTGAAATGGGTTGAAAAGATTAATCATCGCTATTTACTATTCCAAGATTGCCTTTCCCTTATCCTTGGACTCCACCAACTTTGTACCTGGGAGAAACACATATACATAAACATAAATAAAGCTCTTGTAATCTAACACCAATTGATTCTCACCATGCCCTGCATCAGGTTGTCATTATCACCCAGCTGGTTTCTTGAGATGATATGGATATCGTTGTACTTTCTACTAGTCCAACTGATAACCTGTATAGGTGGTGCTTCTTGTCATACCACAACTATGGTACTCTTTTATCTATTTCCAATGTTGCAAAAATCGTGAATCGGTAGTCGGGCGGTCGACCACCCTGCAGCGAGTAATCGGTCAAGTCGGGATTAATCGGTGATTAATCGGATTGGCATTTCTTGCAATTTTTTGGTATTTTCGGAGACCAAACTAAAAATCTTAACCGATTCCAAGCCTGCTATGTTCCCAAACCTCAATAAAAGGCTCAAATTCTTATTATGATGCCCATTGTGCGTTATAAGTGAAATATACGATCCCCAAATTAAGTAGAATACCTAAATTATTATATTTTTTAAAACCAATTTGCTCGATTCGGCCGATTTTTGACCGATTCGGCCGATTTTTGACCGATTCGGCCGATTAATCGGCCGATTCAGCCGATTTTTTGACTGCTTAGTGTTGATTTTTTTTCTACGCCGATTTTTTGACCGATTTTTAAAAATCGACAAAGTACTCGGCCGACTAACGATTAATCGGCCGAGTTGACCGATTTTTGCAACATTGTCTATTTCACAGTAAGTTTCTTAAATTGACCCATATTATAATGAGCTTTACATGTACCACACAGAGGTGTTTGTTGAAATGTACATCAGTAGAACTTATTGATATTTGATTGGCAAACTGTTTAGTAGCTATTACTCGTCAACTTGTTTATTTTTGCTACCTGCCGATGTGTACATTTGTTTTTGGTTTTGAAGTTGCTGCAGTTCATAAGCCTTGTTGCAGTTTAAATCTCTGGTAAAGATTTCTATCATGCTTGTCGAGGCTAAGAGTACGGTTGCATTTGGAAACATATTTTGCTAATTATGATCGAATCCTTGACCCTGGTCTTTATTTTCTCTTGTATATCTATTTTTTAGGCCCATCCACCAAAGATGATCATATTGTAGCACGCTACGCTTATTGAACATACTTTCACTTTCACTGATTGATGAAGGTTATCAAGTGAAGTTTCGTTCATTTTGACTCGCAATTTTATGTAACATAGGAGGAAATTGATTAACTCGACATGATGTAATTGGGAGGAAATTTACAGTTTTGAACAAGATATGGGCTTCTTTGAATATTGTCGGCCAATAGAATCCAGCATCAAAAGACTTTTGTAGATTGACATCATCCTGTGGTCCAATCTAAGACTATTTCTGGTCAAAATAAATTTAAGTTTTCTATTTTGATATATTTATTTCTCTCTTTTTTTTTTCCCCTTTATATTGTGTGGTCACCGATTATGTGAACAGAAACCATTTCAAAGATACTTGAATTTAAAGACAATATTAATCAGTAACCCGCTCAAGTTTTGGTTACCATTGAAAGAATTTGATCTACTGTCGATCACTTTCTAATATTAGTAAGTTAGAGAAAGCAAATTTTTGCAGGTTATTATAAACATCATTAGGAGTTAGGACCACTTGTAGATACAATATTGAGCTTCACAGTCAGTGTAGGCAATCCCATTGTATCATGAGGCATAAATTTACGCGTAGTTTTCTCTTGTGCTAAAATCACCACCAATCCACACCTTTGTGGGTGCGTTCAATGTGTGTATCTTTCTGTCAACCTATTTTGTTAATTAGAATGTTAATTATGTCTTGAGAGGGAATGTTTGACAAATCCATTTCGAGATACTCTCATACTTACCAATAAATTATAAGGAATTTTCCTACTAATTCACGAACCACAACATATGTTCTTACATATATAGCTGATAAACTGAATACAAGCTAAATCAACATGTACTCCAATCTAAATCAGCAAAACCTTTACCCCTTTTTAAAGAACTTGATTTCAATCTCAACAAAGAAATGAAAGCATAACTCTTTGCTTGTTGTCACCTTTTGAAGCTCAAAACTGAAACTTCAAGAACCTTGTGGCAAAAGAAAACAATTTCCCCGTAGGAGAATCAATCCACCACTCAAACCAATTTTAAGAACCTTGTTGCCCAAGTAATCTTGACTCGTGAACCTAAAAACTTTGAAACTTGTAATCTACATAACGATAGCTAAACAACCGGTTAAGGAAGTTTGTCAAGTGAAATTTCGCATATTCGAACCGGTAATTTCACAAGAAAAATCTAGCAATGAAATTGATATTTTATTTGACTAAGTGTATGGGATGTAATTGGGAGGAATACAAGAGAGTAAAGTAAAGCTAGTATGTCAAAAGTCTATCATTAATAATGTAAATTTGAGCATCTGTTTTATTTATGGCTATAAGTGAAAACGAAATTATTAAAATGAAGCAGATGATTAAGAAGCTAATCCTTATAAGAAATGATACTTATTTACTAAATGATTAGATAAAAGTAGCAAACGACAAAGACTTGGTCAAAATCAATTGTCATTCCCTCCATTAACGTAAAAGATTTTCAAGCACATGCATGATATATGGATTTGCTTGAAATTAATGGTAAACGTACATATGAGAAATGTCAAAGTTCGCTATCAAAACTTTATTTATTTATTTATTATTTATTTTCTTTTTTTCTTTCTTTTTTCTATGGCTGTCATTTTAATCATATAATAAGACTAAAGGATATACAAAGTTAAGAAAATACAAACTCATATCTATTCACGTGTTTCTTCTTGTTTTCTTTTTCAAAATTTTAACTTCAATCCTTAGGTCTCATAAAAATACAAAGTTAGCCCACAACTTTGTCATAAAATAATAAAGAAAAAAGAAAAAAAAAATCTCATGTTGCCCATTATTGCACCATTCAAGCTAAAGAATCTGTATAATGAAACATCTGAATGTTAATTTTTAATAACTAAGTTGCAACTTATCAAAAATAGGAGGACTACAAGTGTATGTTTTGAAGACTTGAAGTCAACTCTCGTTTTTTTTTTTTTTTTAACGGTGAACTTCATTAAAAACGGCGAGCCCTCAAAGCAAGGACCGCCAAGAAACAATTACATCATAACAGAGGAAACACAACCCAATCCTTCCAAAGAAGGGAGTTAAAACTAGTTCGACTCTTAAGCCATAAAAACGACATAGACTTAACTGCCGCAACAACCTCAACCACTTAAGAGTTCGACTCTTAAGTCAACTCTCGTTTTAATACTTAACTTGAGCTATATATGTGACATAGTTTATTTGCATTATTCATATCCACTCTCTTTGGTTCTTAACCAATCAAAAAAATTGTAAGTATCTTCTCTCTTTAAACTTTTCATTTGTTTATTATTTGATCCTGGCTCATTTCTATTTTAGAAAATCATATTTTATTGTAAATTTTGCTTAATGCCATAGACTTAAAAACAGTTTACAGCCACATGGAATAATTATAGTTACGGAGAGGCTTTTGTTGAACTAATTTATGTTATTGAGTATTGTGATGTGTTCTTGCTACTTGCTTAATTTCTGTCTAGATGATACATAATTTTTTAGTAAACTATTTTTTTAGCCCAATCTTCACAAGTTAACGGCTCTTTATTTTAGGTTTTTTTTGTTAAGTAAATTCGAAACATTGTTGGTTCATTGTTTATCTATCTATATACTACTTATAATGCATTTAAGCACTTCTCTCCTATTAAATTTTTAAGATTTCCTAATATAGATTTTAAGCAAATACAAGTAACAAATCATATTACAACTATTTGAAGCACAAATACAACTAAAAAACCAATATTCAACACATACAATTAATACACTATTTAATTCACCCATTCACCAAAATATATAAGTATTTAATCACAATGTATAATCTAATCAAGCTACAAGCCAAGCCAACACTAAAAAATAAATCTGAGAAACAAATACACAGAATATTCAACACAACTCCAAATCAACCGCCCTCACCTATCTGGTTCGAACAAGAACACTAACGAAACAAAAAAAACCCATCACCATGTCCGAACCAATCACCGTGGCCGTTGTGTGATCTAAACAGCCTACCCGAGACCACAATCTATCCTAAACCCATCACCATGTCCGAAAAAAAAAAAAAAAAAAAAAAAAAAAGTCTCATTTTATCTCATTTGACCAAACCAAAACTACGAATAACCACATGGTTAGCATAACCCCAGTTCATATTTAGACACCAGATCTGTGTCTTTATCGATCCAAGAAAAAAAAAGAAAGAAGTTCGAGAAGATGAAGTGCAATATACTATTAACCAAAACAAACAACATCAAACAAAAACTATCCTAAACCCATCTACTCAAAACAAAAACTATATATCCTAAAAAACGACAAAAACTGAGATCATTGAGAAAACTGAGATCATTGGTTCTATAATTTAGTCACAAGATAATATATATTCGAAAATCAAACTCATCATAGATCTATAACAAAACAATAAGATCTGAAAACCGGTTAAGAGAAGAAAAAGGGGTGCTTGTATTTGTTCCTCGAATATGAAGATAAGATCATGTTTGACTCGCTTTTGGTTGAATGGAAGGGACGAATTTTAAAGGTTGTAGCTACATTTGAGAAAGAGTGGCTACAAAAGGTGAAATGATTTAGGGTTAGAGAAAAATTAAGGTTATGTGTTTTTTAACTCTTTTAGTTGGTGGCAAACTGTCAATATTTGTGGCCTAATAACTTAATATTCAAAAGAGCAAAATTTTAAATACTTTGTGGGTTGCTCTTGGTTATTTCTTATTGAGCCTAAGTTTGTTCAAAATCACGGACTGGAATTTGTGTTATTCAAATGTTGTCTTTGGTTAATGATACATTGGGCTGAAAATTGAAACGTATATGGTTATATTTAGTAGGGGTGTTAATCAGTTATCGGGTTTTTCGTTTTATTCGGTTCGGTTCGTTTGGTCAAAAAGAAATTCTGAGTAAAACCGAAAATAGAACCAAATAACTCGAATGACCTAAATAAATTATTTATTTATCTCTACTAGCATATAAAGAATTTGGGACTATTTTTAGAAAATGCTACGAAATGACATTTCATTTAATTGCTTAAAGTTATTTTAATTTAAATTATCATTTAATTGTACGGTTATTGTTAGTAAAAAAACATGTAACCACACAACATTTTCTCGCCGCAAAATATAGTCATAGAGTACCCGCGGCCGCATCGCGCGAGTACCCTGCTAGTAAGTGTATAACGTTAGGGTACTTTTTATATGAAACATTTATAGTTAATTAAATCTCGACTCACCTCAAAAGTTGAGCTTAACTCATAAATTGATGAGTAAATTACATGAATAGTCCTTGTAGTTATACAAAAATTTCATTTCTAGTCCCTAAGTCTTAAAATTTACATTCACAGTCTTTGTTGTTCTCAAATTTGCACACCTATAGTCCCTAAAAACCTTAACATTAGGTAAACAACAATAATAACCTTTAAGGGCCCGTTTGGTTCGTAGATGAGTTTAAGATTAAGATTTGGATTTTGAGAGAGAAAAGTATTAAATAATATTAATAATGTATTTGTTTTATAAATTAATTAGATTAAAATATATTATTTAAAAATAAGACTTGAGAAAAACACAAAAAAAAAATTGAAATAACATGTGGTTGTAAAAATTATAAACGTATGAAATAATTTTTTAGTTGCATGGTTTGTAAAAAGTCACCATATTAGGTGGGGTTGAATTTGTGAGGATCAAACCCATGTGTCAAAGCATCAGATTGGTACCAAACGTTTGACTGAAGATTACTTTCAGCCTAAACCCGGCAAAACCTATAAACCAAACTACACCCAAATTCTACCCAAACACCCTCTGAGTTAATACACACATATCTCTTAGTTCCACATAACACCCTATTTTTCAACCCATCATCCACCAAAACTTTAAAAACAAATACACCAACTCAAATTATAAAGAGAAAATGACCAAAAAGGTACAATTTTTAAACCTTGATCCACACTATGGTCATTTTTAACCTCTTTTCTCATTTTGTTCATACTCGACTGCTCAACTGCTCGACTCCATCAAATTTTTGACACATGTTATTTTTTTGTACTTTTTTTTGTACATATATACAAAAGAATGACACGTGTCAAAAAATTGGTGGATCCGAGCAGAAAAAGTACAAAAATTGTACTTTTTTGTAACAAAAAAAAGTATAATAAAATGACACGTGTCAAAAATTGAGTAAAGTCGAGCAATTGAGCAATCGAGTCTGACCAAAATAGAAAAAGAGGGTTGAAAATGACCGTATAATATATCAAGGTTGAAAGATTGTTCCTTTTTAGCATTTTCTCTATTATAGGCAATCAAACTTCTCCAACAAATCTAAAAGTACAAAATACACCTCAATTTTTAATTGAATGAAAAGTTGACTATAAATGTCGAGATTATCAAGACGTGATCAAAATGTATATATCTAGATTATTGAAGGCGTGATTAAATATATATGTGAAAATTTGGTATAGGTAAAAAAATTCAATGTTATCCAATTTTAATAAACGCAATAAGTAGTTTTAATAATAAGTGTATGTATTACTTCAATATATATTACTACTAAGCTCAAAAGGGGCTTTATAATCTAGATTCGCACGTCAATAAATGGGTCGTGTTTGGGTAAAGGCTATACTAACCCGCCAACATGCGAACCCGAATAGGTTAACACGAACACGACTCGATTGCCACCCCTACTATTGTGTAATGAACATAAATAATATGATTTGCTTGTTCCCATTTAAGACAATTATGTTATGATTTTCAATCACATTGATTTCCTTTTACCAGGTTTTGCTTCTATTCTATCTGTTTTATTTAGCACAAAGTGTTCATGTTAAAATATAACTCAAATCTGAAATGTTATATATGTTAGGGACTAATGTTGTACACTTTGTATTTTCAGTTATAAGTGCTTTTGAGGTTTGGTGGAATATTGAAAGTGGTTGATAGTTGGAGGGAGCTTTGTGCTAAGTCTTGAAAGATGAAGTCAAGGCTGGAGTCAAAGTCTATATATTGTCTCATTCTGTTTAGGGTTTGATAAGTCTTCATTCTCTATCAAAAGAAAAGATCGCAGTTGTTTTTCTCTCAACCAAAACTACTTCTGATTGTTGCTAATATTGCTTAAGAGTGATTGTGAGGTTTCTTGTATTGTAAAGACTATTGATAAGTAATCAATAGCCTTCCACCTGAGTAGCAGTGGGAAGGATAGTGTGATGTTCAGTTGTTTGTGATTCATGTGATGTTTCTGGGTTATTCTGATTAAGATCAGTTGCTTATTGATCTGGATAGTTTTGGTTGAATAAAAGAAGTTGATCTTGAATTAAGATTCAAGATCTGTTGTTGATACAATTTGTGTTTTCCTACATGGTATCAGAGCCAGGTTACTCGCCTTGCTCTGATTAAAATTGATTTCGGGAAATTAGGGTTTCAAAATTTTGGGGGTTTTTCAAATTAGTTTGTTTAAACCTAATTGGTTGTGATTAATTAGTGTTTTTTGGCTCTAATTGATCGATTCTAAAAGATTTAACAAAACGCCTAATTTTTTGAGAAAATTAGGGTTTGGGTATTTTTTGATCTCTAGCTTCGATTGGTGGTTCTGGGTTGATTGAGATCGTGTGGGTTGTGATTCTTGTTTCAAGAATTATAATCAGGGTTCTTGTTCCGCTGCTTTCTGGATTTGCGTGCACTGTAACACCTCTCGCACTCTTTATATTTCTCTTTTTTATTTCCTGTTTAGATTGATGGGGAGTAGGAGTTGAGTATTGTTGGAGGTTTGTGATTGTTGTTGGAGTGTGGTTTATCTGTTTTAGTTGTAGATCTTGATATTGTGTGATCTGCCCTTGACCTACCACCTTGAGTGGCAAGGAAGCCTGGGAACTTCTTTCTTGATCTTTCTTGTGTGTTTGTCTAATATTTGTTCAATTATGTCTGTTCATGGTTATACTGATGATGAATTTGAGGCTGATGATGAGCCAGTTACTTTAATTAGTAAGTTGGATCTTAGTCATCCTCTTCACTTGCATCCTAATGATTCTGCTACCTTGACTGTTGTTTCTATTAAACTAAAAGGGACTGAAAATTATAATGTGTGGTCATGTGCTATGCTATTGGCTCTTGAAGGCAGAAATAAAACTGGATTTATAGATGGTACTTGCACTAGATCACATGTTGATGAAGTTTTAGGGAGACAATGGGACAGGGTTAATGCTATTGTATTGGGATGGATTTTGAATTCCATATCAGAAGAGTTGTTCTTGGGTCAAATTTTTTCAAAAAGGGCTTCTGATGTATGGAATGAATTAAAAGAAACTTTTGATAGAGTTGATGGTTCAGTTACTTTTAATTTGCACCATAAAATCAATTCTTTGTCTCAAAATGGTTGTTCTATTGCTGAATACTTTAATAAACTGAGCACTTTGTGGAAACAATTTGATGCTTTAGTTCAGTTGCCTAGGTGCACTTGTCATGCTGCTGATGATTTTAAAAAACACAATCAGTTAATGAAACTTATGCAATTCTTAATGGGCTTGGATGATTCTTATATGCAAATAAGAAGTAATGTGTTATCTAGAGATCCTCTACCTGATGTGAAAGGGGCTTTTTCCATTATCTCTAGTGAGGAGTCTCATAGGTCTGTGGTTACTGGTTCAGTTGGTGGGACTTCTAACAAGTCTCAGTCAACTGTGTTTAACTCCAGTGTGCCCAATAGAGTTAACTCTCAGAGGCCCCCATCCTCTGGTGGTTACTCTAGGCAAAATAATACCACTAGGTCTAGTGATAATAGGAGAACTGCTGGTGGTCCTATGTTTGTTTGTGAACATTGTGGTTTTAATGGACATACTGCTGATAGATGCTTTAAACTCATTGGGTACCCTGCTGATTTTGGAAAGAATAAAAGGAATAGTACTGGTTATAATAGTCAGGGTGCTCAGAACTTTAATAAGAGGTTTATAAATAATAATAATTCTGTTGGCTCTAGTTCCACTTCTACTTTTTCAGATGACCAGATTTCTAAACTGATTTCATTGATTAAAGAAAACTCTAAAATTGTTGATGGAAATGGAAAAGGAGTACATGCCAATATGGCAGGTATTGTTTTAAACAATAGCAAGTTCTTTAATCAAAACTTTAAAAGATTTTTCTGTAATAACAGTAAGTTTAGACCTGCACTTGTTGCAGCTGGACTTATTGTTGATTCTGGTGCTAATCAGCATCTTACATATACTGATAAATGCTTAGTTAATGTGATTGATATTTCCAAACTTGGAATTAAGGTTACTCATCCCAATGGAACTGAGGCCTTAATTACTAAGGTTGGAAATATGATTCTAACTACACATTTAACTTTATATGATGTGCTTGTTGTTCCAGAATATTGTGTTAGTTTAATGTCTGTTCATAAAGTGGCTAGAGACAGCAAATTTGTTATTGCTTTTGATGAGTTACAGTGTTATGTTTTACCCCAGGATTTGAGGGGGATGAGTGTTCTAGGGATTGGTAAACAAAAGGATGGATTGTATTACTTTGATGGAAATCAAGGTACTGACCTAGAATTTAAGAATTCTATTCCTACCTGTAATTTGACAAAAAATTTGTGGCATGGTAGGCTTGGTCATCCTTCTGATCAGGTCTTGTCTGTTTTAAAAGGTGAAATTTTTTTTGAAAATGAAATGAAACTGAGCCTTGTGATGTCTGTCAAAAGGCTAAACAAACTAGAGAACCTTTTCCTTTAAGTGACCATAAAACCATAAGTCTTGGTGATATTGTTCATCTTGATTTGTGGGGTCCTTATAGAGTTAAAAGTAAAGAAGGATATAGATTTTTTCTAACTATTGTTGATGATTTCACCAGGCGTTGGGTTTATCTGCTTAAGTATAAGCATGAAGTGTTTGATTGCATTCAAATCTTTTATAATCTAATTAAGACACAATTTGAGAAGAGTGTTAAAGTTTTTAGAAGTGATAATGGCACTGAGTTTGTTAATAATCAGTTTAACAAATTTTGTGAAAGTAATGGTATTGTGCATCAAACTTCTTGTGCTTATACTCCTCAACAAAATGGAGTTGTAGAGAGGAAACATAGGCATCTTTTAAATGTTGCTAGATCCCTTATGTTTCAGGGGGGATTGCCTCTTTTTTTGTGGTCTGAATGCATTCTAACTGCCACTTATTTGATTAACAGATTGCCTTCCTCAGTGCTAAATGGAAAGTCTCCCTTTAATCTTATCTTTAAAAGAAAACCTGATTTAAAACACTTAAGAATGTTTGGTTGCTTATGTTTTGCTACTATTCTTACCAGTCATGATAAGTTTAGTAGTAGAGCAGAAAAATGTGTTTTGGTTGGGTATTCTAATTTTCAAAAAGGTTACAAGCTTTATAGTCTTGAAAGGAATCAGTTTATCTTTTCTAGAGATGTGAAGTTTTTTGAAAAAGTATTTCCTTTCAAGATTAAAAATTCTTCTGCTGCTCCTGACCCTCTCAGTCAGAATCTAAACCATGTTAATTTCTTTGATGAAATTACTAGTGAAGATTCTGACACACCCAATGATGATAATAAGCTAAATGGTACCCCTATGGGTAATATAAATCAAAATGATCATCAGTTGGGTGATGGCAGCAACTCTCAACACTTGGATGGCCCAACAATTGACCAAAGAGAGGATGATTTGGGGCATTCTCCTGGTTCCAATGAGGCTGCCAGTGTTGATGAGATGGCTGCAACACCAGCTAATGTGAGTGCTTCTGAGGGTGATTATAGTCTCTTTCCTGAACAAGCAGCAGATGATGGTTTACATAATAATGGTCAACCTGTGTTAAGAAGGACTGATAGAACTTCAAATTTTCCAAATAAATACAATGACTATATTGTTGATTCAAAAGTTAAATTTGGTCTTGAAAAATTTGTGACTTATGCTAAACTAAAAAAAGATACTTTATGCTTTGTTATTGAATTGAATAAAAGTTTTGAGCCTAAAAATTATTGGGAGGCTTGTATGTATCAGCACTGGGTAGATGCAATGAATAATGAGATAGAAGCTTTGTATAGAAATGACACTTTTGAAATTGTTAAGTTACCTGAAGGCAGAAAGGCTATAGGTTGTAAGTGGGTTTTTAAGATTAAATATAAATCTAATGGTGAGGTAGATAGATATAAAGCTAGACTTGTAGCTAAGGGCTATAGTCAAAAGGAAGGGGTTGACTTTGATGAAACTTTCTCACCAGTTGTGAAGATTGTTACTGTTAGATGTCTTATTAATTTAGCTGTTCAACAAAGTTGGCCTATATTTCAGCTTGATATCAATAATGCCTTTCTTTATGGTGATCTACATGAAACTGTCTATATGTCTTTGCCTGATGGTTTTTTTGATGTTAATGATAAAAGAGTTTGTAGACTTAAAAAGTCTTTGTATGGTTTGAAACAAGCACCCAGGCAGTGGAATGCTAAGTTAACCAGTGCTTTGCTTGAAAATGGGTTTATACAGAGTAAGAGTGACTATTCCTTGTTTGTCAAAAATGATTCAGGTAATATTGTTGCTTTACTTGTGTATGTTGATGACATTATTGTTACTGGTAATAACTTGGCTGAGATTGAAAGTTTTAAAGAATTTCTTAAGTCTAAATTTCAAATTAAGGATTTAGGAAAACTTAAGTATTTTTTGGGTATTGAAGTAATTGAAACTGATAAGGGTTTATGTTTAACTCAAAGAAAATATTGCTTAGATCTTCTTTCTGAGTTTGGTTTACTGGCTTGTAAACCGTCTGCTTTTCCTTTAGAACAGAGTGTTTCTATTACTAATGAACCTACTACTATTGATCCTGTTTTGGATAATATAACTGAGTATCAAAAACTTATTGGAAAATTGATTTACTTAACACATACTAGGCCTGATATATCATATGCTGTACATTGTTTGAGTCAGTTCATGCATAAACCACTTAAGTCTCATCTTAAAATTGCACTTAAGGTTTTAAGATACTTAAAGGGGTCTCCTGGAAGAGGAATTCATATTGTCAAAAACTCTTTTGTAAATCTTGAGACTTATGTGGATGCAGACTGGGCCAAGTATGTTGTTACTAGAAGATCAGTTACAGGATTTTGTTTGTTTCTTAATGGTTCACTGGTTTCATGGAAAAGTAAAAAACAAAACACCCTTTCTAAGTCTAGTGCAGAGGCTGAGTATAGAGCAATGGCCTCTGCTACTTCAGAAATTGTTTGGGTCTTAAAAGTTTTAAAAGATCTAAACTGGGAACATTTTTTGCCTGTAAGACTGTTTTGTGATA
Organism: Chrysanthemum makinoi; assembly: GCA_910596185.1. NCBI lineage: Eukaryota > Viridiplantae > Streptophyta > Magnoliopsida > Asterales > Asteraceae > Chrysanthemum > Chrysanthemum makinoi. The sequence goes on along the minus strand of OU343219.1, from coordinate 47,462,140 downwards.
GTCAGGCTGCAATTAAAATTGCAGCTAATCCTGTCTTTCATGAGAGAACAAAACACTTGGAAATTGATCTACATTTTGTGAGAGAAAAAATTTTGGCTGGAGTTATAAAAACTGAAAAAGTTCAGTCTATTAATCAGATAGCTGATATTTTTACCAAAGGGCTTGATAAGCAACAACATGAGAAACTGGTTTCTAAACTTGGTCTTTATGATATGTTTCAGGTTTGAGTTAAGGGGGGATGTTAAAATATAACTCAAATCTGAAATGTTATATATGTTAGGGACTAATGTTGTACACTTTGTATTTTCAGTTATAAGTGCTTTTGAGGTTTGGTGGAATATTGAAAGTGGTTGATAGTTGGAGGGAGCTTTGTGCTAAGTCTTGAAAGATGAAGTCAAGGCTGGAGTCAAAGTCTATATATTGTCTCATTCTGTTTAGGGTTTGATAAGTCTTCATTCTCTATCAAAAGAAAAGATCGCAGTTGTTTTTCTCTCAACCAAAACTACTTATGATTGTTGCTAATATTGCTTAAGAGTGATTGTGAGGTTTCTTGTATTGTAAAGACTATTGATAAGTAATCAATAGCCTTCCACCTGAGTAGCAGTGGGAAGGATAGTGTGATGTTCAGTTGTTTGTGATTCATGTGATGTTTCTGGGTTATTCTGATTAAGATCAGTTGCTTATTGATCTGGATAGTTTTGGTTGAATAAAAGAAGTTGATCTTGAATTAAGATTCAAGATCTGTTGTTGATACAATTTGTGTTTTCCTACAGTTCATATTGTCGGCCAATGTCCAATATACGTAATACGATACATTACTTATTGGTTACCAGTTTACCACTTAGATTGACATGTAATTTAATACACGAAAATTCATAGCAACTAAAACTGAGGGACTGAAAGTGAAACTAAAGTTGCATTCATTCACAAACTTTCCATCCATCCGTCAACTGTAAGTGAATTTCACTCACCAGTTACTTATAAAAAAGGTAAAACTATTTGTAATTTCCAGAATTATTGTTGTTTTTTTTTTTGTAATCTTTAAAATTTAGCTATATCCTCAAGTTAATTAGCTCACAGGCCATTAAATTTGAGCTTATAAAATGTTCAATTAGCTCATCAAATAAGTTTAAACAAACACCCGTTAAACTAGTTGGGATACAGTTGACATGATTGAGTGATTTGAGTCTGAGAGATGTTTTTTTTATTAGGTTATGTAGCATAAGATACGTGGCATTGAATTGAATGAATAAATAGATTTTGTTAAAGAAAGTAAATACTAATCGGAAAATTAATGCCACTGTAGGAGAAATAATGTTTTCGTGTAAATGACATGAATTGCGGAAAACTTTCAAAAGTTGTAGTGTTGCGTGGATCAGTGACTCATAGGAACTTTACGTTAACCTTTTGGTTTCTTGATGCTTGTGCATGTATTCTGTGAAAGATTTAACGGTTACTAAAACGTAGTAAGCTTGGTGTCACTTAAAATCGGCATTCATAGTGGTCAATTTAATCTACATTCATATTCTTAGTGACTCGTAGGAACTTTACGTTAACCTTTTGGTTTCTTGATGCTTGTGCATGTATTCTGTGAAAGATTTAACGGTTACGCCTCTTTGTTTATGTGTATAATAGTTTGTTTTCAAGAGAGATGGCTATCTATTTATGTGATGTTGTTTCCACTATCTATGTTTTGTTTTTGTTTTTTTTAACAGTTAACTTATATATAAACAATTAGCATGCTTGTTTTGTCTACATGTTACGTGTTATAACACAAAAGCGCTCACATGTTTGATTGTTTTATGCTACTTAGTCATGGAACCTATGGAGCTAATTAATTATTTCAACTTTATTTTTCATTTTTTGAAAACGTTTACTGTACTTGTGAACGCAGCTCGGTCTTATTATTGATAATGGCTACTACGTCCATTCCTCATTGGTGGAAATATGATGTCTTTGTAAGTTTTAGAGGTGAAGATATCCGCAAAAGCTTCATGGATCATATGTTCAATGACTTCAAGCGAAAAGGGATTCATGCTTTTAGAGATGATAGAGAGTTGCCTAAAGGAGAAGAGATATCTCCCCATCTCTACGAAGCCATCAAAGAATCAAGGTTTCTGATAGTTGTATTCTCCAAAGATTACGCTTCTTCATCGTGGTGTCTGAGGGAACTTGTCAAAATACTCGAGTGCAAGCAAATGGGAGAGCTTAAACACGAGGTTCAAATCATCTTTTATGATGTTAAACCTAACGTGGTGAGGAATCAAACTGATAGCTATGCTGAAGCGTTTATGCATCTGATTGCACCTCCTTATGTTCAATTAAGGGATCAAACCCAATCATGAGCAAAAGGAACACTTTTCTCCACAATTGTCCAAAATTGTTTGAGAATCTTGCCATTGATAGCCAGGTGTCTATATCGGAGACTGAGTGTCGCGACTCATCTGTAACTTCCCAAGGCTCTACAAACCGATTTTCTTCTTTCCTTCGTTATGCGCATAACAGATGTGGATTGTTCCGTTTGCCCGGAAGTTCCATTGAGAATATGGATATAATATATGATGGAAATAGCATTCCAAATTGGTTTACAAATAAAAGTATGGGAAATCAAGTAAAGGTCGAATTACCATTAGATTGGAGCTTCAGTAAGTTAAGGGGATATGGAATTTGTGTTGTTTTTAAGAGAAAAAAACCGTCCAATGTTTCTAATTTCTGTAAAGAACTTTGATGGAGCTTATTTGGGAGGATGCAGTCCAATATACTATCGGCAATATTTCAAGGATAAGCCAATAAGATATGATATGGCTGCATTATACGACAAGTGAAATACAGAAACTGGAGGAAGCAAAGAATTTTGTAACATTTTGTTTTGATGAGAATGAAGAAATTGAAGTGAAGGAGTGTGGTGCAAGACTTGTTTGTGATGAAGATTTAGATCAAGAAGCAGGAGACTTGAGAATGTTCCAAGACCTCCCAACTCTATCAGAGCATGGTGGGGTCTGGTGCCTGTTTGGGGAGTATGGAGAAATCGACTGGACATGGTAGTCCGATAAAAGAAAGAGAACCTTTATTATAATCATTTATATGTCCCTGTAGATTTTGTGATTTTTATTTAGTCTTTTTGTTAGCCGCAATAATCTTTCATGTACGAGACACCCACCTAGTGTTTGATGAGATGCTTGACTAGAAATCATTTACTCTGTTTGCAGATTTTTTGGATTTTATGATGTATTAAGAATTGATGTATTAACTTGTGGATATTAAGTTGACTTTTAGATATCAAAACACATGGAGACTTGATTACATTCATGTCCTCTGCTTCTTAACCCATTGGAAAACCTGTAAGTCATCCATTTCTTTTACACTTTCATCACAAAAATGCATTAATCTATATTACAGGTCTACATAAGTAAAAATTGGTTCACCAGGAGGAAACGTGAAAACCACAGTGGAAGCACTTGAGATGTGCGAGCACGCGTTTTGTGTATAATGCTATCAACCCTGTTCGTAACAAGTCCAACGACGCACAAAACACTTTCTCATGATAATATTTCAAGACAAACCAATCCATAGTTAGTAGAACACACAATGAATATCAAATTTGACTACGTGTAATTCTAGCATAAAAATGTTAAAACTTTAGCGAACATTATTTTTACAATAAGCATCTAACAATCAAAACCAGATATTTATAGTAATCGCAATCCAATATTAGAATTTCTAGTCAAAAAATACCAAAGAAATATCATAAAGTTCTCATGCAATGGAATCAAAGACAAGCAAGTGATACAAACAGAAACTATCAAGCCGGTAGAAGAAAAAATTAACACCACCAAACTTCAAACTAAAATGCCCATTTACCAGTTTCATTTTTCCCAGACAACACCTTAAATGGTCCGCTTGACCCAAAGGGAAGTCATCAAATGAGTATGTATGACCATGGTCAAAACCTGCATTGCTACTGATCATTGAATCAAACCTTGCGAAAGTACAGTCTTTTGCCGTGCTGCTCATTGAGTCGAATCTTGAGAAGTTATTATCCTGTGTGGAGCAGCTCACGGAATCAAATTTCAAGAAGGTTTCTTGTTTGGGAGAACCTTGGTCAGTGGCACTGAAAGAGTCGTATCTCGAGAAATTATCAAAGAAATAATTTTGTGCTCCTCCCCCACTGTATTGTGGTGAGGTGCCAGCTCGAGAAGCTGGTGAGCCAGGAACCAAATCATCAAACCCAAATGGACTCTTTTTCTGGAAGAAACTATTATTGCCTTGCAGGGAATCACTTTTCCTTGGACATGCAGTGAAGCTATTGGAGTCAAAGAAATAACTCTCTCCATGCTTCTCATGTTCGGCATCCTGTATAAAATGAAGTTATTTCCAAGGGCATAGGTAACATTCATAATAGAGATAGGGTTCCTATTTTCTTTTGAACTCCTAACAGCTTTGTTCTAGGTTTATATTTTTCAAATTATGACATGCATACCAAAACGGTTCACAACTGAAACAAAACCAGTTTAGGATTTGTTCTAGGTCCACTCTAGAGTGGTACATTAAAATGTATTGTATAAATTTTCACTCGAAAGCATTTATTTATCTTTTCATTTTTTTTTGAACAGATTTATCTTTTCATTTAGTAGCACATATGTAGCAATTTTTCCATCTTACGTTGTAATGATAAAACTTATATACCATCCATTGAATGCAATGATAAAACTGCAAAAAGGCAGAATTACATGTATATCCTTCTTAAAGTTCAATATTACACAAATATCCTTCTCAGTTTCGTAATTACATCAATGTCCTTCCCAAACTTTTGTAATTACATCAATATCCTTCTCAAACTTTTAAATTCTAATATATATCCAAAAATCAATTAAATCATAATTATATTGATTTTAAATTATGAAACTAGTATTTATCTCTTATACCAATCATAATTATATTCTTCATGTATATTTTTTGGCCTCAAGTGATGAAAGAACTTGATGACATAATTACAAAAGTTTGGATATATATATGAAAGAACATATTGTTCATATATATTTATTTGCTCATATATATATTTTGGCTTCGAGTGATGAAAGAACATGTTGATTTTGGATATTATGAGAATTTAAAAGTTTGTGAAGGATATTGATGTAATTACAAAAGTTTGGGAAGAATATTGATGTAATTACCGAAGTTTGGAAAGGATATTGATGTAATTACAAAAGTTTGGGAAAGATATTGATGTAATTACAAAAGTGAGAAGAACATTGATGTAATATTGAACTTTAGTAAGGATATTGGGGTCAATTGCATATATACCCACTAAAACTTGCATATTTGCATATATACCCAAAACATGCTTAAAATGCATTGTACATCATGCAATAAAAACTTGTATTATGGGAAAATATGCAAGTTTTTAAGTTTTAGTGGGTATATATGCAATTCCCCCTTGTTGTATTTAGACAATGAAAGATCAGGCCATAAACTGAATCCGACTGGTACCTTTCTGTGTCTGCATCAAGTACTTTCCGAAATGTTTAAATGAATCCTCCTTGGTTGGACTTTCAAATATCTTTTGTGCTGTGGGACTACCAGTTGAGCTTTTAACTGACTCATCTTCGCTATGTGCATATGCTGATTCGGTCTCAAAAGGCTTCTCTAACTTCCTGTCAGCATTTGAATATGAATCTTCAGAAACGTCATCCATCGTAGACGAGTTTTCTGCCTGAGATGTTGATTTAGTATTTGCAGGCACCGTAGCATCAAATGAGAAACCTGTCATTACGAAATTACCAACTAGTTTAGTGCAAAGCGCAAATGTGGTTGAAGAGAATAACGTGAAAGCATAAGGTAGATGTAGCAAAATGGTCAAAATGGATATTTTGTGTGGAACGCGGGTTGGATTGACATACAACATGAATATCTTTTTACAGAAATGAGCTGAAATTGCTCCTTCTCTGATGAATGGTTACTCATATAGAGAGAGAGTCATACCTTCGTCTTTGAATTCCCCAATCCTCATCCCACACTGCAGATATCTCTGGAACTCCAGGTTGCCAGCCTTGACAAACAAAATAGGTGAACCATAATGCAATATCAATCATCTTATTATAATAATTATACAGATACAGTGACATTATTGCTAATGAAGTATTCCTAATAGCATGAGATGAAAGATGATACCCTTCGGCTCAATAACTGCAGTTGACTTGACATCAATTCCATGTTCTTTGCAACGTTCAGTTAAAGCCTTCAGTAGTTCCTCGAGATCGGATTGGATACGATCAGCACGAACCTGGGCAAGCCGAAAATATGTTTAATGTTTATTATTATATATTCATTGAAGTCTAAAGAAAGGAAAAAAGATGTTGATGGGTCACAACCAAACTATTTTACGCCTTCCTTAAAACTTACTCAGCTGATGTGCATGAGATTTTTCAGAAGTATTTTGATCACCATTGCTGATGTGCATGAGATTTTCCAGAAGTTGAGTTTTATGAAAAAAATTGGAAGTTTAAAGGTTTTTATCACAAATTAGAAGTTTTGAAGGCTTTTTATCAAAACTTTAAAACTTATTTCTGTGGCGTAAAACAATAGTTACCTAATCTTTGTTTACCAATTTATACGGTGAACCCTATTAGTAATATCAAAACAGAATCTTGAAATACCACCAACCAGCATATTTATGAAAATGCTTGTGCGTCAACCCGACAACTCAACCTGACGTGTTTCGACCCTTGCAATTAACATGTTTCAACCCAACCCGTTTTGACACTGACCCCCCATTTTGCAACTCTAAATATATGTCTACATGATGTATAGAGGTATACCAGGATTAGCTCCGCAACCAGGAGGTCTGTAAGAAGGATTGAGTGGGCCCGTGAGAGACAGCAAAGTTTCATCAAGCAAGACATTACTAGAGAGTGTTGGTGGAAGATTCTGGCCTTCTCAGTACCGCTCCATCAGATAGAGAGCAATACAAAACTCCCTCAAGGAAAGCATTCTGTCATTATCTTGATCAGACAAGTCCCACGCCTGTTTCAGAATTTCTGTCGAAGAATAATAAGAACATTACGGCTTGTCGTGTTTATAGGAAATCTATTAGGGAAAGACATTTCATGATACAAATCAACTAGCACAAGTTCTAAACAAGCAAAGTAAACAAAAGAAATAGCAAAGTTCCTGCTAATATGAGATGCAGGTCTCTCCCAGGTCCAAAGACTTCACAAAACTCTTGATAAACCCTAACATCGATGATCTATTACTATTTATACTAATGTATGACTTGCTGACCAAGAATATAAAATAAGGAAATATAAAATAAACTAATTACTCTTCGACCCTTTGTGTTAATTATTTGCCGAATGGCCCTTGCTGTTTGGATGCTGTTTGGATTTCCTTTTATACCATTTTCCCCATCTTCCAGTAGTCGTATCATTTCACTAGAGATTAAATAAATCATTTTACAAGAAAGAGTTGAATAAGGCATTAATGATCTAATAAATTAAGCCAAGGAAGCCAATGGGGTTCTGATCAGCGTGCTGCCATATCTGCAATCAAATAATATATTATCATAAGAAACATGACCCAGATGCATGGTTAAACTGTTCAATTTTGTCAAAGTATAGTCCTATAATCTTCTTAGGATTGTAAACATATATAAGATTCAATCAGAGATCAAAGACATACAAGAAGAATGAAAGACCATATCATTTACTTTACCAGGGTGCAGGATTACTCCCCTTTACCCAAAAGACCATATCATTAAGATCTGTCTAATCAATCCCTAAACTATTATTAGAATCCTATATATATGACTATATCTACGACCTTAACATCTAATACTGCAGAAACAATAAAGAGAAGCAAAAGCTGCAAATCTTAGTCAATCAACACTAAAGTACATAGTATGCAGCAGTTCAACAATTATATCAAAACTATTACTAGCCTCATCCAGCACGTGCCAAGGTCAATATTACATTTACATTTTCCGGTCCATTAGCAAACAACCACTACGCCTTTTGTATGTGTAAAAGACCATGATTAATTTTGACTTTCACTGTCATATCCCCATCTTCTATAAAACAGACTCAAATAACTCAATACACGGAACATCCAAAAATCTCAAATAACTCAATACACGGAACTATAAGAGCCATATAATGGTAACCCTTAGAGCAAAAGCAACAAGTTGCCCAAGTAACATTCAAGTGAGTTAAACTCATGATCAGAAATTATTAATAGGCTTCTAAAAGAGCTCATGGTTCAAAATTCAGGAAAGAAGTAGAAGTCCAACTCTTTACACTTAGACACTCGAGTATCACAAGTAAAACCACAAGGTAAAAAACGACACAAGTGTCGACTACCAAAGTGGGAAGTTTCGGATAGTACAAAACTGGGGACTTATAAGTTACAAATGGTAACATAAATTTTAATTGCCCAAAAGTAGTTACATCTCAGTCAGCTTACTACCATCGTCAGCCACATATTCCATTCAAAAAAAAATGAACCGTATTTGATACTAGCATGTTTTTGTTCTAAAATCACACAAGCAAAGTCCCCTTTTACATAGACAATATCCTAGCAAGTGGGTGATGCAGAAGTTTCAACCAAAGTAAAGTTGTATATTGATTATTAATTTTATATACACTAGGCTAACAAAAATTTATGATTTCGAATTACTAGTATGTATCCTAACAATAGATCAAAATTAAGTGTTTTGATCGAAAATGATATAAATAAATTATTAAATCCTAAACCAGTCAACAATCGAATAAACAAGTTGTTTCTACAAAATGAAAAGAGTACCTAATTAAGCCACGGCTTCAGCTCCGCTTATTCTTCGGTCTTTATCCAAATCCTCTCTTTTAAATTTCGACATCTTCTTTTTTCAATTCAATCAAATTCAAGATCTTAAACCAATTAAGCAAGGAAGGAAGAAAGAAAGGAAGTAGATCGTGTCAGTTTTAATTTTACATTTACAACTATCACATAGATCCAACTCACAAGAACCCCACCCAAACAAAGGGGACTTTTGTTGTAATTTAATATTATGGTTTACATATTAACTATTAACTTACTAGCCCGGCCCATTAGGGTATTTTCCTCTCTCATTCTTATATTTTTATTTATTACATTTACAACACGTTATCAGCACGATAGTTCCCTATTCAAAAAGAACAATAAGACACGTGAAAGACAAGGAAAGAATACGACCCGTGTTTTAAAGTAGCGCCTAAATATACCAATGGTTAGTATTCACTCCTAGTTAAATATTGACATTATATTATATTACTTCTACGTATTTGAGCTTTCGGTGAACTTAAAAGTTGCGACAAACCATGCATTGTTCTTTGATAAAAAGATTATTAAACAAAGAAAAAAAAAACACTTTACGCCAATCAATATTGACGTAAGGTTTGATGGTTTTAAATCAATAACAATATACTTTAATTTATGGTTTGTTATGGAGAAACTTCCAAATCCAAGTTCTTAGTTATTTGTTGATCAAAGTATTACCACTCTAGTTTCAAAAGTTAGCAAGTTAAACATGTCTTCAATCGAGGTTCACTATATATTATTATTTGTATTATTTTTATCTAAATCAAACTCTAGTGTAACTCACAAGAATGATAAATGTTTTATGATGATTACATAAAAATTTTGTGTTTGAAAAATAAATTAGAACCTCAAGTTCTAATATGGTTGAATCAATTGAATCAATAACATAACGTCATGTTATGTTGGAAAAAAAAATAGAACCTCAAGTTCTATTATGATCTCATCAAGAGAATTAAAAAAAAAAGTAAACATAACCTCATGTTATGTTAAAGAAAAAAAATAATTAGAACCTCAAGTTCTAATATGATTCTTTTGAAAGAATCAATATCATGACCTCATGTTATGATCTGAAAAAAAAATGGAATCTCATATTCTAATGTTATTCTAAAAAGAATCAAATAACATAACTTCACGTTATTGTTATATATTTGTAACGAATCTTAAATTTCTCAATTGATTGATATATTAGTTTTTCTAAAAACTTTTTTTTTTACGGTGATTTTCAATTTTTTGGGCGAGAGTCTCACCTATCGTGCGGTACACACGACAGGCCCTCATCCACCACATACCCAGACTATGTTGTCATAACCGGGTCCACCATTAATGGAAGCGAACATTTTTGGATCTCAGAAAAGAAAAAAAATACTAGCGTAAATTGAAAAAAGAAAAGATAAACACTATTTGTAGATCATATATATCAAGATCAAATAGAACAATATTAATGATTTTATGATAAAGGTGTATCTCGAATCCTTATACACATGTTTGACATATTTGTTTACTGCTAGTATATGATTGTATAGATATCACTGTTTAATTTACATGGAAATACGAGACGTGATAAAATGCTCGCAATATTACTATATAAAGTTATTCCTTGTATTTCTTTTATTAATTTTTTAGATTTATGATTCGTGACATATGTTCATGTTTTACATGAAGAAAATCAAATTAACATAATCTCATATTATGTTAACGGAAAAAAAATTATTAGAACCTCAAGTTCTAATTTGATTCAATTAATAGAATCAATAACATAACCTCGTGTTATGTTTAAAATAAAAAGAAAAATAGAACTTCAAGTTCTATTATGATTCTCTCAAGAGAATCAAAAGATATCATAACCTCATGTTATAATTATTATAGAACCTCAAGTTCTATTATGATTATAAAATGAAAATACAATAACTTCAAGTTATTGTTAAAATGTTCAAATATGATTCTATCAAGTGAATCACGATAACATAACCTCAAGTTATGATTATTTTTGTTTAAAGCCTAATGTGCTTTGATGATTCCCTCAAGTGAATCATAATAACATAACCTCATGTTATGTTTTGAGGGGAAAAAAAATGTATAAAAGAAACGTATTTTTTTCTGAAAGCTCGCTCTATTGTATGCACCTCATGTTGTAAGAAAAAAAAGTGTAAGCGAGTTAAATCTCACAATTTTCAGTGTTAGATCTAAACAAATAAAATTGTGATTTAAATGATACTGATGAAGAGATGTCTAAGAAAACATTCTCTATTTTCAAAGTCTCGAACATGCTTCTATATTAGCGATATCGAGAACATGGTTTGAAAAGTATCATGAGATATTGTCAAATTCTCATATTATATAAAAAGAAAAGCTAATAAGCTTTCGACGAAAAATATAAAAGTAGTTCAACTATTCGTCCATTCCTTAAAATGAATGTGACAATGATGATGATATTTATCATGGACGTGGTCGATTAAATAATCGACATAAAGATCTCTATTCCCTTAAGTGAATATGATGAATTGATCAACATATAAATATCCATTCCCTTACGTGAATGTGATGAATTGATCAACATAAGCTTTTGTAACACCCCCAAAATGGCTCAGCGGAAGCACACAAGTATTTGGGGTGCTACTAAATTGATATCAAAACATAAGCATAAAACAATTGATTTTCATAAATAAACTTTTATTCATTCTTGAAAACAATGTTTACATTATTGATTAGTGCGGAAAATGGTCCATTATAAAAAGGTGGTCATAATATATAAATCAGAGTCATCTATGACCATGCCATGCCTTTGTCTTGCGCCTCCAAAGATAAGCTATCACTTCAAAACCTGAAGATACATACTAAAAGGGGTCAGCTTACCACGTGGTGAGTTCATAGGTTTATTTAAAAAGGCACTTCAGTATACTGTTTCACACTTGGTTTTTGATGAACATTACGTCTTGCATAATGTCATGAAATTTATGATTTCAATTCATAAAAGGGTTTCATAAAAGATTTTCATTGGTAGACTATAAAAAGAGTAT
>OU343219.1:47392794-47440294 GCA_910596185.1 Chrysanthemum makinoi | reverse complement strand
GGTTTAATGATGACCAAATGATAGTATACGGAAAAGTTTTAAGAGTGAATGAGACCGAATGACGATGTACGGAAATAATTACATATGATTTTAGACATTAATGGATTATGTAATCATTATTTCAAGGGTATATACTTAACGGTACAACTTATACAATTTTCTCTATGTATCACTTTTAGTGGATAACATAAGAGTATTCAAAATTTTAAGTAAAAGTCTTACTTAATACCTTTGTATTTAGATAATTTGATAGTACAAATTATGAATAAATCTCCTCATTGGTGGTTATTATATGGAAATATAATAAGTTAAATTGGTTATTATAAAATATAACAAGTTAATTATATTTTGACGAAAGTTGGACATTACTCATGTATACATTTTAGTTTTTCCGTGATAAATGAACGTTGCAAATTTACCCCTTTAAAATATTAAAACAAATTTAACCCACTTAGTAAACTTATATAAGTTTCAATAGGTTAAAATATGTCAAATAAGCTCAATTAGACTATAATAAGCGTTAGTATTTAAAATATGTTAAGCTTATATGTTTGTATTATGTTGGATTTAATAAATCTCAAATAAGCCAAGGGGCAGATTAAACTCTTCACATAATTTATAACAAAATAGGCCAAAGAGGCCGCGAATTAGGCTTTTGCATAATTTATATCAAATAGGCCAAAAGACCGTCGATTAGATTTTTTTATATTAAAATTTATAGTTTCGAATTTTATTAAAGTATTAGGTTTTAAAATAAGTTAAAATGTAACCAAATAAGCTAGTGTGACTTGAAAATACACATTTCGGTTTTAAGTTTACAATTAAGCAAATCCGAACCCTCAATGGGCTCGGTTTGGTCCCAGCCCAAATATTAAACACAAACAAAAAAAAACATTTAAGTCCAAGGCCATCACCAATATAACTCATTATAGACACAATTGTTCAACATCCTACATATGTTTAATTAATAACGAGTGTGGAAACCCGCGCGATGCAGTGAGATTGCTTTTGTAAACGTGAATTTGGATAGGGACTATTTTTGCCAAATTGTTATAAAGGACTTACTTTGTAGCGACACTTAAACCTTAGGGACTATTTTTGCCAACTTGGACTTACTTTGCAACGACACTTAAACTTCAGGGACTATTTTTGCCAACTTACGAAAGTTAGCAATTAATGCTGACACGTGGCATGTGAAGAACTCATGTCCTGCTCTATAGTTATATTAATAATAATAATAATAATAATTAATCATCAGTTATGAAACTATCATATTGGTTACCTTGAACTTGGGCTGAGCATAAAATCGATCGAACCGAGCCGAACCGGAAAACCAAGCCGAACCGAACCGACCCGACCATTTTCGGTTCGGTTTCGATTCTATGTATTACCGGTTGTCGGTTTTCGGTTCGGTTCGGTTCGGTCCGGTCCGACCCAACCGACAAACACGCACATAAAGCACGTAAACCGGGTCGAACCGACACAAAACCGAACCGAACCGATTCGGTTCGGTTTCGGTACATGTTTTTTGTGAAATCGGTTCTCGGGTCGGTTCGGTTTTCGTCGGTTCGGGTCGGTTCCGGACCGACGCTCAGCCATACCTTGAACTGTGATTCAACCCAAGCTAAAATGAGCTCAACTATTAGTTTTGACTTTCCTCCTTGGCTATCTAAGATCAATCTTTTTTCGGTTTCGGTACATGTTGTTGTTGACAGCAATGATACCATCACAACGGTTACAGAAACGATTATAAATCGAGAAACAAGTGGCGGATTGAATAAGAAAAAGAGCAGAAGGCACGTTTAGATCACGTGCCACATCCGCTGCGAAAGGTAATTATAGGGTGTACACAAGCAAGTTCACCTTGTTTCCTTCTTTTTTGAATGGAAGGTAAGGATTTGAGCTTATGAAAGCCGCTAACGGTGGTGGCAAGGGTGACGCATGCACCGGTGCATATGAGGTTATTAGCGAGTTGAAAGGATGGGTTGAGATGGCCTTGAACAGATTGACAAACGAGAAGGATATGTTGTAATTTATAGACCATTAGTTTCCAACTCAATTTCTCAAGATATTTTACTTTATTATTTTTTATGAAAAAAGATGAAGTGTGAAATGACAAATATACCCTCGACTTAAATAGGCTTAACGCCCGTTACTCACCCTAGGGTGAGGGACCAACGCTCAGTAACGTTTCGCACTTAAGGACTAACGGTGCAATTTTTTTGGTCAAAGGACGAAACTTGATGGTCAACGTATACCACAAGGACAAACGGTGCAGTTTACTTTTTTTTTTCTTTTCTCATGCCTACTATTTTGACCATGTTGAAATTTGACAATGAAGCCAATAAAATAAACACCCCCACCGTTGAGACAGTGGGGTTCGACCACACCACCAATACATATACTAATCATATGTTTATTTCCAAAATCATCTTATTTTCTTATAATTGTGATTACCAAAGCCAAAGATGCAACATCAAAACCATCATACTCATTTGGTATAGCAAGAAAAGAAGATTTAAAGAAAAGAAGGTACCCACTGTTTTGAAGTGGATCAACTTGACAAAGAAAAAGCACTATTAAAAAGCCAATCACAACTATCTATTTTATTCTAATAAGTAAAGTGACAATAAAAATGTTAGCCTTAATAATTTTATTAGAAGTGATGGTCATTCACGTTTAGGAACATTGTAACGTGTGTTAGATATCGTGATAGAATAAGTCAACGGGCTCGTGGATTGGACTAAGCTAAATGGCTAGGCGTTATGATTATACTAGCCGTTTGAAGCTTAAGTATCCAAAACCCAATCCTTGTCCAAGCCCATCTCACGGCCCATGGCCAAGCCTTAGGGCATTATCTCTCTTACTATAAATACCCCTCAAGTATGTCATTTGAGGGGTGTGCTTGAGTGTGTGTGTGTGTGTGTGTTTTTCCTTGAAGCAATATAACATATTATTGTTTTCATCTTTCTTCTCTCTACCTCTCTAAACATATACACGAATATACATCAAGTCACCACATCTTTCTATTCTTTTCTTTCTTATTTACGCATAAGTGTTTGGTTTACGTGGTTATACTTGTGTTCATAACGTGGGTATTTGATAAGGTTGATATATCTTTGGTCTTAACAATTGGTATCAATCGCCTAACAATGGTTTAGGAGTGTTTGTGTTTGTTTTGAAGGGTTACGCGTATAAGCTCACGTTAGTCAATATTGTGACGCTTAAAGCTTTAATTTTTGCACTCAAAAATTCAAGATTCTTGTGGTTTAAGGTTTATTTGGTGCTAAAGTTTCAGTTTTTTGCAAAAAGTTCCAAGCTTTACGTGTTTTTCTTCATTTTTAAGCTCGTATTTGGTTATTGGTCATTTCTACTCATAACTTTTCTAAGCACTTTGGGTGAAAAAGGTCAACATTTTTGTGTTATTGGAGTGTTTTTAAGGATATCTGTGCAAGCGAATTTGTTTGAATCGTTGGAAATTTTTTACGAGTAAGTCAAAACCCTAGTTCTACTCGTAAGAAAGTCAACTACTCATAAGTTTTCTACTCGTAACTTTTTGGTGAAGAATCTTCGAGCTATAACGGTGACTCAGTGCTTCCCTCACTTGGATAAGTTTGTGGAACACTTCGACTTTTGGATATCTTTTACACTGTGATAGTGCAAAGGATTTTTTGGATTCTACGCGTAAGCCATTCCTACGCGTAAGCCATTCCTACGCGTAAGCTATTCCTACGCGTAAGCACTCTGGTTACGCGTAAGTTGGGTTCTACGCATAAGAATTTCCTACGCCTAAGGATTCCTACGCCTAAGCATCCTACGCCTAAGGATTCCTACGCATAAGCTTCCTACGCATAAGATCCTACGCATAAGCACCAGATCCTACGCCTAAGCCTCGTCTACTCGTAACTTCTGTTTCTACGCATAAAGTTTAAAAAAAAAAAAAAAAAAAAAGTTTTTGGCGGGAAAACTTGAGTAAAATTTAAATTTTTGAGGAGACTAAACGTTCAATTTTACGCGAAATTCAAATTTGGTTTAACTGTGAAAATTTTGGTCAAAAATTCAAAATTTTGGGCCTAAATTCAAAATTTTCGGGTCAAATTTGGCGTCAAAATTGTCATAACTCAAATTTTTCATACGTCCTTAGAATTGATTTTTATAGTGAATTTCAAATTTTGGGCGAAAATTTTTTAAGAACCAAGGTTACGAGTACGACTTTCAGAATCACCTCAACCGGGCTTAATCGTCATCAACCACAACTCCTTTATCGTTGAATCGATCCTACATCAACTTTATCATATCATACCTTCATCAATGGCTACTCAACAAGACATTCATGCAGCCGGTGCTGAAAACCGACCTCCTATGTTGGCAAAAGGTGGTTATCTTCAATGGACAAGTCGTATGCTCCGCTACATCAAGACCAAACCTAATGGCAAACTCATGATTAAATCCATTCAGGATGGACCCTTCAAGCCTAGACAAGTTAATGTCCTGAAATGCAGATGCAACACCTCCCATCCCACCATCCTCTCATCTTCAAACTGAATCAGAATACACTGAAGAGGATCAGAAACAGGTCGATGCAGATGACATGGCAATTCATATTATCCACCTGGGTTTACCAATAGACATCTTTGCTGCGGTAGACAGTTGTGAAACTGCTTACGATATGTGGGACGTGTTAGACGGCTATGTTATGGAACAGAAATTGGTAAACAAGACATGGAGAACAAGCTGCTAACTGAATGGGAAAAGTTTACATCTACACCTGGAGAATCCATTGAATCCTACTATGGAAGGTTTTGCACTTTAATGAATGAGCTTATCAGAAACAAGTTGGCACCCAGAACAATCGTTCAAAACATCAAGTTCCTGAATAATCTTCCAGAAGAATGGGGACGATATGTCACTATTGTCAACCAAACAAAAGACTTACATCAGGTGAACTTTGATCAACTGAATGATTTCCTGAAACAAAACCAAGCTGAAGCGAATGAAGTCAGGCAAGAAAGATTAGCAAAGAATCATGATCCATTGGCACTTACTGCAAAGACTCAACCTCCAGTGAATACACAACAACAAGCTTCATCATCTTCCAACAACAACAACTTGCAGCAATACATTCCACAACCACAACAACAGTTCTATCCAGATCCACAATACCAGAACAAGGAATCACGATCTAGAATCGATCAAGAAGACCCTATGTCCCAAATAATTTCTCTCTTGGGTCAAGTAATCAAAGGTCGTTATTCCACACCTACTAACAACAACCAAAGGATATCATCAAACACTCGCAACAGGCAAATTGCACAGCCGGGTGTGAATATGGGAAATCAAGGACAAATGGTTGGAGTTATTGGGAATCAGCAGGGATATGCTACTGGATTTCGCATGGTAATCAGGCTTTCTGAATCAGGGAAATCAGAATGGACAGAATGTTGTGAATAGAGCAGTGGGTAATCAGAATGGGTATGTAGCAGCTCCAGTCGTTGGGAATTATGGAAATGTGAATCAGGGTAATCAGATTAAGTGTTATAACTGTCAAGGAGTGGGTCACATGGCAAGAAACTGTCCCACTAAGCCGCACAAAAAGAATGGTGATTTTCTTCGGAAAGCTGCTTTGTTAGCAGATAAGCAAGAAGCGGGGTTACAGTTGAGTGCTGAGGAAAATGATTTTTTCGCTATTATGGATGATTTGGAAGACCTCGAGGAACTCAATGTGAACTGCATCTACATGGCAAATCTTCAGGAGACTAAGTACGACACTGACTCTGACGCACCTCCTGTCTATGACGCAAATGCAGTATCTAAGGTACCAATCATTGATCCATGCTATAACAATGTCATATGTGATGTGTTTACTCATGATGAACAGCATTCTGTGACACCAGCACCTACTTATGATACATACCTGGACAATCCGAGTTGTAGCAATACTAACTCTGAAACTCCAGATGTGGATCCTAGTGGAGGCTGTGTGGCACAAAATACTAAGACTGATGAGGAAACACGTGCTTATGTTGAATCATTAATCAATCAATGTGGCATTGAAGTTGAGAAAGTTAAAACGGTCAATCGCGAAGTTAAGGCCGCGAATGCTAAATTGACCGCTGAGCTTGAGAGTTACAAGGAGCACGCCAAAGCCTATGAATTTCATACAAACAAAATGTCCGAATTAGAAATTGGTTATCGAGATTCTGTTTTAAGAGAAAAAGAATTGCAAATCAAGTATAACACACTTGATGTGAATTCTCACTTGAAAATTAAATCTTTAAACAAGGAAATTTCAGATCTAAATGACCAACTTTCTAAACAAAAAGCACTGTTTTCTGATCTTGAAAAAGAGAAGAAACAGTTGATTGCTGATTTTTCAAAACGAGAAGATTCTCTTCTTGATGAAATTCTGGATAAAAATGAGAAAATTAAAGCTTTGGACAATTTGCTTCTCACAACGGGTCATTCAGATAAAACAAACAAGATGCTTTCAAACCAAGTAAATCAGCGTTTTCATACTTCACATAAAATGGCACTTGGTAACGACCCTTCTTCGTTCCTCAAGAAAGCTCAGAAATCTCAGAATGTGTTGAACAATGGACAACCTTTGCATGAACCCATAATTGTTCGTGATTCTCTTGAAACGTTGGAACTATCTGAGGAGAGTAGATCAAAAATGAAACAAAAGAATCCAGATCTTAAACCGATTGATTATAACAAATGGAACAAAATTAATGGAATTACTTTTGTTAATCAAAAAGAACAATCAACGTTTTCCACCACACCAAGTGTTTCAAACAAAGTGTCAACACCAGTTTCAAAACCAGTTTCGAAACAAGTTTTAGTTTCCAATCTCTTTCGAAAATCGAACAAATGTCTTCAAACAATCCTTTTAACACAAGTGATACTAGAAGCATTTTAGATGACGTTAAAACTAGAATTGGGTATCTTCAAGAGACTGTCAAGTCTAAAACCAATATTACAACTAACATCTGGTTTACTCGTCATGATGACGAAACAAAAGAGTTTTTTAAACCCCAAATTGCCCCTCGTTAATGCCATCAGTGCGAGGGTAATTCATGTTGAACAAGCACTTTTGAAAGAAACGAGTGACTTTGTCAAGGACCATAAATTCCTGGTAAAGCAAGCTAATGAAAGTATTGAACACATCAAAGTTTTGGAAAAACTCAATGATTCTCTCTTCGAAGATGTTATGACTACCGATATCATGTCCATTATCTTACAAACATATTCTGTTGAAGATCATGAAAGACTCCAGTCTGAGACCTCCGCAATTGTTTCAAAATATGAAAATGCTCTTGCAAAACTTGAAAATGAAAACGTGTCCTATTTTAAACAACTTGATCGAAAATCTGAGGAATGCAAGTATGACAAACTGTCGTATGAGCGTGCCCACAAGGACATGAAAGAGCAAAATGATCTTTTGAGGGCTCAGCTGGAATGTCAAAAAGGAAAGGCTGTGGATACTAAGTTTGCAAAACCATTGACTGAGGAGAAAACAAAGGTTCCCAAACCGGTTTTTAAACCAAAAATGTCTATTTCTATGCCTCCTCCAAAAGTCAATGAGAAAAATGATTTGTCAAAAACAGTCACTCCACAGTCCCTGCCTATTAAAAAGAGAATTATCAAAAGTTTTGAAAAAGGAAAAGCAGTTGCTGAAACACCAAAAGTGATTACACCTGGCATTTCTAGGAATAGTACACGGAATGTGACCAAAAATCCAGTTAAAGAATCTGTCGGTTCTAACGACATGGTCAACAATTACTATCTAGAAGAAGCTAGGAAAAAGGCACAGACTCGAAAAGATGGAATTCTAGGTGCAACATCTAGGGTGATGAATTCTACAAGATTTCAAGGCACTGCTAGTAGTAGTAAACCATTACCTAGGAACACTCTACAAAAGACTAGGGATTGGCTTGCATCTAAGAGTAGTTGCGCAAAAGAAAATGCTATACCCTTAGAAAACAACACTAGGAATTCTAAGTCTTTTTCGAACAAGAATCAATTTCCAAAAGACTGTAGTGACAAAGTTAAAGCTGCTGTTTTAAACAAGAACATTGAATTTGTTTGTACTACATGTAAAAAATGTGTCTTTTCAGCTAATCATGATGCATGTGTCTCACAATATCTCAAGAAAGATAATTCTCGTGCCAAGGCACAATCCACTAAGACTCCAAACCGAAACAAACCCGTTGACAAGATGAACATCAAAAGGAAACCTAATAGGTGGATCTCTTCAGGACGTAGTTTTTCTAAAAATGAGTCTTCCGCTGCATCTGATAAGAAAACAACTCCTAGATCTTACCTTAGGTGGAAACCCACGGGAAAAGTTTTCAACCAAGTAGGTCTTAGATGGATTCCCACAGGAAAGATTTTTGATACTTGCACCAACACAGATAATAGTGACAATCATTCGGATAAGGAAGTCAGATCCACTACAACCGTTGATAGTGATCACCCTCACCGTGAGGAATCATGTACTTCTAACACTGTTATTTGTGAAAATTCTTCTTCTGTGGATGCAGGTTCTTGTAAAAGTGTTGAAGGTTCATATACCCCGTGTGGTAAAGAAGAACTTTATGCCAAATTCGCATGTGGAAATCCTTTTCTAATTCCACTCTTAACTCCACTTTTACATGACATGACTTAATCTTCTTTCTTCAAATCTTTTTTTTGTAAATATCTTTTGAAAAAAAAAAAAACCAAAATACAAAATTTGAAAAACCATCAAAAGCAAAATATAAAAATATAAAACTTTCAAAAATACAAAAACAATATAAAATCAAAAATCCAAAAATATTCTTCTACGACATGTCTCTCGTATAATCGATATTCTGTACGTTTCTAGAAATGTCATTCAACAATGATACGGGCATGTACAGATGCTTGAGCGAGAGTTCTTTAAATGTTTTCCAAAACATGTCGT
Organism: Chrysanthemum makinoi; assembly: GCA_910596185.1. NCBI lineage: Eukaryota > Viridiplantae > Streptophyta > Magnoliopsida > Asterales > Asteraceae > Chrysanthemum > Chrysanthemum makinoi. The sequence goes on along the minus strand of OU343219.1, from coordinate 47,431,350 downwards.
TTCTCAAAATTTCTTAAAAACATAATGGCTTTCGTATACTTCAGTACGAAACCCGGACTTCAAAATAATGGCTTCTGAACACATCAGTTCAGGACCCGCGCTTCAAAGAAAGGAAAGTGCTTATCAAAATCAAAGGTTTTTAAATATTTTTCAAGCACTATTCCTAAAAACATAATGGCTTGTAAGTATTTCAGCTTGCAACCCGATCTTTAAAGAAAGGAAAGTGCTACGCAAAATCGATTTTCATAAATATCGAGCACTTATCCTAAAACAAATGAAGATAATGTTTTCTCTAAATATCTTCAAAAGATTTTCAAAATCTTCTTTTCATCTTGCGTACCATTGATTCGAAATTTTTCAAAAAAGATTTTTCAAAATCTCTCACATTTGGTACCAAGATAACTCCCTCTAAACCCTTAATTGATTCTAAATTTTCTGTATGAAAAATATGCTTTCGTTAAGGGGGAGTATTAAACCAAAGTTGTTCCAAAATTCATGCTAAATCAGTTTCTCTCCAAATTCTTTCCGAAAAACATATCTTTTAATCATTTTGTTTCAAAAACATCATAGATATGCTATTTTTGAGGGGGAGAAACGTGATTAAAATGTGATCAAAATGTTTTATGATCGTTGTTTGAATCTCAAAAGAGCTCGACTCAGTCGTAACCAATGAATTGACGAGGAATAATGTACCATCTCGAGAAACTTTCTATGGACTTGACCAAGACGGGTAATAATTTCAAGCTAGTTCTCTAGTGATGTAAACGTGTCTCGAATCGGTCTAGTTCATTTAAAGTCGATCAATTCAAAAAGTGCAAACTCTACCCTCTATGTGCAGATTTCTGTCAAAACTTATAAGCACATGTGAAGGGGGAGTGTTTCTGAAAATATAAAATCTCGAAGTGTTCCAAACATGTTTTTCTATCAAAAACACTCTGAGAGATTTTCAAGAAAAATGGTTTTATGGCAACAATAGGACAGTCATGGAGTTATAAGGTGCCTTAGGATAGGAAATCCGTCTATGATCCGCCGATAGCCGGAGGGATCTACCCAAGGACAATACCCATAGTTAGTATTAGAAGTCCTTAGGCATGATTGAAAAAGGAGTAATGTGAGAAAGGAGAAAGAAGGGTTGAAGAATTAAAAAGAAATGTAAAAGAAAGGGTGAAAAGAAATAGCCCTCCATATTCAACCTTAGGGCAGAAACCGGGTTCAATACATATGCTACTGGTTGTCACTAGATGACACTGGTATTGAAGACAAAGACTTCATGGACCCAGTGACGCACTGCACTAAACCTTCTAGCCACTCAATTCCTCTTAAAAGGATTTGTTTCATTCTCACTGGGAACCCTACATAATCTATCGACTTTCTCTTAGAGATTGTTGGTATTGAAGAAGGAGACCCTCTCCCTAATCTCCGCTTAGGAAAACCAAAATGCACTTATTGAGTCTAGAGCCACGAGATTCATCAAAAGATCTCATAGGAACACATGTCATGACATCGCTTGTTGTTCATCAATAAGGACACAAGTGATATATTCTAGAGTCCTACGCAGGTCTTAGCAATCTGCCAGAACATTTATGAGAAGCTTCACATCTGTGATCTTCAATGATTGAATGGAAACTCCTGCCAGGGTCAACATCAAGCAGCCCTGACAGCAGGTCACTTCGGTAATTCTCCGTGGATTACGCTTAGTGTGTCTCAAACGGTCTACAGTCGTGGGGTGATGCTTCGGTGTACCTCAGCGACTCATCTGAACTGTAGGTGTATTTCGGTACATCGCGTTATCTCACTTGTGGGACTCCAGTTCAGGAACGGCCCTTGTGAGAATTAGAGACGTGTTTTCACACTATGCTGTTAACACCCTCGAAATTCAAACTTGTAAGTGCCGGAATCCGCTTATTACTAACCTGGTTTATGTTTTCTTCTTATGGAAGCTCCGGAGCGGATTGATCGTGCAGACTCTCCACATGCTCATACCAAAAACACATGAAAGTTCTCATCAAAATCAAAGGCTACTCAAAGTTAAAGATGATTCTTCGTCAATGTCAAAGAATTTACAAGGTTTAAAGACTCGAGAACTACATCATTGGTAACCAAAAGACAAATAGAAGTGTGAGCATGGTGGAGAAAGACGTGGAGACACCAAACCAACGAAGTTGACAACGGCAGACAACCACATTAACTGATCACAAAGCATGAAGGAACAAAGAATCAAGACTATTCTATATCTACGCACAAAGTTCGAGCTCAAGAAAAGTAAAAACCTAATCAAGTGGAGCATCATTTGAATGACCACCCCTTAGGGGGAGATTGTTAGCCTTAATAATTTTATTAGAAGTGATGGTCATTCACGTTTAGGAACATTGTAACGTGTGTTAGATATCGTGATAGAATAAGTCAACGGGCTCGTGGATTGGACTAAGCTAAATGGCTAGGCGTTATGATTATACTAGCCGTTTGAAGCTTAAGTATCCAAAACCCAATCCTTGTCCAAGCCCATCTCACGGCCCATGGCCAAGCCTTAGGGCATTATCTCTCTTACTATAAATACCCCTCAAGTATGTCATTTGAGGGGTGTGCTTGAGTGTGTGTGTGTGTGTGTGTTTTTCCTTGAAGCAATATAACATATTATTGTTTTCATCTTTCTTCTCTCTACCTCTCTAAACATATACACGAATATACATCAAGTCACCACATCTTTCTATTCTTTTCTTTCTTATTTACGCATAAGTGTTTGGTTTACGTGGTTATACTTGTGTTCATAACGTGGGTATTTGATAAGGTTGATATATCTTTGGTCTTAACAAAAAATAAGCACTTCTAATTCATGAGCCAATCTTAACCTCTTTTATATCTTGTTTGTAATTTATTGGTTGCCAACAACAATTTGCCACACCATTTTAATTAAATCACATCATTATCAACACCTTTATCAATTTCAATTTTCTCCAATATTAACAATATGACTTCCAATTTATTAATATCATTGAAAATATATATATAATTCGATTTTTTTTTTTTTACAAGTGTGATTACATATTAACAAATTCAAAAAAGATAACAATTGAATGTTCTTACATTAAATTTCGTGAGTTGATTAGATGAACACCGAAAGACCAAAGAGCTTAATTGGAGGGGACTTGAGATGAATTGGAGAAATTAACCACTTGGGAACTCTTCCTTATGCATCCAATAACAAACCCCCTCTATCAATTTTCAAAAGCCCCTTGATTTGAGAAACCCTAATTCGTACAAACCCTAACTTGTGTGAGTGAGATTGTGTGAACCCTCCTATGGATATGCGTCCATATGAAAGAAAACAAAAGGGAAACTTTGACCATCTCTTTCTTGTATTGTCTCGAGAAGAGGCCTCCATTTGACTAAGCTCGCTGTCTATCATGGTCTTTAAGGTCACGTGATGTTGTTTTGGAAGGAGACAATCATAGAAGGGGAAAATGAAAAAGGCAGGTTCTCTTGGTTGGACAAGGAATCACCTATTTTTCTGTTGGTGTCGACAAGAGAGAGAGAGGAACAGACAGAGGGAGAGAGAAGGAGGGATATAAGTTTATTTCTTTTGTTTTATCAAACAAAACAGTGTAACCGGTACCCGTTTTGTCGAATCCTCGAGTAAACGTACCCTCCCGGTACCCGAAAAACATAGAAATTATGTTTTTGGAAACGATAACTTAAATGTAATAATATGACATTATTATTACGTAGAAATTTGATTATAAATGTTTGTTGTTATTAATTTAGTGTCGGTATGCGTGCGATGCCGTAACTTTCTAAATTCACGAGATAACACCTCGTTTTCTTTCGTAAATTATCCTTGAATGATAAAATGTGTATATTTCACTTATCTCATTATTTATTTTTAGTTTTGTATGCTACTGCGCTGCAGTATGCGGAATAACTTCTCGAAACAATGGATTAAGCTTATGTATGCTTAAATTTTAACTTCGACAATAATAAATTTCACATTTATTATACAGATACTTAATGGACAAGTATCGTGTGTGCGGTGTCTTATTTTTAAGGAAATGAGATAACCTCTCGTTTTTAAATTTTAGATATTCGCACCTGTCAGAAAATAATTGATTTGAATATTCTGACGTGATAATATTATTAGAATAATCCGGAATTTTACGGGTTGTAATTGATTTACATTTCCTTAAGTGAATGTAATAATCTAATGATCCACGCTTATAGATCATTTATCATGGTCATGGATATGGTCAAAGTAATATGAAAAACGACCAATCACTACAAGTGGTAAAATAAGAACGGAGCAAATAAAAATGTCATGTATAAAAAAAATAAGTGTGTCAAATGTATTATTACACACTATCTTCATAGATGTTAGAATCTATGCTAATAAATTGTGAGATATACATGAATGCTCCAAGTTGATATGCCTTCTGTTATGGGTTCCTAGATTAAATTTAGTTAGTACTAATTTTTCAATAAATTAAATGAAATGTTAGAAATATTGATTTTGTTCACATGTTCGATTTGAAGTTCTCAAACATCAAATTTTTTTGTTCCTAATATTTGTGTGGATTTTTTATGTTAAGATCTATTTTAACTGTAAATTCTTTTAAGAGAACCCCGTCTTCTTCGTGAGGACCTCAAAAGGGAATACTTAACGATGAAAGATTCGTTAAATTATGGTAAGATCTCAAGGATAGTTTACCACAAAAAAGCAAGTAATATTCCCAAAAATCTCGCTATGATTGTATGCACCTCAAGTTGCATTAAAAAAAAAACTAAGTGAGTTCGGTCTCATAATTTCAGTGTTAGATCTGAATTAAAAAGAAAATATATAATGGTGAAAGATCCATTAAATACATGTCAAAATCTAAAAGAAATATTTGACCATCATAAGCAAGAGATTCTTGCAAATGCGAGCACATTTTTCGCAATATTAAGTAGTACATCTAAATAATGAAAAGAAAAAATGCGATGAAATTGTTAATGCCTCGAATATACTTATATATCGAGAACGGTGCTTTGATATAAAAGAAATTGGAATGTTTGAACAAACACGATAAACCCGTTTACTAAATTTGCTCCATATTCTCGTGTTAAAGAAACTGGTTGGCAACCTCAAGTTGCAACATAAAGATCTTCATTCCCTCAAGTGAATGAGATAAAATGATCAATATAAAATCCTTATTCCCTCATGTGAATGTGATAATGTAAAGATAAATAGTTAAAGATCATTTATCATGGTAAATGCTATGGTCGAGGAAGTATGGCAATGACAAACCACTCGTAGTGGCGAAAATACAATAAGAAAGGAGCAAACAAAAAAAATCTATTTATGCAAAAATGCAATGTGATGTATATGAAATACAAGTGTGTCAAAGATATTACACACTATATTCATAGATTTAAAAATATATGCTAGCGCATTTTGCTCCACAAAAAAAATATAAAATTGTAATGAGAAACGAAGTTAAGTATTAAAGATAGATTATATTCTTTTATATCTTCCTCGACATGCATTATATAAAGATTAGTAAAAGCTAATCACTGCCATAAACTTAAGTTTATGAGCAATAATAATTATAATATGTTTGGCATGACCAGTTACACCATCCTGAGTCATTAATGATGCGAAAGCTATGAAAGAATAAGATTCTTCAATCTAATGTTATAATCTCTCAAAGAAAGTTGATTATTATTCTATCAACTAGAATGAGGACTAAATTCCTCAATGTTAATAGGAAAGAAAACAAATGGATATATGTAAGCATACAAATCCATTGTATGAACCATTTAGAGTTTTTAATCGATGCATCGTCTAAATGGTCATTAAATCGCGACCTCAAGTTTGCATGATTAATAGCTCAATGCGAGCCTAACATTCCAGAGTAAGTATTTCATCATGAAAATGCGATGAATTACTTCTAAATTATGAAATGAAACTGAGAGAAAAATTTGTGTTGTTGTATGGGGCCATATTATAATATGTACAACAACAAAATTAGCATCATGCCAATATGTTATTATAAATCCTCCTTTTTATAATTGGTTTTGGTTATAAACCAAACATATCCCATTATTGTTTTTTGTGTGCAAATTACTCCACCTAAATGCACATATATGGGATATAGAAGATGGATAATTCCTTCAGGAGGAGAGAAGTAGCTGCAAATTCAGAATGAATTATCATATTCTGTTAATCCTCGAAGGAAATTTTTTTATAAATTGATTATTCAGTGGATAATCTAATAGCCATAAATAAACATTGGCCGAAAATAATATTTCAGCTACTCATGCTCTATTTAGAAGTTGTCCCTCAAGGACATTATTTTATTATGACATGCCTCAAGCATGGTAGACAAATCGATTCCAAATAAAATCCTCGATGAAAAATATGGAGCATGAAAACAAGATGGTCGTTCAAGGTATAAAAGACCCCATGATAGTCTCATAAGGAGACACTAGACATGAAGGTTCAAAACGAGCCTTAAATAGCTAATGAGATCTCACTAATTCTATGATGTCTGAAATCATATGGAATCGAAACAAAAAGCGACGTCGATAAATTTGTTTGCATACAATATAGCGCTTGGTATTATGCATAATGAGGATCATAAATCAATTATTATTCAAAAGTGCGCTCAACGAAATGATTGGCCAACATGAAAAAATGCAATCTCGTGAAAATACGAAAAGTATTGGGACAGGAAGTCCATACACATAATTGTGTAAAATCTATTGGATATACACCATTCTTTGTGCACAAAAGCTCTGAAGTTATGTCCTTTAAGGCATGAATTGTGAAAAAATAAATTCACAAAAACATGAAGTTGATTATTAAAAGAAATATTGTCCTATGGTGGATGTAAATATCTTATTGATATTTTATGTGACATACGTTCTAGAAGCGTTTAATTTGCTCTAAATGCATTTTTATTAGAAGCATTTAATTTGTCTCACAACTTTAACTTCTCGAAGTAATTATTAAAGTTCTCATGAACTCTACTTGATCAAATTGAATGAATCCTTATATGGATAAAAATCATTTGGACGTATATTATATGAATTATTTTTGCACATGTCTTTATAAAATGATTGGTCCTTAAGTACCATACATAAGTGCAACTGAGGCTTTAATAATTAATATGCGTCAAGAGAGTGTATTTTTCTCTCTTGATTTTTGTATTAGCAGTGTATGTTTTCCAACCAATGCATTGATATTGGGTTGGAAGCTACACATATAATTTGTCTTCTTTGCTGGACATATTCTTAACATCAATGATTATGGAATTTATTACAAAATCTTTGCCGACAAAAGCGTTTGAGCAACTGCTTCAGAAGATTAATATTCGGCGCTTGAAAGATATACATTGAATTGGGGAGGAGCATTATGCGCACTGCACTCTTTTTCCCTTCATCAAGTATTTTTTATCCCACTGGGTTTTCCTTGATAAGGTTTTTAATGAGGCTGTATATAGCGTATGATAACCGGTGAATATCAAAGGAGGAGTGTTGTAATTTAATATTATGGGCTTATGTCTATTCACTCTTAGCTTACTAGCCCGGCCCATTAGGGTTTACATGTAATCATCTACCGTATAAGTAGATACACTCTTGTAACTTCTTGGATTGCAACTTAATAAGAATTATTTTCCTCTCTCATTCTAGTATTCTTGTTTATTACATTTACAACAACTTTTATTTTGTTTTCCTTTTCTTTACTACTTATTATTTGCACTAACCATTCCATTTTACTTACTATTACTCATGGTTCTAAAGGGCTCGCAAAGATGTGAGGCTTGGTCATGCCGTCACGCCGTCTTATGTCACATCCTTTTGTAACTCGATATTATAAAATAGGCAAAAATGCATATATATCCCTCCCAAAGTAAATAATTGCATATATATCCTTTGTACAAGTTTTTTATACAGATAGTACAATAGTTTTTATGCATGCTTTGAATATATATGCAATTTTTCATTTTCGATAGGATATATATGCAAAAGCCCTTATAAAATATGATATAAATATATAAATATTTTCATATTTTGTGTCGCCTTATAAACGCAAAAGCTTCGCTTTAGCCTCAAAGGCGTGAGGTTTGGTCATGCCGTCATGCCACGCCTCGCGCTATTTATAACCTTGCTATTACTACACCTACAACATGTTGTTAAGAGTTATATCTATGTATACGACATAAAATAATAGTGTAATTTTTGTAACATTTAAGATGACAATAACATCATCTCAATTTTAGTTTAACAAATTTGGATTAAAATATGTATCGAAATTGAGAATGAGATTGAGAGGAATTTGTAAACTATGAAACATATGTAAATACTTACACTTGTTAATACGAAAAACACAAAACAAATAAAATACAAGTATGCTAACCCCATTTCTGTTAAAAACTTGTTCAACAATTTTTGGATCACTCAGTTTTATCAATCAACTCAACAACTCACACAAACGATGTGTTTTATAGTAGAGTGTGCAGATGTTTATTTATTTTTTATTATTTTTATTTTTTTAAGGTAATTATGTTGTCATTAAATATTAACAAAAAGTTTAATTTTCTTTTATATAACAACATTAATAAAAAGTGGTCATGCATTATAATTCAAAAAGTTGATAAATAGTTAAGGGGGAATTGCATATATATCCCTCTAAAATTTGGGATAAAGGTAACTAGTTGATTGTGATTGCTGCAATTCATTGATAAAATTTGGGTATGGTTTAAAAAAGTCACCGATGTTATGATTATATTAAACATCATCGACAAACATTTCAAGAACAACATGTAACTGCATAGAGTCTGTAGTCGAAATTATCGTTTCATGGGACACAATGATTATTCATCATTTCATTTAAGTTTGCAATAAGCAAAATTGGAAACCTTGACCAACGTGAAAATGATGAAACTCCCTTTTCTATGGTTACTATAGGTGTAGCACCGAAACGGGAACGGCAAAGGGATATAGGGACGATACGGGAACGGGAAACGGAAAAAATCAAAAATTCAAGATACGGGAACGGCATAGATACGGCAATAAAAAAATATAAAAAAAATAAAAATATATTAAATAAAATCCAAAATAGATATATGTTGATGTAAATTATAAACTCCAAAAATACTACATCTTCCAAAAGTAATTAATTTTCAATAATCAAATCATTTTAAATTGAAACTGAGATGTAAGTAACATCCACCTACTCATCCCAAAATAAAAATTTATTTTGTGACAATCTTAAAACAACAATGTAAACACATGAGATATAAAAGGACTAGTAATATTTAAATTGAAATTGAGATGTAAGTAACATCCGCCTACTTATCCTTTTATAAACGCCTCTCACTTTTTTTCTATCCACAAAACCTGTTTCCTTCATAAGCGCCTCCCTTGTCACAAAACCCTTTAGTCTCTGTAATATTTTACTTTCATTTTTTATGTATCTTAGAGTTTTCAAGAATGGTTCATCATTAAATCACATTCTAATAGTGACATTCACTGTAAGTTCTTTAAAACCCAAAAGAAACGGCTTGGAAACTTCTTGAAAATCCAGAAACGGCTAGGAAACTTCATAGGAAACGTTTCGGACGTTAGGGAAATGGCTTGGAAACGTTTCGGGGGCGTATTTGTTCCCACCCCGTTTCCAAATGGGAACGCCGGCCTTGTAGGTGTTTCGGTGCTTCACAGAGTCTATAGTTAATACCTGAGCATGGACAAAAGTGAAAATATCCAAAAATCTTAAATAACTGAATACACAGAACTGTAAGAGCCAAATATTTGTAACCCTTAGAGCCAAAGCAACAAGTTGGCCCCCCAAGTAACATTCAATTGAGTTAAACTCATGATCAGACATTATTAACAGGCTTCTAAAAGAGCTCATGGTTCAAAATTCAGGATATAAGTAGAAGTCCAACTCTTTACACTTAGACACTCGAGTATCACAAGTAAAACCACACGGTCAAAAACGACACAAGTGTCGACCAAAGTGTGAAGTTGCCCATAGTACAAAAATGAGGACATATAAGTTACAAATGGTAACTTAAATTTTAGGGCAAATCACTTGTAAATGTATTTAACTTACCATTTTTTCTCATTGTATGTAGCTTTCTTTTTTTTTTCTCATTCCGTCAATAAACTTACAAAATTCGTTCGTTATGTATATCAAGTCACTTGTTTCACCTCCTGGTCCTACGTGGAGCAGGTTACATGCCACTTCATATATTCCCTTTATTTATCCTTTATTTTTTTGGATCCAAAGTGGATAAACCACATGCCAACTTAACCCTACTTCACTTTATTTATATCTTCCCCAACTTTTAAAGCCACCATTTTTACCAAAACCCTAAATCCATGGCTTCCTCTTCTTTCACTTCGAAATCAACTCGAAAGACCATAGAATACTACATCAATGCTACACATTGTGATTGTAAAGATCCATTACCAGTCGAAGTTCAAATCTCTTGGACCCCAACAAATCCTGGTAGACGATTCAAAGCATGTCCATTTATGAAAGATTATTATCTCTAAATTTTATTATACTTCTTTTTCTATATAATGTACAAGCTATGAATGCAACACATTTATTTGTTAGGACAAGGAGAAGAAATGTAAATTTTATGGCTTCCTCGACCCGGAGCTACCAAGTGAGTATTATAAAGATTTGTTTTTCAAGGAACATGAGGAAAAGAGGAAATACAAGAACATGGGAAAGAGATCAAATTCGAATGATGTTGCAGTTTCACCATATGAGTTGATGAAAATCAAGGAGGAGTTGACTTTGATCAAGTCAAAAATGCAAGTTCGTGACAAAGTCTTGTTGGTTCTCAGTTTCATTGTTGTCGTCATTGCTTTTGTTTTAGCAATCATGTACTAGGTTTGCAGTTTGGTTGTTTAGCAATAATGTACTAAGTTTGGTTAATGTCTTTTGTTTTAGCTATAATTTTGGTTGTATTAAACAAGTAATGGTGGTTGTTAACTTGTTTTGTAAACTTTTTCAATGTTAATGTAATGCTTGTTTACAACTTACAATCTTGTTTGTATTTTGGTTAATGTCTTTTGTTTCAGTAGTTTATATGACATCCAATAAGCTATAAGTTTGCACACAATTTACATCAAAGGATCCATAATATAGATTTACAAAAGGAGTGCATAATGTTTACAGTCACCATCCCAGGACCTACAATATTGTTCAAGTTCAACACACACCATCATAGATGGGGTACACTACCTAGTTTAACATACATCTTACCATTACAGAAGTTGCAATACACATAGAAACAAAAGAAGTGCACAAATGGTTTTTTAACAGTTATATATATAGACTACAAGTGAATGCTATTCCAAATCCATGGCATTGGAGCTTGAAGAACCAATTCCAGGAACATTCTTGGCCAATTTTTGCTTTAAAATCCTTTCACTTCTTCCCCTTGGTTTGATAAAGTTTAAAATCCTTCTTGGTCTTCCTGCAACTGCTTGATCTTCTTGTGCATTTGGGTTAACAACATCTGCATTTGGGTTCACTTGGCCTGCATCTTCATTTGTTTGGCGGTTTGGCCTGCATTTGGGTTAACTTGGCATGCATCTTCATTTGTTTGGCCTGCATTATGGTGAGTATCTGTTGGACCAGATTCCAAATCTTATTCTCCCAAACCAAACCACCTACCCAATCTACTAAACCTAGCAGCTGGCAATTTACTTTTGTCGTACCCTGTCCCCCTCTCCTTTTTGTCATCTTAACCCTTTTTTCTGAGTTAAACCCACAACTCCATGACTAGGATGCTCAGAACCAAAGTGTGCAGCACTTGCAGTATCTCCAAATTGTGCAGAACTAGAATCTAATCCATTATTAGGCTGCTCAGAACCAAAGTGTGCAGCACTTGTAGCATTACTGGCTTGTGCAAAACTAGAACCCAACCCATCTCCAAATTGCTCAGAACCAAACTGGGTATCTTGTGGTGCATCAACAAAATCTTGTTCCTCTACTTGTTCCTCTGCTAAATGTTCATCAAATTGTCTATCTTGTGGTGCAACAAATGGTGGTATATCAACTAAGTCTTCTTCATCTAAAAGTGAAGGTCCTGCACTTGTTGTCTTTCTTGGCCTACCTTGCTTAGCTGGTGGTTTAGGTGGTACAATAACAGTAGGATTTTTACAAGCCTTTTAGTTGTGACCTTTTTGTTGACAATTTGAACATGTCATGGCCACACCAGCCTTAGATACCCTGTTTGTTGTTTTGTTTTCATGGGCAGCTCTAATCCTTTTCTTTCTAGGCCTACCAGGCATTGACTTAGGTATTGGTGGCAATATTCTAGACATATCACTAGTGTCAGGCCAAAAGCTAAGTCCTCCAACTAGGTGCAAATATTGATGGTATGCATCATGAAAACTCTTTTTCCTAAAACATGATGGTACATACTCCTCAACCCTCCTATTTATCTTGAATATAACTGAGACTGCATGAGTACACGGCAAACCTGAAAGCTGCCATAATCGACACGAGCATGTTCTACGCTGCTCATCAACACCAAATGCTTCAGAGCCATTCCTTACTTCAAACAAGTTCCCACCAGTATGTATTACATGCCAAAACCTGTATTCAAAAAAGGAATTTTGTTACACAGTTTTTAATGAAACTATTATGTGAATTGTTTGTAATGTTATAAAGATAAGTTGATTCAAGAAATACCTTTGCTGATCTTTGGTTATTTCCAACCTTTTCTATATGTTTGGACAGATGTCTTCAGTCCATGTATCTCAAATCCTCCTCATTCTATTCAGTTTTCTCCCAAACAATGACTCGTATAGCTTCAAGCATGGTTATTATTGGCTTATTCCTCACGCTTAAAATTACTGAGTTAAAATAGTCACTAAATGCTTCAGAGTCATTCCTCACTACAAACCTGAAAGCTGCCATAATCGACACAAGCATGTTCTATTGTAACCCTCGAGAATAGTATCGGAGCTTTCGGGGTCTTTGACTTCAAGAATTTCTAAATCACCGTCAAATTTTTAAACAACTTTGACGTATCCTAGTTCAACTTCCGATTTAAATTTAAGAAAAAGCAAGTTCCGCACATTTATTCATAAGAAACTTGGTACTTTTATTCAAGGACTCATTTTTTTTTTCATTTTTCATTTTTCAACTTTTTTTTTTCTTTAACTTGAATTTATTTTTTTGCATTATTCAAGCACTTTTACGATACTTTTATTTTGCAACTTTATTCCGATTTTAAGAAAGTATGCTTTTCCAAAAATTTAAACAAAAAGTTGAACTTGAGCTCTATATCAATTTGCTTAAAAACTTTTTGTTGTAACAAGACGATTTAAATGTTCAAAAGTTTGACAACGAGCACGTATTTTAGGTTCAATTAAGAGCTACTGGGAGAAAAGGCCATAGATTACTTATATAAGCTCTAAAGAGAACCAACTACTCCACGCTTAGCATTTTTATTTGCACAACTCGTAAAAACTTAGCCCAATTGTTAAGAGAGCAGCTAGATCAACACTCTAGCAGAGTCGGGATTCCCTTTGTTCTAACCTAATCAAGACTAAACTACTATTAACATCGAAGCATTAACACTTTATTTTCGTGCAAAATTTTTTAAATTTGGGTCAAAACGGGGGTACTAGGGACTAAAGGGTACAAATGTGACAAAATTCGACAGAATTCCCCCCCACACTTAGAACTGAATATTGCCCTCAATATTCAAAGTCCCGGCCGAAGCCGATACTATCGAACGGAAAAAGGTAATACCACTAACCAAGTGTGTGGACGAAATCTGTTTATTTAACACAAGAAGGATTTTTGAAAACACATCCCCAGATAAACGTTAGTAAAATTGATCGGATATTGGGCGGCTGGATTGAAAATAGGCGCATCAATCATCACGATCAAAGGGATTCCTGAAAACATGAGCAAACACACAAGAGGCAAAACACTGTGGAGGTTTCCCCCCACACTTAGTTGTTAGAAAATAGAAAGAAGTCAGAAACATGGGTGGACACCCATGGAATGCTACTATTTTTGTTAACCGAGTCACTAGCTTGACTCGACCCCGAATTCATTGGTCCATGGGGAAGCGAGTGGAAGAGAAAATCTCCATCGGACTTTCATTCAAATGGTTTGGATAAACGTTGAATGTGTTGAAAGTTCCACTCCGATGAGATATATCCGGCTCAAACGAATGAGAAATGCCTGGGTCAAAGATGGTATCTTCACTCCCGTAGGAGTTAAGACATGGATAAGAAATCACACCATATGTGACGAAAGGAAGAAAGGTTCTGATGATATATGTTTCAAGCACAAATGACTCCATAGGAAGAAGGAGTTCATTTTGATCACATTTAAAAAACTCATTTTCTCTTCCAACGAATATCCCTGGTTTAAAAATTTTGTCTTCACACGACGGTTCAACGGAATACTCATGGAAATCTCATCGTAAGGGTAAAATCGTCATCACATGATGGAGGAGATGAGTCAGAATACAGAGGTAGGACAAGTGGTGTGCTCTGAGAGCTAGCAATTTCCACCACTTCCGTGATGGTCTCTGTATCGGACTCGGACATTTCATCGAAAATAGGGTTTACTTCACAAAAATTATAGTCATTATTAAATTCAAAAAGAGGATTTGAGAAAATCCCGGAAGTAACCTCAGAAATATCAAGAGAATTAGAAAGGGGCAAATCAAATTCATCGTCGGATATATCCTCAGACTCACTTGGGATTGGGACAAGGTCCTCAACACTAGATGATTCCGTTTCGAAATAGTCTGAGATTCTCATCCCCATTATGAGAGAGTCCTCGGGATCAAAAATTTTCGGAGAAATAGGATCATCGACCTCTTCTAAAAGGAATTCACTTCTCTCAACCGGCGTGAGTGAAAGGGAAGAGTCTGAAATGAAAGGCTCTGAAACGAGAGTGGGATTGCCACTTAGAGAATCATTACAACCGTCATCGACCTTATCATAAACATATATAGCTCCTATGCTCTTCATATTTTCCTCCGCCAACAATTCGCCCATACTTTTTCCTTCTTTAACTTCCTCTACGGGAGTGGGATTGCCACTCGGAGTCGTATATTCCTCATCAAAATTATCTTCGTCGTCGTCATCATAATCGTACACGAGAGGTTTCCAATATTGGGAACTCACTCTAGCTACTTGTTCTTCAGCTAATAATTCTCCATACGTTTTCTGACGAGACTCTTCTTTAACCAAATCTTTTAATTCTTCGAGTAAATCTAGACAATTTTCGAGAAGTTCTTGAGGAATTTGCAGAGGTTGTGTTTGAATCGTTTGGTACTGTGGAGGTTGGTCAAAAGAATAGTCATAATTGTTACAAGGAACCTGCTCATAGACAAGTGGGCTATGTGCTTGACAATCGGAGTTATAGTGCGGACCTCCACAATACTCACAACCGTACGATTGTTGTGACGGATTCGGTGAATTGTATGGATAAGGGTCATAACCAAAGGTTGGATTGTTAAATTGAGCTTGACATTCAAAACCTTGGTGAGGACCTCCACAGTACTCACAAGAGTATGTTTCTATCTCATGGTACGGGGGTTGGTTGAGGAAATTAGTTGTTTCATTGTAGGGATTTTGGTCATAGACAAACCCGTTTCCCGGATTCACAATGCCACAACCGGGGCAATTTCCACCATTTTGAGGTCCCCCACACCATTCACAACCAAATTGGTAAGACGAAGACATCACGAAGAATTATACGGACAAGAGGGATAAAAAGAAAGAATCATCGGGTCAGAGGATAAAGACGATTATTTTTGGGGTTTTATGAAGAAAACGATTGCACATGCACAAAAACACAATCAATCAAAACGAGACCGAAGCAAAAACACAAAGAACTTAAACAAATAATCACAAGCGTATTCACGCAAGTGACACAAAGGCAAGTTTTGAATCTTTGGTTTGGGAACTTATTATGATAACACTCAAGTTGAGAAGTGTTATATGATTGATGTATTCTATTTATTTAAAACAACAAGCAAAATCTTTTTGTATTTTTAATCTTTTACATATATACAAAGAAAAGAAAAATATTTTTGTATTTTTGTATTTTTATAAAAACGATAACTTCACGAGGAAGGTTCTTCAAGTCACAAATCGCAAAAATCACAATATTGTCGCAACACACCTCCCCGGCAGCGGCGCCAAAATTTGATCTCGATCGTTGTGAGTGGTGAAAAACACAATATCAATATATCAAATTAACCGTAAAACCCGACAAATTAACCTTTTAGGAAAAGGGTTAACGTGCCGAATCTCACGGGTGTGATAAAAGTGATACCGGAAAAGTGATTTCCCCGGGTCGTGTCCCAACGAGGTGTGAAATTGACGGTGTCGTTGAGTTTCGTGATTAGGACTTGAATTGGTTTTAAGAATTTTGGAATTGGATTACGCTAATCTACAAAACAAAGAACGGGAATGAAAATAAAGCATGTAAAACAAAGTAAACTCTAAATAAACTACTACTAAGCCTAAGAAACAATAAAACGAAGCTAAATTACATCCTAGGGTGCTAAAATGCAAAAACGCGAAAAACCGTGAACGTACCGAGCTCTAAAAGTGAAAAATATGCAATTTAAGTCCTACGAGTGCAAAACCAATTTTCCTACATTCTAAACGACTAAAAATAATTTTAGGAAAAAGCCTGGTATTTTTTTGACTTTTATTTTATTTATTATGAATTAAAAACTAATTTAAACTAAATAATTAATTAAAAATACTAAAAGTTTTTTGGAAAATTCTGAAACTTTTTGTAAAAATACTTGATGATCTAATGGACCTATGAAAAATAAAATAGGTGCAATGGATTAAGTGGATAAGCAGTTAATAATCTAATAAGCAAATAAGCTAAAAAAAAAACTAAAGTGCTAGTTAAATAATAAATAGTGCAAAACTAAACAAGACAAAGACTCTAGCACAGATGGAAAAGGGTGTTCTGTTTGTGGCTTCCTCGTGCACAGACCCAGGTTCAATTCCTGGTCTGTGCGTTTTTTCCAGTTATTTTCTTTTTGATTTTTTTCTTTTGCAAACTCGAAGAGGCAATCCAAGTTAAGACATTTTGTGAAAATTATATTCTTGGAAGCTTCTTAATAAGCTGATATAACAGCTTATAGACTGCTGTTTTGGACAGCACACACCCAAATACACCCTTTAACTGATTGTAAGCACAAGATAAGTAGGAAAAGCACTAGATAAGCAAAGATATGGAACCAATAAGCTGTCATTCAAACTAAACAACTACCATAAGCTAAAGGACAAAAAAAGAAACAATTAAAATGGGGAAACAAGCATTAGGCAAAAGAGCTACACTAGGGAATTCCTAAGCTAACAAAAATGGAAAATAAGCTATGGAAACTAAAAATAGCACTAAATAAGCTGAAATTACACTACTTCCCAACCAATTAAACTAATTTGCACCTAAGGGATCTAAATAAGCTACAAAAGAAACTAATAAACACTACAAGAAAGAAGCCTGAGTCAGCTGTGTGCTGTAGAGGGATAAACAGCCCACTAGGGGCTTTATTTGCTTAAAAATAAACCACAAGATGGCTTCTAAAATCCAAATAAGCACAAACAAACACTAATCATACATCATTCTTACTGATTGCCACTAAAACTACTCCTAAATCCAATCTTAAACTAACTAAATCTAGGCTAAAAAAAAGATAATGTGCTGCTGTGATGGGATTTGTTTGGACAGGAAGGATTACTGAAGAAAACTAAACTAAGCCAATTTTCTACACTAAAATCTACGGCAAAAGCAACTCCACTAAATCTACACTAGACTAAGGGTGTGTTTGTTTCAATAAGATGTTTTGGGTCTGAATCTGACTACCACATCTTACTGGTAAGAGGTGGTTAGAAAGTCTAAATTTGAACGAAATAATGTTGTTTGTTTTTGTATAATTGTCCGAATGATTTTAAGTGCTCGTTTTTGCAATTTGTTTATTAAACCAACGTAATGCGATAATAAGTAACTTATGTAAATATGAAACAATACTTTTTATCATAAATATAACATAGTTAATAAACAATCAAATATATTATATAAAGTTTACAAAACAAGTAAGAGGCAGTAAGACAAATCCCCCACCTCTTACTGAGTAAGATGTTATATGTCTAACTGGGTCTTACTCAAAAGAAAAAAACAAACAAGCAAAACGTCTGCCCTCCTCTTACTGGTAAGAGTAAGAGGGAGTAAGAGGGCTAGTAAGACTTTTTTTTTTAAAAACAAACACACCCTAAGGCTATATGAAAACCAACAATGGGTAAAAAAATGAATTTGACCCATGAAATACATTAATCCAAACACCCCTGTAGGGGAAGTAAATCAATCTTTTTTTGACAGGAAAGATTTTGATAACTTAAAAACTTGTTTTTACCAATAACAAAAACATCAAAATGACTTTAAAAAACAATTAAGAACATAATGGATATATTTCAAGAACATGAACAAAAATGAAATTGCAATGGAATTAAAAGACTTAAATTTAAATTGCATTAAAAATTAAAATTACATGGAAATTTAAATGACAATAAAAGTAAAATTGGTACTAGAAGGAGAATTTCTAAACAAGTTTTTTTCATTCTTCCTATCTCCTTATTTATACTAAAAGTAAAAAAAATGTCTTCTCTCACTTTCTTGCTT
Organism: Chrysanthemum makinoi; assembly: GCA_910596185.1. Lineage (NCBI taxonomy): Eukaryota > Viridiplantae > Streptophyta > Magnoliopsida > Asterales > Asteraceae > Chrysanthemum > Chrysanthemum makinoi. Next base: position 47,412,671 of record OU343219.1, on the reverse strand, counting down.
CTGTCTTGTGTTTTCTGAGTGAGATGAAACAGCAAAATATCAAGTTTGTGCTTCTTGACTTCAATTTTTCACCATTGATCAGTTAGGTACCATTGAGCAGTAATCTGAGCCGTCCCTTGGGGTTTTGTAAGTTTGGGATTGCCATGGTGGCATGGGGTTCTCGTGACTTTGCCTTGGGTGGAGGAGATGAGTGGGATTGGGATGTGGGAATGAGAGTGACAGGAGGAGGGGGAAATTTGGGCGCCAAGGGTTTGAAGGTATCTGGGTTTTATCTTTTGTGTTTTTCTGGGTTAAAGGGGAAAGAGGGAAGGGTAGAGTCAGTATGTTTTAGAGGGTGTAGGGGGGTTCATGGGTGAGGGTTTACTTGGGGAGAATGGAGGGTTCACTTGGGGAGAGGTCAAAAGAGGAGTTGTAAAAGGGTTTAGTTATTTTGTTTTAAAAAGAGTTTAAGATAAAAGTAAAAATGTATTTTGCCTTTTTTTTTTTTTTTTTTTTTAAAAAAAATTAAAAAATTGGTTTTAAGGAAAAATGGGATTTTTACAAAATGGTTTTAAAAGTTAACATGGGATTTTGGATATTTTGGTCAAAAAGGCAAATTGGTCATTTGGGTATCGGGGAAGGATAATTTGGTAGTTTTGGGTTCGGGGTTTGGTTTAAAGATGGGTTTCTCAAACTCACTCCAAAAACGTGTCCGGGGCTCTGAAAATGTAGAAAATCAACTCCCGGCTCCGTCTGTTTCAGCACTTTTATGATTTCGGCTCCTTTTTGCTCGTTTTCGCTCTGTTTTCAATCCTTTTGTACCTGCAAGACACAAAACACACTCCGAGGATATTTTTAACATATTTTGATCGTGTTTGGGTGTTTTTAGTCGTTTTTGAGGTCTTAGGTGGGTAAAAACGATGAGTGAATAAGCACTCATCAAATCCCCCCACACTAGGCAATTGCTAGTCCCTAGCAATCAATCATATGAAGTAATGAAAGAATCAAGATTACCAAGATTACCCCGTTTCGACTTTTTATTTGATGCGATAAATTTAAACTAGACTGAAAGTAAACAACATGCTTGATTAACAAAAAGTGGTATCATGGAACGGGATTCACACAAAATGGGTGTCTCCAGGGAATTAGAATCGTCATCCTCTTTTTTATACTCTCAAACTAAGTCTAAACTTATTGTGCAAATATTTTGGTAAAATGCTAACACTACTTATACAAATAATCTATGTAAGTCGAGACTTAACTTTTTACTCCCACAGTTTATACAAATTAAGTTCGTGTGCTCATTTTCAAAAGTTTGACCATTGAAACCGACCTCGTTACGGTTGTTATCCACTTAACTAAAGTACTAACTCACCGGAAACGATGAAAGTCTAAGGATCGAAAAGGCCTCTTCCATGTAGCGGCTTTCTTCTCGGCACATCCCAAAACATTAGTTTTAAGTGACCGGGCTTTTGACACCTCACAGAGAATAGTACCGGAATTAGCGGGAATTCGATTCCAAAGATTTACGAAGCTACCGTTAAGTTAAAACTAAACCTAAATGGATTACAACCGACGATAATTTAGAAGTTCGAGATTCAAAGGTGAGATCACTCCATGTAGCGACTTTCTTCTCAGCTTGTCCATTTAAGGAGGCTAGGTTTTCACCCTCGAGAATAGTATCGGAGCTTTCGGGGTCTTTGACTTCAAGAATTTCTAAATCACCGTCAAATTTTTAAACAACTTTGACGTATCCTAGTTCAACTTCCGATTTAAATTTAAGAAAAAGCAAGTTCCGCACATTTATTCATAAGCAACTTGGTACTTTTATTCAAGGACTCATTTTTTTTTTCATTTTTCATTTTTCAAATTTTTTTTTTCTTTAACTTGAATTTATTTTTTTGCATCATTCAAGCACTTTTACGATACTTTTATTTTGCAACTTTATTCCGATTTTAAGAAAGTATGCTTTTCCAAAAATTTAAACAAAAAGTTGAACTTGAGCTCTATATCAATTTGCTTAAAAACTTTTTGTTGTAACAAGACGATTTAAATGTTCAAAAGTTTGACAACGAGCACGTATTTTAGGTTCAATTAAGAGCTACTGGGAGAAAAGGCCATAGATTACTTATATAAGCTCTAAAGAGAACCAACTACTCCACGCTTAGCATTTTTAATTGCACAACTCGTAAAAACTTTGCCTAATTGTTAAGAGAGCAGCTAGATCAACACTCTAGCAGAGTCGGGATTCCCTTTGTTCTAACCTAATCAAGACTAAAATACTATTAACACCGAAGCATTAACACTTTATTTTCGTGCAAAATTTTTTTAAATTTGGGTCAAACGGGGTACTAGGGACTAAAGGGTACAAATGTGACAAAATTGACGAATTCCCCACACTTAGAACTGAATATTGCCCTCAATATTCAAAGTCTCGGCCGAAGCCGATACTATCGAACGGAAAAAGGTAATACCACTAACCAAGTGTGTGGACGAAATCTGTTTATTTAACACAAGAAGGATTTTTGAAAACACATCCCCAGATAAACGTTAGTAAAATTGATCGGATATTGGGCGGCTGGATTGAAAATAGGCGCATCAATCATCACGATCAAAGGGATTCCTGAAAACATGAGCAAACACACAAGAGGCAAAACACTGTGGAGGTTTCTCCCCACACTTAGTTGTTAGAAAATAGAAAGAAGTCAGAAACATGGGTGGACACCCATGGAATGCTACTATTTTTGTTAACCGAGTCGCTAGCTTGACTCGACCCCGAATTCATTGGTCCATGGGGAAGCGAGTGGAAGAGAAAATCTCCATCGGACTTTCATTCAAATAGTTTGGATAAACGTTGAATGTGTTGAAAGTTCCACTCCGATGAGATATATCCGGTTCAAAAGAATGAGAAATGCCTGGGTCAAAGATGGTATCTTCACTCCCGTAGGAGTTAAGACATGGATAAGAAATCACACCATATGTGACGAAAGGAAGAAAGGTTCTGATGATATATGTTTCAAGCACAAATGACTCCATAGGAAGAAGGAGTTCATTTTGATCACATTTAAAAAACTCATTTTCTCTTCCAACGAATATCCCTGGTTTAAAAATTTTGTCTTCACAAGACGGTTCAACGGAATACTCGATGGAAATCTCATCAGTAAGGGTAAAATCGTCATCACATGATGGAGGAGATGAGTCAGAATACAGAGGTAGGACAAGTGGTGTGCTCTGAGAGCTAGCAATTTCCACCACTTCTGTGATGGTCTCTATATCGGACTCGGACATTTCATCGAAAAGAGGGTTTACTTCACAAAAATTATAGTCATTATTAAATTCAAAAAGAGGATTTGAGAAAATCCCGGAAGTAACCTCAGAAATATCAAGAGAATCAGAAAGGGGCAAATCAAATTCATCGTCGGATATATCCTCAGACTCACTTGGGATTGGGACAAGGTCCTCAACACTAGATGATTCTTTTCGAAATAGTCTGAGATTCTCATCCCCATTATGAGAGAGTCCTCGGGATCAAAAAATTTCGGAGAAATAGGATCATCGACCTCTTCTAAAAGGAATTCACTTCTCTCAACCGGCGCGGAGTGAAAGGGAAGAGTCTGAAATGAAAGGCTCTGAAACGAGAGTGGGATTTCCACTTAGAGAATCATTACAACCGTCATCGACCTTATCATAAACATATATAGCTCCTATGCTCTTCATATTTTCCTCCGCCAACAATTCGCCCATACTTTTTCCTTCTTTAACTTCCTCTACGGGAGTGGGATTGCCACTCGGAGTCGTATATTCCTCATCAAAATTATCTTCGTCGTCGTCATCATAATCGTACACGAGAGGTTTCCAATATTGGGAACTCACTCTAGCTACTTGTTCTTCAGCTAATAATTCTCCATACGTTTTCTGACGAGACTCTTCTTTAACCAAATCTTTTAATTCTTCGAGTAAATCTAGACAATTTTGGAGAAGTTCTTGAGGAATTTGCAGAGGTTGTGTTTGAATCGTTTGGTACTGTGGAGGTTGGTCAAAAGAATAGTCATAATTGTTACAAGGAACCTGCTCATAGACAAGTGGGCTATGTGCTTGACAATCGGAGTTATAGTGCGGACCTCCACAATACTCACAATAGTACGATTGTTGTGACGGATTCGGTGAATTGTATGGATAAGGGTCATAACCAAAGGTTGGATTGTTAAATTGAGCTTGACATTCAAAACCTTGGTGAGGACCTCCACAGTACTCACAAGAGTATGTTTCTATCTCATGGTACGGGGGTTGGTTGAGGAAATTAGTTGTTTCATTGTAGGGATTTTGGTCATAGACAAACCCGTTTCCCGGATTCACAATGCCACAACCGGGGCAATTTCCACCATTTTGAGGTCCCCCACACCATTCACAACCAAATTGGTAAGACGAAGACATCACGAAGAATTATACGGACAAGAGGGATAAAAGGAAAGAATCATCGGGTCAGAGGATAAAGACGATTATTTTTGGGGTTTTATGAAGAAAACGATTGCACATGCACAAAAACACAATCAATCAAAACGAGACCGAAGCAAAAACACAAAGAACTTAAACAAATAATCACAAGCGTATTCACGCAAGTGACACAAAGGCAAGTTTTGAATCTTTGGTTTGGGAACTTATTATGATAACACTCAAGTTGAGAAGTGTTATATGATTGATGTATTCTATTTATTTAAAACAACAAGCAAAATCTTTTTGTATTTTTAATCTTTTACATATATACACAAAAAAAAAAAAAAATATTTTTGTATTTTTGTATTTTTATAAAAACGATAACTTCACGAGGAAGGTTCTTCAAGTCACAAATCGCAAAAATCACAATATTGTCGCGAACACACCCGCAGGGGCCAAAATTTGATCTCGATCGTTGTGAGTGGTGAAAAACACAATATCAATATATCAAATTAACCGTAAAACCCGACAAATTAACCTTTTAGGAAAAGGGTTAACGTGCCGAATCTCACGGGTGTGATAAAAGTGATACCGGAAAAGTGATTTCCCCGGGTCGTGTCCCAACGAGGTGTGAAATTGACGGTGTCGTTGAGTTTCGTGATTAGGACTTGAATTGGTTTTAAGAATTTTGGAATTGGATTACGCTAATCTACAAAACAAAGAACGGGAATGAAAATAAAGCACGTAAAACAAAGTAAACTCTAAATAAACTACTACTAAGCCTAAGAAACAATAAAACGAAGCTAAGTTACATCCTAGGGTGCTCAAATGCAAAAACGCGAAAAACCATGAACGTACCGAGCTCTAAAAGTGAAAAATATGCAATTTAAGTCCTACGAGTGCACAACTAATTTTCCTACATTCTAAACGACTAAAAATAATTTTAGGAAAAAGCCTGGTATTTTTTTGACTTTTATTTTATTTATTATGAATTAAATACTAAATTAAACTAATTAATTAATTAAAAATACTAAAACTTTTTTGGAAATTTCTGAAACTTTTTTGTAAAAATACTTGATGATCTAATGGACCTATGAAAAATAAAATGGGTGAAATGGATTAAGTGGATAAGCAGTTAATAATCTAATAAGCAAATAAGCTAAAAAAAAAACTAAAGTGCTAGTTAAATAATAAATAGTGCAAAATTAAACAAGACAAAGACTCTAGCACAGATGGAAAAGGGTGTTCTGTTTGTGGCTTCCTCGTGCACAGACCCAGGTTCAATTCCTGGTCTGTGCGTTTTTTCCAGTTATTTTCTTTTTGATTTTTTTCTTTTGCAAACTCGAAGAGGCAATCCAAGTTAAGACATTTGTGTGAAAATTATATTCTTGGAAGCTTCTTAATAAGCTGATATAACAGCTTATAGACTGTTGTTTTGGACAGCACACACCCAAATACACCCTTTAACTGATTGTAAGCACAAGATAAGTAGGAAAAGCACTAGATAAGCAAAGATATGGAACCAATAAGCTGTCATTCAAACTAAACAACTACCATAAGCTAAAGGACAAAAAAAGAAACAATTAAAATGGGGAAACAAGCATTAGGCAAAAGAGCTACACTAGGGAATTCCTAAGCTAACAAAAATGGAAAATAAGCTATGGAAACTAAAAATAGCACTAAATAAGCTGAAATTACACTACTTCCCAACCAATTAAACTAATTTGCACCTAAGGGATCTAAATAAGCTACAAAAGAAACTAATAAACACTACAAGAAAGAAGCACAGAGCTGCTGTAGCAGGGGGATAAACAGCCCACTAGGGGCTTTATTTGCTTAAAAATAAACCACAAGATGGCTTCTAAAATCCAAATAAGCACAAAAAAACACTAATCATACATCATTCTTACTGATTGCCGCTAAAACTATTCCTAAATCCAATCTTAAACTAACTAAATCTAGGCTAAAAAAAAGATAATGTGCTGCTGTGATGGGATTTGTTTGGACAGGAAGGATTACTAAAGAAAACTAAACTAAGCCAATTACACTAAAATCTACGGCAAAATCAACTCTACTAAATCTACGCTAGACTAAGGCTATATGAAAACCAACAATGGGTAAAAAAATGAATTTGACCCATGAAATACATTAATCCAAACACCCCTGTAGGGGAAGTAAATCAATCTTTTTTTGACAGGAAAGATTTTGATAACTTAAAAACTTGTTTTTACCAATAACAAAAACATCAAAATGACTTTAAAAACCAATTAAGAACATAATGGATATATTTCAAGAACATGAACAAAAATGAAATTGCAATGGAATTAAAAGACTTAAATTTAAATTGCATTAAAAATTAAAATTACATGGAAATTTAAATGACAATAAAAGTAAAATTGGTACTAGAAGGAGAATTTCTAGACAAGTTTTTTTTCATTCTTCCTATCTCCTTATTTATACTAAAAGTAAAAAAAATGTCTTCTCTCACTTTCTTGCTTCTGTCTTGTGTTTTCTGAGTGAGATGAAACAGCAAAATATCAAGTTTGTGCTTCTTGACTTCAATTTTTCACCATTGATCAGTTAGGTACCATTGAGCAGTAATCTGAGCCGTCCCTTGGGGTTTTGTAAGTTTGGGATTGCCATGGTGGCATGGGGTTCTCGTGACTTTGCCTTGGGTGGAGGAGATGAGTGGGATTGGGATGTGGGAATGAGAGTGACAGGAGGAGGGGGAAATTTGGGCGCCAAGGGTTTGAAGGTATCTGGGTTTTATCTTTTGTGTTTTTCTGGGTTAAAGGGGAAAGAGGGAAGGGTAGAGTCAGTATGTTTTAGAGGGTGTAGGGGGGTTCATGGGTGAGGGTTTACTTGGGGAGAATGGAGGGTTCACTTGGGGAGAGGTCAAAAGAGGAGTTGTAAAAGGGTTTAGTTATTTTGTTTTAAAAAGAGTTTAAGATAAAAGTAAAAATGTATTTTGCCCTTTTTTTTTTTTTTTTTTTTTTTTTTAAAAAAAAAATTAAAAAATTGGTTTTAAGGAAAAATGGGATTTTTACAAAATGGTTTTAAAAGTTAACATGGGATTTTGGATATTTTGGTCAAAAGGCAAATTGGTCATTTGGGTATCGGGGAAGGATAATTTGGTAGTTTTGGGTTCGGGGTTTGGTTTAAAGATGGGTTTCTCAAACTCACTCCAAAAACGTGTCCGGGGCTCTGAAAATGTAGAAAATCAACTCCCGGCTCCGTCTGTTTCAGCACTTTTATGATTTCGGCTCCTTTTTGCTCGTTTTCGCTCTGTTTTCAATCATTTTGTACCTGCAAGACACAAAACACACTCCGAGGATATTTTTAACATATTTTGATCGTGTTTGGGTGTTTTTAGTCGTTTTTGAGGTCTTAGGTGGGTAAAAACGATGAGTGAATAAGCACTCATCAGTCAACATCGACAAACTTCTCACCAACCTACAAAATAACATAAATAATAGGGACTGTATGAGAATAGGTTCATGTTGAGTTAACTAAGAGTAAAGAGAAATAATAGCATAAGTATTCATCTTGGGTATTCGCATCCTCCAGTGAGTGTCAGCATCATGTATGGGAAAATTTTCAACTTTAGACTCGAAAATCGTGAATGGATCAGTCATATCATCACCACCATCTATCAGCTGTCTGAGTAAATCGACACAAGGCCGTTTTCATACCTAAGTGGAAGAAAATAAAAAACACCATCGTGGTGAACATCAAACCACAACGCATCAGACCCAGATGGTGCCATCCTGTAAAAAAAAAAATAATAATAATAATAAATAATTTAAGTAAAAAAATTAATTTTTGGCATGAAAACCCTAATCCGTACACTATAATAAACCTTAAATACACACAAAATATAAAGGGGACAAATAGAATATAACAAATTGTACCTTATTGATAACGCTACACGCGTCGTTTGGGGTCAAAGGAACTTCCTTTTCGTCGAGCAAGTTTTTCAACACCCTAGGCAGTGAACCTAATCGTTGTAGTGTAGTATTAGGGTAAGCCACGAGAATTGATATCGTTCTCTAGGGGAATAGGAATGCTAGTGAAAAGTTACTACGCTAAGGTTGGGGTTGAGGAAGATTATTTTTTGTGCTTTTTATATTTTTTAGGAAATAGAAAGGTACGAATCTCGGGGTTTGGATTTGGGGGTTTTGGTACTACTACCGATTACTCTACTTATCTAATATAACTAGTGGGTAGTCTATGTCTAATTAATGTGTGCTCGTATGATAGTTTAAGAATGTGTTAACTTAGGTTGTATTACTCCTTAATTATCTCCTATTGATGGTTGAATTGCCATGTCCTTATTCTTAATCGCGTTGTGTGTCTAAGGTCGTAGGGTATGCGTTTATCCCTAACTCTTTGAAACTACCTAAGGTTATCGCCTACAAAATCTCTAGGATTTATAAACTCAACTCTAAGGTACTCTTCAGATGGTTTAGCCTACAAGGACTCTAGGTATTATAAGCTAAGGTTCACAAAGATTAATCAAGCATTAACTACACAACGATTGATCTATCGCAATACTAGATCATTAACAATTAAGATAAGAGACAACCAATCAATATTCAATAACTAATTTTCATATTCCCTAAGCAAACACACAATTAAATTAGCCGGACATGGAGAACATGCAAGCATACACACAAATAATTGAAGACATAATTGGATTAATGAAGTAAAACACTTATCTTGATGTAAGATAGGGTTTGGAACCCTAAAATATTGTACAAGACAGCCTTGGTTCGGTTTAGGTTTTTACTCCAAAAGACTACTCACTAATACTGAAAAATTCGGATTATATATATAAGATTACAAATGCGACGACGTCACCTTATGGTTTGTGACGCCGTCGGGTCGCCGTCATTAGGGTTTCGTCTTGGCTACGTTAGTCTTGCGACGGCGTCACCTTATGCTTGTGACGCCGTCCCCTTCAGTCTCTAACGTCGTCTGGATCAAATCTAGGCCGTCTGAGGTGTGACGACCTACTCTTTTAAAACTTGACACTGTCACTTGTATTTAAGCAATTTGGCTCTTGAGCCGTCACAGAATGGGCATGACGGTCGTCACCTTATAACACCTGACGCCGTCACCTTCATTTTAGCGCCTGAGTGTCTCGATTCTTGACTTTGGCCATTTTCTTCATATATTTTCGCCTTTTCGTCCGAATAAGTGTCATTCCAGCAATTTGCCTTCAAGAGACCTAAAAAGTGAAAAGGAACGATATTAAGTAATAAAGGATACAAAAGTGACCAAATAAGGGCTTAAACGACCCCTCAAAAAGGTACATTTTAAAACCTTATCAAATATCCCTACACTTGGTATTTGCTTGTCCTCAAGCAAATGTGCTTTTAGCCAATTAATTTATAAGTTAGGGGTCATGAAGCATTGGTTTAAAACAATCCATAACACATATAAGCCCCGCAAAAGTCATAACAAGCACGGAAATTACATACTAGCACCTCACATGGGGTGTTTGGATACTCACATCTCTCGGGTGTATATGAAATATAACAAGTAGAAATGGAAGATAAACACTCATAACCGGTCCTAGTACATAGATTACCATAGGCTTGAGACCAGATCAAACCTCCATCACTTTGGCGTATGCACCTAGGAAAGACTATCAAAGAGGTCTTTTAAAGGGTTGTAATGTTAGGCTTACGGTAGGGAAACAAAGGGTTTGGTGGGATAGGCTATTTAGTGGTGGCAAGTCAAAAATCTTTATGTAACAAGCATTCGAAGAATGGCGTTGCTAAGCCAAGACTCGACACTCTAGACTCTATATAACTGAAATAAACATACATAAATTTAAAGATAGATGTAGGATGGTAGCCCGTATGTTTTTTTTTGTTTTTTTTTTTTTCTTTTTCCCATACACTTTTACTCTACCATCCTCTACGGTAACATCAAAATAATAGGGATTTATAGGCACATCCCTACACTTGAGTTTTTATTACTCTAACACTAATTTGACCCAAATTGAAAAGATCAAAACACTTGGAGTACATTATTACGCAAACAAAGGGAATTTGAATTTAACGTTCCTTCCCGTCATTTCATAAACTTTAACTTTTCCCATGAGTCCCAATCGTCCCAAAACTGTGTACAAAGGATATGACTCGACTTAGCAACTTATGCAAGCAACTAGATAATTGAACTAAGGGTTTAGTATGATAACAATAATGCACTAAAAGTGAGTGCATACAAGGTAGGCTAAGGCGATTTGGGTGTACATTTGGGGGTGGGGTGTAAACAATGCTCTTCATTGATATTATGGAAAACCGAAAAATCAAGAGAACCGCGAAAAGGATAGGCTCAGAGGGGTTAACTAGGGGTATCGTGTACTAAAAGTGAGTACAACGCAAAGGTGTGGGGGAATTACTCACCCGATGTGGAAGAAGTAATTATATTACGGGTATCAAACAAGGGTTATCCTAATGCCTCTTATCATTTAGTTATTCCTAACTACACAAGTGTAGTCTTACTAGCGATCTCGGGATGCATCACAAAACAAGTTCTAGAATCTATTATACTACCGGTTCACACACTAAGCATTAAAGATGAATGCTTTAATTCCTACTAATCTAAGGGCGATCCTCACATTTTGGGTGGAATTTAGGTGGTAAAGGGTTTTTTGTGCTAGTCATATAATTTCCTATCCATGAGATGCTTTTGTTAAGACTAATGGCCCACTCCTATATGTCATGAAAAATTAAAAATTTGGTGCCAAAATTACCCTAACCGACATTTTCTCATGGTTTATTACATAAATGCAATTGGACAAAGCAAATAATCAAGGATAAGCATAGTTTCAAAGTTCCCGTTTTATTTTCCCTCCCTACACTTAAACTGAACATTGTCCCCAATGTTCCCTAAAGTATCAAAGTTATGATAATAGAAGGTAATTTAAAACGAAATAAACTAATACTCCCCTGATTAGCTCGGTAGGATCCGTGTAAAGTGGTGGTTACATTTTTCTCCAAGAAGAACGTTTGCATCAAAAGCTCCTTCTCATCTTATGTATCTTCTTCTTGGTAAATTAAACCTACACACTTGAAAAAAACAAACGAAACCTTCGCGTAAAATCGGCGGTAATAATATATATAGGACTCTACTAAACTAGGATATAATGCTTGTGGAATGGATGTTTACAGAATTTGTGGAAAATTAAGACCTGGAAAATTCCAAAAATTTTATAAGCAGCTCAGAAAACGAGAAAAAATGATCAGTGGTTTCTGCTCCTTCGACAAAAGCGGTCCGCAATTTTCGTAAAAATTCTGGAAAATTTATATCTTTAGAATCTGGAAAAATTCCTGCAAAAACATCCATTATGACTCGATACAAGCATTTGACTCGAACAAACACACATGTATATCTTTTAATTGATTGAAATTCTCATGTTTACGTTTCTTTTGAAATCGTGTGTAATCCTCCCTACACTTATCCCTTATGTAAAATACCTTTATATGTAATTAAGACGAGGTTAAAGACAAAATAAAGGATTTTTACAAATTAAACATGAGGATTAACAATCACTAAAAGATATATGACACACAAATAAAAATGAAAAATAAATACACATGGGTTGCCTCCCAAGAAGCTTGTTTTGTTTAGTCACGAGCTTGACTCTACCCTTATTTAACGAATAAAATGGAGGTTTTCCCTACACTTAAGTTTAAGTGCGGGTGATAGTAGCGATACACACCCTTAGGGTGGAAATTTGCTACGTGAGGAGAGGGTGATGGGTGATTTATATGCTCAAAGGAGTGTGCTCCATTCATTATAACCTTACCTAAGTCTATTGGTGTAGCGGGTGAATCAAATCTCTCTCTTAAAAATGGATCATCTTCTATCAACTTCAAAAGATTCTTAGTTAAGGATCCATCTTGACCTAATAAACCCGGTTTAAACCCATAATATTTCTTGTTATCAACCATGAAGGGGTGATATAAGTGTGTAAGGTCATGGGTTACTCCTATATTAGCTTCCACTCTACATGGCCTAGAATCTACCACCTTTATCAAGCAACTACCGGATTATTTATTTTGATGGGTGGATTGGGGCCTAATTCAATTCCAAGATTCACATCTAAAGACGGAAAATTGGGTAAGGTTTTTAGTTGAGGCTCCGGTTCATCAAAATTAGGAACTTCCCTGGGACTAAGAGAGAGGTCATGACAACAAGCATCTAAACCTACATTCTCTAGTGGCGTTTGGTCCAAAGGTTCTATATCGATCGGGGTTCCTATAGTCTCTTCTACTTCTTCCGGGTAAGTTATAGGCGATGTGTGTTCCACAAGTGATGGTAGGTCTTGTGGGCTTGGAGTTTCCACCTCATTCTCCATTATATCTAGGTCTCCTAAATGTTCATTAGTATGATCTAACCTAAATACACTCCTAAGCATCTCAAATCCTTCTTTGGCCATTTCAAATTCTTGGTCCGATTCATAAGAATTGTTCTAAAAAACTTGACTACTATGTTCTATTTTCCTAAAGGATTCCTCATGTGTGTCATATGTTTTGAAATCTATCCCACACATGCAACTAAGTATTTCAACTCTAACTATCTCACAATCTTGTTCAGGTTTAGGTTCCATGTTCTTAAAAACTAGGTCTTTTTGATCATGATGCCTAAGGTTGGATAAATCCTTATCCATTTCCTCAAGTTGTGACAACTGATGGTTTATGCTTAGGAGGCTTTTCTCAAAAAATTTCCAGATGGTCTTACTAAAAGGAGTTGATCCTGACAATGATCGTTGAATAGAAGTCACACAAGCACAAAATTTATCAAATCCATCCAACCTTACACCCGTCTCCTTTTGGATATCTCTAAGAACACTCACAAATTCATTAGAACAATAAAAACCAATCCAATCTGCGAAATTCAATTGTTCCTCATTTGTTCATGATTCAAATGCAACTTCACTTGCCATAGCGACAAATGAAAAGGGTTTTACGAACACAAACACAAAGAAGGGGGATAGACTACAAGGAAGCTAAAAATGAGAAAAAAGCTTACTTGATAGGAATCAAGTAAGGAAACCTAAACGAGGTGGACTCCTAACTAGCTATTCTATTCCCCAGCAGCGGCGCCAAAAACTTGATAATGCTACACGCGTCGTTCGGGTTCAAAGAAACTTCCTTTTCGTCGAGCAAGTTTTTCAACACCCTTGGCAGTGAACCTAATCGTTGTAGTGTAGTATTAGGGTAAGCCACGATAATTGATATCGTTCTCTAGCGGAATAGGAATGCTAGTGAAAAGTTACTACACTAAGGTTGGGGTTGAGGAAGATTATTTTTTGTGCTTTTTATATTTTTTAGGAAATGGAAAGGTACGAATCTCGGGGTTTGGATTTGGGGTTTTTTGTATTTCTACCGATTACTCTACTTATCTAATCTAACTAGTGGGTAGTCTATGTCTAATTAATGTGTGCTCGTATGATAGTTTAAGAATGTGTTTACTTAGGTTGTATTACTCCTTAATTATCTCCTATTGATGGTTGAATTGTCACGTCCTTATTCTTAATCGCGTTGTGTGTCTAAGGTCGTAGGGTATGCGTTTATCCCTAACTCTTTGAAACTACCTAAGGTTATCGCCTACAAAATATCTAGGATTTATAAACTCAACTCTAAGGTACTCTTCGGATGGTTTAGCTTACAAGGACTCTAGGTATTATAAGCTAAGGTTCACAAAGATTAATCAAGCATTAACTACACAACAAATGATCTATCGCAATACTAGATCATTAACAATTAAGATAAGAGACAACCAATCAATATTCAATAACTAAGTTTCATATTCCCTAAGCAAACACACAAGTAAATTAGCCGGACATGGAGAACATGCAAGCATATACACAAATAATTGAAGACATAATTGAATTAATGAAGTAAAACACTTATCTTGATGTAAGATAGGGTTTGGAACTCTAAAATACTGTACAAGACAGCCTTGGTTCGGTTTAGGTTTTTACTCCAAAAGACTACTCACTAATACTGAAAAATTCGGATTCTATATATAAAATTACAAATGTGACGGTGTCACCTTATGGTTTGTGACGCCGTCGGGTCGCCGCCATTAGGGTTTCGTCTTGGCCACGTTAGTCTTGCGACGGCATCACCTTATGCTTGTGGCCGCCCCGCCCAGTCTCGGCGTCGCTGGATCAAATCTAGGCCGTCTGAGGTGTGACGACCTACTCTTTTAAAACTTGACACCGTCACTTGTATCTAAGCAATTTGGCTATGGCGAATCACAGAATGGGCATGACGGCGTCACCTTATAACACGGCCGACGTCACCTTCCAGTTTTAGCGACTGTGTGTCTCGATTCTTGACTTTGGCCATTTTCTTCATATATTCGCGCCTTTTCGTCCGAATAAGTGTCATTCCAGCAATTTGCCTTCAAGAGACCTAAAAAGTGAAAAAGAACGATATTAAATAATAGCAGATACAAAAGTGACCAAATAAGGGCTTAAACGACCCCTCAAAAAGGTACATTTTAAAACCTTATCACTTATGCACCAACCAATTTCAGTAATTTATTGAAAACGACAATCAATTGTTAAGGTTTTTTAATTAGGGTTTGTCGGGTGAAAAGGGGAAAAGTGAGAGGGAAAGGCTGGTGTGTGTGATCCAGTGTGTGTGTGTGGGTATAAAATGGTGTTATTGTTTTTTTGTGCCACATGGAAATAACAGCGTGGATGGGATTTAATAGATGGAAATACTTAGTGGATATAAAAGGGTGTAAATGGTTCTTGCAACCCAAATGACTAAACAAGTGACTTGATACACATAACGAACGAATTTTGTAAGTTTATTGACGGAATGAGAAAAAAAAAAAGAAAGCTACATACAATGAGAAAAAATGGTAAGTTAAATACATTTACAAGTGATTTGCCCTAAATTTTACTCCGTATTTGATTGCCCAAAAGTAATTACATCTCAGTCAGCTTACTACCATCGTCCGCCACATATTACATCCAAAAAAAAACCTGAACCGTATTTGATAATAGCATATTTATTTATTTTTATTTATTTTTTGTTCTAAAATCACAAAAGCAAAGTCCCCTTTACATAGACAATGTCCTAGCAAGTGGGTGATGCAGAAGTTTCAACCAAAATAAAGTTGTATATTGATTATTAATTTTATCTACACTAGGCTAACAAAATTTATGATTTCGAAGAGTATGTATCCTAACAACAGATCAAAATAAGTGGGATCGAAAATGATATAAATAAATTAAATCCTAAACCAGTCAACAATCGAATTAACAAGTTTCTACAAAATGAAAAGAGTACCTAAGCCACGGCTTCAACTCCGCTTATTCTTCGGTCTTTATCCAAATCCGCTCTTCTAAAATGCGAATCAAATTTCGACTTCTTCTTTTTACAATTCAATCAAATTCAAGATCTTAAACCAATTAAGCAAGGAAGAAAGAAAGGAAGTAGATAGTGAAAATTTTAATTTTACATTTACAACTATCACATCGATCAAACTCACACAAAGGAAGTAACCCCAAACAAACAAAAACAAAGGGGAATTTTATTTTGTTTTCCTTTTCCTTACTACTCCTTATTATTTGCACTAACCATTCCATTTTACTTACTATTACTCATGCTTCTAAAACGCTCGCAAAGATGTGAGGCTTGGTCATGCCATCATGCCATCTTATGTCACATCTTTTTGTAAACTCGATATTATAAAATATAATATAAATATATAAATATTTTCATATTTTGTGTCGCCTTATGCCACGCCTTATAAACGCAAAAGCTTCGCCTTAGCAAAAGGCGTGAGGTTTTGTCATGCCGTCACGCCACGCCTCGCGCTATTTATAACCTTGCTATTACTACACCTACAACATATTGTTAAGAGTTATATGTATGTATACGACATAAAATAATAAAGTGTAATTTTTGTAACATTTAAGATGACATTAACATCTTCTCAATTTCAGTTTAAAAGATTTGGATTAAAATATGAATCGGAATTGAGAATGAGATTGAGATGAATCTGTAAACTATGAACCATATAAAAACTTACACTTGTTAATACGAAAACACACAAAACAAATAAAATACAAGTATGCTAACCCCATTTCTATTAAAAACTTGTTCTACAATTTTTGGATCACTCAGTTTTATCAATCAACTCAATAACTCACACAAACGGTGTGTTTTATGGTAGAGTGTGCGATTTTTTTTTATTTTTATTTTTTTAAATAAATATGTTGTCATTAAATATTAACAAAAAGTTTACTTTTCTTTTATATAACAACATTAATAAAAAGTTGTCATGCGTTATAATTCAAAAAGTTGATAAATAGTTCGAAGCAACGAAAATATAACACCGCTAAATGACATTAAAAACTGAGATTGTGAAAAACAAGTTGACTTTGGAATATTGGGTATAAAGTTTAATTTGAAATTTGTGCCATAAATGAGATTGTGGAAAACTATCGAATACCTCATGCTTTAACTATATTGTACATAATGCATTTAAAACTTGTATTTTGGGTATATATAACATTTTGATATTTAGATTAGGTATACATGAA
This sequence comes from Chrysanthemum makinoi, assembly GCA_910596185.1. Classification (NCBI taxonomy): domain Eukaryota; kingdom Viridiplantae; phylum Streptophyta; class Magnoliopsida; order Asterales; family Asteraceae; genus Chrysanthemum; species Chrysanthemum makinoi. The sequence goes on along the minus strand of OU343219.1, from coordinate 47,395,672 downwards.
ATTATCCCTTAAATTAGATAATGTTAATGAGATTACAAGATAATTATACTTTTCTTATTTTGAAAATTTTAAGCACACTTGTACATTCTTTATATATGTAGTAGAGATGCGTTAGCTATTAAACTACCTATAATAGTACTCATAGTTACGTGTGGTTGCATCGATAACCACTACACCCATATACAATAACGCATGCTCGGTTAATTTTGGAGATTATTTTGTCATCTGCTTGACCAAACCAAAATTTGGTTATTTTCTGTGAATGCAAATGCATTCTGAGGTATGTTAATGTGAATGCAAATGTATTATGTGAATGCAAACAAATAATACGTTATCACAAAATATAGTTGAAACTAAAGGTTGGTTTGGTAGAACAGAATGAAATGTCAAATGAAGAAAATAAACAACGTAATATAATAATTGATGAAATGTAATGAGCAATTTTCGTTATTAATCATGTTTTGTTGGTATGATAGAACGTAATGAAATCGATAAAAAAAAATACTAAAATGAATATTGTTGATTGGAAGTTTATTTAATGTGGTTACTTAATAATGGACTTTAATGTAATTTTGATTACATTACAAGATGGAATAAAAAAAAAAAGGAGGGAACCTAAAGAATGAAAATGATAGTCTAATTGGTCGTTCCTTATAATAAATTATATAATTATAAACAAACAAGATTTTTTCATTCAATCATGAGGCTGTGGAGCTGCTCAAAAGATTCCAACGGGTTATGCATGACAATGTTACGACCCCAAGGTCTCTGAATGTAGTTTTTAAAAGACTAAGTTTTGCTATTCAAAAAGGGCTAGCGACTTGTTGCCCGCTTGCCTGTCGTTTTAGTGTAATTTTCAATAATACGTCCAAAGTTGTCCATTTCAAATGGTCACAACAAAAAAGTCAATTACCTTTTAGACTTTTGGAAGTCTTTACATCTCTAAAAAAAAAAATCATAATAATCCTTTTCATTTCCACTTTGATTACAACATACCAAATACCATGGTTCTAAAAGCTCGCTAAGGTCCGACAAAGGCCTCGCAAAGGCGTGAGGGTTGGTCATGTCGCCACGCCATGCCGCTACGCCGGCTTATGTCACACATATATGAAATATGGTATAATTTCAGGGCCGGCCCAGAGGGGGTGCAAGGGGTGCCATTGAGCCGGGCCCCTTCCCCCTAAGGGCCCATATTCAGAGGCGAGACCCGGAAATTGGTGGCGGTTTCGGCCACCCCCAACTAGCGCACCTCTTAGGTTGTGTTTATGGATGAGAACACATCTTTTATAAGGTAATAAGCTTACTATGAATGGCTTCAAAAAGCAGTACCATTGTTGTTTGATGGGGAAGACGACTGGATGTAATTATGTGTTTATATGTGGTCCCAGGAAAAGCTGCCCTTTGTGACTATTTATATGTGAAGTTTTAATGAGCCCCTTTTAATATTTATTACTTGACGAAATCAACCCCTATCTTAAATATGTTGTTCACAATATTTGGGTAGAGATAAAACATTACATATATGATATATGTAACTATAAAGAAAGCTCTAAAAAACTATATACATTTTTTTGAAGATAATGATCTTAAGTCACGTTGTCAACTTTATTTTTAAGGTTGAAAACATTTATCGTCATAATATTATGTTATTGCATTTTACTATTGATTTTCTAGGGGCCCATTTTTTATTCTCGAGCCGGGCCCCAAATATTTTTTACATTTTCAAAGACGGCACTGGGTATAAATATATAAATATTTTCATATTTTGTGCCGTCTTATACAACGCTTTATAAACGCAAAAATTTTGTTTTAACCACAAAGGCGTGAGGCTTGATTATGCCGTCACGCCACGGCTCGCACTATTTATAACCTTGACAAATACTAAGTAAGTAACAAACGAGCAGAACAAAGATATATTTGCCTAATCTTGCATTGTTTATAAAATTTGACATGTATCTTAATCCAATAGATTGCATATTATCTAAAACTGAGGTACCAGAAATGGAAATAAAAATTGACTTGGGGTCAACCCAGTTGCCTTTACTCTTTGTAACTACATTTCATCTTCCATCCATTTGATTGCTACCAAATACCAACACTTCACTCTCAAAGACTTTTTCATCCATTAGTAAACTGTAAGTCTTCTTCTTTATACTCTAATTATACTTTTGATATTGTCTCATTTTATAACTTGTCAATATAATAATCGATCCAATGGGCTATATGACAAGGTTTAAACAACTACATATCTTAATCTTTAATTTAATAACCCAAATTTTGGACAGATCTGAGGAAAAATAGTGTCCAAATTTTAATTTGTTATCTTCTTTTGTAATTAACATATACTTTACATTTTCAAAAGAAAAAAAAAAAAAAAAAAGTATCCAAATTACTTTGGTAAACTGTAATTATTATACTCCATGGACTAGATAACAAGGTCTAAATACGTAATGCCTTATTAATCAAGATTGAATTGCAAAATCACATTTTACTTTTTTGCCCATCTTATATGACTTATGTAGTTATCATTCTAAACGCATTAAAAGTGATATTAGATCCAATGGGCCAAATGACCAGGTCTAAATGTTAAATTCACTCACCTCGTATGTATATTTCTAACTTTGTCCAACTTTTGATGTATAAAATAATTTGATAATGGCTACTCTTTCTGATCATCTTTACTTGTGGATGCAGATTGATAATGGCTACTACATCCATTCCTCATCGGTGGAAATATGATGTCTTCGTAAGTTTTAGAGGTGAAGATATCCGCAAAAACTTCATGGATCACATGTTCAATGATTTCAAGCAAAAAGGAATCCATGCTTTTAGAGATGACACACAGTTGCCTAAAGGAGAAGAGATATATCATCATCTC
>OU343219.1:47164686-47392694 GCA_910596185.1 Chrysanthemum makinoi | reverse complement strand
GATTTTGAATTTTCTTGCTAAGTATTTCAAATTTATCAAACTTCATTTTTGGTTTTCAAAACAACGTCCAAGTAAACCTTGAATAATCATCTACTATGACCAAAGTGTATAAGTTGCCTCCATAGCTTCTTATAGCGGATGGTCCAAACAAGTCCATATGTAATAATTCTAGACACTTAGATGTGGACACCATATTTTTTAGATTTGTGACTACTATGTGTTTGTTTACCAATTTTGCAAGCGTCGTAAAAGTGTTGGTCATATTTAAGTTTTGGTAAATTTCTAACCAATTCTTTTGAAGATAGGTTTTGTATAAGTCTCATATTAGCGTGACCTAAGCGTCTATGCCAAAGAGATGAGCTATCATCTAATGTTGTTAGGCAAAGTTTGTCATTATATGTTTTATCTATTTTCATGACATATATGTTATTTTTCTAACTCCTTTAGCTATGGTGATACCATCTTTTAGTATTTTACTACCATTTTCATCAAATAGCACTTTATACTTTTTATCACATAGTTGGCTAATACTAAGTAGATTAAATCCTAACCTATCTACATGAGCAACATTTTCAATAGTTAGGGAGTTATGGGCGATCGTACCTTTGCCAATAATTTTGCTTTTGAGATTGCTACCAAAGGTGACATTACCTCCGTCATAATCTTGGTATGATGAGGAAAGAGACTTTGTTGCGTCATGTGTGAGCAACCACTATCTTTTATCCATTCATCGGGTTCCAATCAACTTTCAAGCATACCTAAGAAAAATAACTCAAACATTTGGTCCCCGATATCTCATGGGTCCATTTGGGTTATACATACCATTTATTTGATTCATGTATGGAAACGATGGGTAAGAGTTCCATGGCATGTAATCAGGAGTTTGATATGGTCTAGGAAAGTTTTGATTCCAACCATTGTGTTGGTAGTTGGGTTGTGCGTTGTGGTTGCTCTTAGGAAAGAGGCGTTTGGCAAAAGGAGTTTTATATCGTTGTTGAGTAGTTTTTGATCTAAATTAATTATTGACAAGTCCTACTCACGAAATGCTGGTGGTTTTAGTTTAATACTATTATTGGTTTTCTTTGTTATCTTAACAAATTGATGCGGTCGTAATGCGAACATTACGTTACTGCTGAAGTACCCACACCATTTTGCACAACGGACGGAACCCTTATTTTGGTTCCGATGCGGTCGCGTCTTTATCGCTATGACGATTTTGTGAGAATGTTAGTCGCTTAGCGTTTATTTTGACTCTTTGGAATTAATACTTCATTAAAACCTAGCCCATTCATGTCTCATGGTGTTTTATGAATTTTAACTATTTCATCGGCAAGGGCGATGTTCTTGTTAAACCTTTTAAATTTAGAATTGTTTTCTATTAAAACATCTTGTGTGAGCTTTAGTTTTTCTATTTCAAGTTTAAGCTCTTGACATGATTTACAATCATCGTCATTTGCTTTTCCTTTTCTAGTCGTTTTGCTTTTTTTTTAACTCATAAACTTCATTTTCCAAAAATTCCTTTTTGGTTTTTAAAAATTTATTTTTAGTTATGATTTTTTAGACTTAGCTCACACAATTGATTATATTGTTTTTGCAAAGTGTCATCATCGATAGAAGAATAAGAAGAGTCGGAAAGTACCTCATTTGACTCATGTGCCATTAGGGCGATCTCTTCCTTGCTTGATTCTTCATCGTCTTCACTATCACTCCAAGCACCACTTACAAAAGCTCGTTGAGTTTTGCTTTTAGGTGGCTTGGGACATTCTTCTATGAGGTGACTTGCATCACCACATCTAAAACATTTTCTTTCACCTTTACCCTTCTTGTCATCCGATCCTTTGAATGGCTTCTTTTTCTCGAGGTTGTCTTACGAACTTTCCTCTTCTTCTAAAGAACTTCTTAAAATCTCTAACGGCCATGGCATATTCCTCATCTTCACTACTGGAGCAAGATTCGTCATCATCACTTGATTCTGCTTTTGCTTTTAGAGCAGCAGTTTGATCTTCTCCTTTTTCCTTTGATGATCTTCGAATCTTTCTCCATCACCATTTCGTGTACTTTGAGGTTACCGATCAATTCGTCTAGTGACATTATTGAGAGATCTTTTGATTCCTCAATAGCGGTCACTTTAGCTCTCCATTTGGGATGGAGTGCTCTAAGAAATTTCCCGACAAAGTTCTTACTACGAAAAGATTCATCAAGTGCTTTAAGTGATGTAATAATAGTGTTAAAGCGAGCAAAGCCACAATCAATGGTTTCATCTTCAAGAATAACAAATTGTTCATATTGTTGAACAAGAAGATCAATTTTGTTATCCTTGACTTGTGAATTACCTTGATGTGTAACAATTAAAGATTCCCAAATATCTTTGGCGGTTTCACATATAAAAATTCTTTCATATTCTTTTCTAGGTAAAGCATTATAAAGCATCATTTTAGCTTCATTATTTTTAGCAACTAGTTTCTTTTGTTCATCAACGGAAATATCCTTTGTTGTAGAACTAAAATCCCCTTTAACAATAATAAACCAAAGATCTATATCTTTTGATTTTACATATGTTTCAAAACGGTTTTTCCAATAGATAAATCCATTGGTTTCAAAGAGTGGTGGTCTTTGCATAGATTGCCCTTCTTTAAAGTTTTGAGAATCCATGGATCGTTTCAAGTTTATAAAATACAAGTTATTTTAGAAATTCTTGAGCAACGAGGCTCTGGTACCAATTGTAGAAAACTAGAAGGGGGTTGAATAGTTTAACAATTAAAAACTTTGTTTTGAAACTTATTGTAAAGATCAATTGATATTGATCTTAGATATATTAATGAAATATGCAAGCAATATGTAAGAAGTAAATAAGGAAAGAAATGATCAAACCACAACAAGTTGTTTATAGTGGTTCGGTATACAAGGACTCTTTTTCCTTGCCCTACTCCCCTCCTCGAGTCTCACACTCGAGAGTTTAACTTCACTAGTCAACAAGCTCCTTTCACGTGGGAGAAAACCTTTACACTTAAACACACTATTTCGACACTAAGCTAGATGTCGAGTTCTTTCCAAGGGTACAACCACTCCCACAACGTATTTTGAGGACTAAAATACTAACCACTCACACTCACAAGATTATGATGGTTTGATACAACAATGAAGTATGAATCAACACTAGATCATACAACACTAAATAAAAAGACTTCCAACTTCGTTGAAGCTTGAATGTGACTTGATCTTCTTTGCTACAAAAGAGATCACTAATATGATATGAGTTAGAAAGGTTAGAGAAGATATGTATGTTAGAAAGGGATGAGAAACTACTTGGCTTGGCATTGCTATTTATAGCCAAAGTGGGCGGGGCGTCCACGGACGGCGAGACAAAGGGTTAGCCAGGTCCCATTTGGTACGCCAGTCGATGAGTCAAGATATCAAATCTTTGCTAAAGTCAACTCTATCTAAGTGACATTGTGCAAGATATGAAGAGTACAAATCTACACAAAATATCTAATGAAATCTTCTAATGATTTCCATGATGCATTACATGATGTCATATGTTGTATTTCTATTATTAGAAATATGCAAGTACATAAGTAGTGTTTGGTTTTAAGAACCTAACACATTCTAAAATCTACTATCATACATAATGATTAGAGTCATATCAAGATGTTACTAATCATAAATGTAAATGCTTGAATGATGAATATATTGTTTGAAAAAGCTTGTTTTAATATCTATTAAACTTGACAAGCTTTAAGCTTTTATACAAATTAAATTTACTTTTGTCGTTAACAAAACTTAGGTAAAGATCAAAAATATAAATAATGTTTAATGACGATATTTGTATTAACAGGAGTTATACTTGAAGAGTTATGCTATTTTTCAAGTTTAACGTGAAAACTATATTTTCGATCGTATCTTGTCAATTTTAAATTGAAATGAGTCTTAAGTTATCTAAATGAGTCTATTTATCAAAATATATTATTATACTTTTAACGAAGCTAAGGACATATAAGCGTGAAAGCGGACTATAGCGATTAAATTACGCGTGTTTAAACAAGGTCGTTGTAACTTTTATTACAAGTATAACTTATATATTTTCTATTAGATAAAATTAGTTGCCTAAGGACCATGTTGAGAGTCGTTTTAACATGTCGATGGAATACTTTTTAGAAAATATATCTTCTAGTAAAGTAAGTTAAGCCTAGCCTATTTTCCAAAATGTCCAACCGTTATGAAAGCGGAGTTGTAACGAATAATCTGATTCCATCAAACTTTCTTGAAAACTACCCTTAAACAATATTTTTGGTACAAGTACCGTACTTCACCTATGTTTTTCTTCATGATCGAGACCTCTATGATAAAAATTTAAAAGCTAAGACTTTGAGATAATGCTACAAGCTTTCCAAAACCATTGAGTTTGTTTCCTAACACTCGATATTCACTCTTTACGACCGGCTTTTAGTCATTTAGTCACTTTCACAAATTATCAAAGTATATTATTTTGACAGCTATAAATTCTTGATAAATTACTAAACGACTATCATAGGAGGTTGTTTCAACGTAAATACTTGTAAAATATTTTATAATATGACGAGATGTCATAAACATATATTTCGACGATAAACACTATTTTCAAATGTACAAGTGGTATGGATATCATATGAGTTTGTATGTGACATTGTTTCATGATTTACATTAGAGCGTATCATTCATAATAGATTAGGTAGTTGAGGTTCATACCTCATTTGATGTTGCCATTATATCATCATAAACATTGCACCGGTGAGTTTTCGCCCCGTTTTATTCAAGTTTATACATTATTTCAAACCTCGGAAGTTATACATTGCACATCATTTTTTATCTGCGGTCCCAAAGTATATTCAAATTCATTTACATTGCTTAAGTTACCTCATTGCCAATTGAATGTCCCCATTTCATAATCATGATTCGTTAATTTCGGAAGCGAAGGGTGAGTGGATAGATCGTGAGGGTGACTCTCTCCATCCGTGTTGTTGGTCCGCGGTAAGCGGATGCATTTCATTTTATCATCATTGAGTTGTTTGGCAAAACACTGTTGAGCCGGTAACAGAACGATCTAACCCGATTGTCATAATGCTTAAGCAATTGTACCATTTTGTGACATAATTGCCATACATAACTTATACTTTGCGTTGGTCGTATAAACATTTTCATAAACTCTATGAACTCACTCAACCATTGTGTTGACACTTTTAGCAATGTATTTTCAGGTATTTAAGGCATTCACTTCATGGCATGCATGTGGACATATTATAGAGTCGCTGATGGACGTAGCGTCACTTGGGTTTTATGCACTTTAAAACATCGCTTTGGATTGTAACAAACTTAATTCAGCATGTCTAATTTCATTTGGGACCTATCTTTTGTAAACTCTGAATGTTTTATTATATCAAACGATGTTCTTTTCAAGCGACACTTTAGGTCATTCATATATAATAGCGTGATGCTATAGTCCGATCCCAGTGAATTCTATTAAAATTTCAAAAGCAGTAATGAGGTGTGACATATATTACCCATTATAATACATACTAGTTATGCATATATTTACCCAATATGTAAACACTAGTTGTTGTACATATGTATTACTAAATCATAAAATCACTTATACTTGTTTTAGTGTTTTATATGAAAACGTAAGTGTGTTAGTAAACTATTGGCTCAAAACCATTTAATTATTTTATTTGTTTCGTTAAAATGATTTTACGTTTGTTATCGACAAAACATTTAGAAGATAAATGAAATATAAATAAATGTTTTATGGCTTATTTGTATTAACAATCTCCTCCTTTTTGTTGATGACAAAACATAAAATTATTTTAAGGAAAAAACTAAAATTTGTAAAAGTTTGAATTGTAGTTTTTACTTTCTTCTCCCCCTTTTTATCGAAACAAAAAGAGCATCGAAAAGAAACTAACACATTGTTTTAAGAAAAACATGTGAAGGAAGAATAATAATAAAAAAAATAAAAAGAGCAAGTGGCAGGAAGAGTTCTTGTCTTAACTCCCCACTAGGAGTCCATCCCTTTGTGAGAATCAAGTAAAAAACTAGTTCATTTGCACCTATGTTTACAAAAATTTCGTTTGTATATGTGAATATGCTCCCCATTGATGATTGCAACATTGCAACGGGACGTCATAAAATGTGATCCTAATAAAAATTATATTGCAAATGATTTTGTAATGTGTTGCTTTGACACAAAGCTCCTCTAGCTTTAGAGTGTCAAAGTTTTTATGTGTAAATTGAAAATCTACAAGACAAAGGTTAGAAAACAAATATATAAAGCATAATTTCTTGCAAATAAGACTCAAGTTAGTAAAAATCTAGTCTACATTGCCTGGATCACAGTTCCCTCTTTAGAGGATCAGTTAGAAGCAAAACGTAGGGATAGTATATGCAACTAAAATAAAGCAAATGTGATGTACCAAAATATGTTGGCATCAAAATGAGATATGTATTAGAACAATAATCATATACCGTAACAATATAGCAAATATCATGTAATTTCATTTAATAAAACTAGAGATATGATATACATGACTCTTAAAAACTAAGAAAATAAACAATACATGACTTTGAATTACTAGACTATCTAAGTAAATTGCTTGATACTAGGACACCACTAGAATCCTCTAGCTCAAGTTTGTTTAGGTTTAATCTCCATTAAAACGTTCGAGGAGGTGATAAAACATGAAACGTTGATATTCACGTACTTCATGTATCAAACTTTCAACATGTTGACAATGATAACAATCTTTGTCATGGCTTCGAGTGATGGAAGAAAGGATTGCTTGATGTGAAGGATCAAGTGGCGGGTTGAGAGCCTCAAAGAGGAGGGATTGGTGGGGCGCATTCAAGGATGGCTCAACTAAGAATGATGGTGGTGGTAGAGAAGTGTCAACTTCCATGTGGTCGGGTGGTTGACTTTGATGATTTCTCATAATCAAAGGGAATGTTTGGCGGTGGCGGAGATAAAGAGCGGAAGCTAGTTTTGACTCAACACATTGATTTCGTTCCACTATTCCCTCCTAAGAAGAATGTTGTGGGTGGTGGAGGATGAGATGGCCTAGGAGGCAAATCCTCTTGATTGTAGAGGTGTGGTGATGAGAGTGGAGTGGTGAATGATAGGGCTCTAGGCACCGGGTGATGGTTTAGTGGAAATGGGGTTGTTTGGTTTAGGAGGTATGGTGGTGTTTGGTATTGGTAGTTTTGTGGAACAATCCTTTGGGGATTGGTTTGATAAGGTGGAGGAGATCCTACCACTTGTGGATTTAGAGAGATGATTAGGTTGAGGAAATTTAAGTGTACAACACGACAATTTTAGGTGGTCCTTTGGTGGATGAATTACCACTAGGAGCTTTCCTCATGATGAGATGATTAGACGAGGTTTATAAAGGTTTCTAAGTGCTGAAAATGAGAATGAAGATGATGACTTTAGGAGTCCTAACAATGTGGTTTATAAAGAAAGAGATTTGGCAAGTGCATTCAAGACTTAAGCCACTAAGATCCCTCGGAATGTGATGATTAGCATGCACAGAGTCAAGCAAGTTGTCTTGATCTAGGATCTTAATTAAGATAAGATGGAGTGTTCAAGTAAGGGATGAGCTTGAAATGATTGTTTAGCTAGAGTTGACATGAATACATCTTTGGATCCCACGGTTCCTCCAATGAGGATCCGTCTAGGCAATCCTAGGGATCAACTAGAAGAAATAAAATGATGTTTGTAAGGTCTAATGCCTATACCTTTTTTGAGTGTTTAGGTCCTCCTAAGTATCTTAAATGAAAGGATACTTAAATGTTCAAGGGAAATGAGTGATGTAGCTAATGATTGCCTTTTATGGAAGAAAATGAAACTTTTATGAGTACCAATGAATGACCAAAGATGACACTAAAAACATGAGAGTGTCAAATGGAGCTAAATGATCCTAGAGATCAGATAGTAACTTAAGATAATATTTTGGAAGATATCTTAAAGGTTTATAGAAAATGGAAAAACTAGAATTTGACCCATTTTGAGGTAAGGATGACTAAAATCAATTTGCAAAGATTGAAAGATTTCTAAAGCTAGATGTATTAACATGTGAGGGATGATGTGTGAGTATAAGAGTGAAAGAGTAATTAGTTTTGGTGAAACGATATATCTACAATTTCCTTGAGAGTGATCTAAGTGAGTATGAAACTTTTACTCAGCTTGATAAGGACTTAATTGGTCCTAAGGCACTATGTTTAGCTAGTGTGAAGTGATCTAAAGGCATGGTTTGAAGTATAAAGATGGCAACTGCAATTCTGTTTGCCCTGATCCCACGATTCCCTAAGAGGAGGGATTCGTCTTGCACAAACTTAGGGATTCGTCTTCCTGCTAAACAACGCCTTTACAAAAGGTATGCAAGGGTTGCACGAAGCATTATATTTCAAAGCTAGTATTTTCTAAGAAGTTCTAATACTAATATAGTAGAGATATCAAATGTTAAATGTTTTATTTCATGAAATAAATTGCATTACATTGATAGAGCATGAATGCTTTAGGATTGACCCTATTTTGAAAGGAAACTAAGTTTCTTGGCGTTTGCTAGATGGATCATCGAATGGTTGATGAGTATTTGGTTCAGGGGATAAAGAAAGTCTTCATGAGAGATGTGTTTAGAGGTTCCATCATCTTGTTCACAACTACGTACAACAGACTTTGAAATTGAGGGTGGAAGTACATGATGTGATGAGAAAGGCGTGTTAAGAACATTCCATAAGGGATTAATTTGTTCTTTGGAGTCTTGAAGATTTACAATTCGCCTTGCGAAGAAATAGGCGAGATTGTATGGTTGTTGTGTTAGCAAACAATACATTATGTGAGCACAACAAGCGGGAAGGATTTCTCGATTTCCCCTAAGACTCCAAACATTTTCACTTAGGATGAGTGCGAGAGGCTTGTACTCTTCTCGGATATCCCGTGTATAGATAATGTTTGGATCAGAGTAATAGGGTCGAAGTTTTCTTAACATGCGAGTCAAGTCTTGAGGGAAAGGTATGTGTGAACAATATAGACTATTTTCTTGCGATAGTTGAAGAGAATCAAGAGACCAATCTTTATTGAAGGCACATTATCCATGATTTGGAATTGAGGAGAATGTGAGCAAATTGCCCAAGGGTTAGAACAAACTTTTGATTTTTGATCCAAAACCAAAGAGATAGAGAGCGATCCTCGTTCTGACGAGTTCAACTTGTGGAAGAATTCCAATACAAACCTCGGACATATTTTCTCGTTAATTTCGTGAAGACATTCTAGTCCTATGGTTCGGAAGGAGGTATTGATACCTTCTTCGTATTGTAGAGGAGTGTCGACAATACGTCCTTCGTGGAAGTGATGGGTTTAGATTATTGAACCGGACATGATTGCGGTGTGTTGGGTTCAAGAGATGTTATGGGTGTAGCGCTAAGTGAGTGAAAAGTCAAACTCATACTCATGCGACATGACGAGACCTATAGAAGTGAAGAGTTAATAAGATGAGACATATTTAAGGCAAAACAATGATTACCTAACGTTTTTACTAGATATTTATTAACAATGATAATTAACTCACTTAATGTTTGCAATTCTAGTGGAATATTTCTTTTAGGAAGGAAACGATTTTTAATTTGCATGAAAAACTATTTTTCAGAAGGATGGTTCTCACGGTTCCCTTCCATGAGGGATCCGGCTAGTAGAACTATAGGGATCCGTGGATCTGTAGTGACAAACACAAGATTTTGACGAAAAGGGATTTTTGCATCTTATATGTTTATACAAAGATATGTATTTTAGCCAATGTTTACTTTAGCATGCATTATCGGTTTCTAATGTATCTCAAGACCAAGAAAAATAAACGAAATGACAAACATATTATGAGAAATAAACTAGATAAACTAGAAAATTAGTAACATTTCATTTCAATGCTAAGAACGATACAAAGGATTGGGTATATAACACCAATGTAGATTAACAACACAAAGTATATTTCTCCATAAGAAAACTTAATCATGAGGAACACGAAAGCGATGAGTGTTAAGGCGATGAGTATGAGGGCGATGTACACCATGTTGATGAAGATCCTTCTTGGTTTTGGTTCGAGATGAGATGAGATGAGAAGGAAGACGAAGTTTGAAATGAGAGGTAATTTTTGAAAGGGGGAGATTTGAAAAATGAGGTTTGGTGGAGGAAGCGATCGGAAGGGATATTTATGGGGAAGGAGGAATTTTTGAGATTTTTGTTTTGTTTTATTATTAGAAAGATATGATTTTTGGATTAAGTGAAATAAAACACAGATTATATAAATCTAGACTTTAGAGCGAAGAGCAACATTATGAAGAAAAGTTTACTAAGGAAGCTACGTGTAAGATATGAGTATGTGAAAAAGATAATCATATAAATTCCTATGTAAGCATACTTATTATTTAAGCTAATGTTATTTAGAGATAAGTGGAAAATCATACCTCTAATGCACTTAGGAGTGTCTTTACTAATGACAAAACAAATGTCAGTAGACAACTCCAGTTCCTTCGTGTTTAAGATACCTTCTTAGGGAAGGTAATCTTGTTACCAAGCAATTCCTATGGCTTGATAAGTATAAGCTTTAACTAAGAAAAATGACAAGGAAGGTTAGTACACTTTCGTAAGATAAATAAAATAAAATAAATGTTGTTATCTAATCAACATCCTACAAAAATGTTAAAAACATGGTGTATGTTTTTGTAAAAGACCTTCTTTGAAGTTTTCAATTAAACATGGATCGTATCAAGTTTTTAAAGTACAACATACTCTAAGAAACTTGGTATCGAAGCTCTGATGCCAATTGTGGAAAACTAAAAGGGGGGTTTGAATAGGTTTACCGATTAAAATTTGGTTTTAAACTATTTAGATCGACTTATGTCAATCTATTTAAACATGTGTGTTGGATGTTGATAGATAAGCATAAATAAATATGTAATGAAAGAATTAGAAGTAAGAAGCACAAAACCACAACGTGAGTATTTATAGTGGTTCGGCTACAAGGACACCTTCCTTGCCCTACTCCACTCCTTGAGTCACCTGCTCGAGAGTTCGTAAACACTACATGACACAATTTCCTTGTGGTGGAGAAGCCTTCACAACGTTGCCTACTCTTTATCTAGTACAAGGCTAGATACCGCGTTCTTCCACGAGGTAGAACCAAACCTATCACAACGTCGCCTACCCTTTATCCGGTACTAGGCTAGATACCGAGTTCCATTACAATGGAGGAATTACTACCCAACACTAAACTACAACTAACCCCAAAGGAGATCCACTCCTTATAAAAACATCAACAAGGATATCAATATCCTTTGACCCAAAACTAATCTATCTTGTACACGAATCACATCATATCGAATGTACATCTTAAGCACCTTTCACTAATGTCTTTGGCTTTTCTTCTAGGCACCCTTCACTAATGCCTTGGGACTTGACTTCCAGACACGTTCAATGCCTTTTGCCTTGAATTCTAAGCACTCTTCACTAGTGCTTCTAATATGGACGTTCGACACCTTTCACTAATGTATTCGTCTTGACCCTTTAGACATCTTTCACTTATGTATTCGACACTACACTCTTAATGAGAGAGAAGAGAACTATCAATAAAGAGAACCTCAGTAGTCTTGATGATGACGAAGCATGGCAACTCATGGACTTGAGCTTGCTCAACTTCAAAAGGTGGTGATCTCGCCTTTAAGAGGAACCTAGAGAATCACACAAAAACAAAACTACATACATAGACCACTTGGATCTGAGGTTAGAGAGTTTATAACTCAAAGAGAAAATATATGTGAAAGGGGTAAGAAACAATGAAGAAATGGCTCACTATTTATAGAGGAAAAATAGCTATTGTTCCATGGATCCCACGGATCCCTTACTTGAGGGATCCGTCCAGTGTATTACTGGGGATCCGTGGGATGCTCCCTTTGCCCATGGGTTTTGGGTCATGGGTTACGGATCATGGGTATTGTCAGGACCGATTAACATATAGATTTATGTGGTTTGGGAGTCGGGGTTGGTGGAAGAAGATGAAGATCTTCATCCTTTTTAGAGAGAGAAACTAGAGAGAGGGAGGAGAAAACAAGGTTTTATTAAGATAAACACACACAACAAATAACCAAATGATTCACCTCACCCCTCATGGAGAGTCAGGAGGGGTATATATAGGCCTATCTTTTGCCCTTTAAGCGATACTAGTCCCTAAGGGCAAAGTATACTACGCGTCTAGTCCATTCCGTAATTGGCGTTATCTTTAGAAAAGCGAGGCTAACAATCTCCTCCAAGATAGCGTCACACGTGAATGGTTACAATGAGACCTATAAATACAAAACAAAGTAAATTACAATAGTAATGAAAAATATTGACTTTCTTGAAGCCTTGAGTCTCTCGTAGTCTAGATCTTGAGGCAAACATGAAGTTCTCCCCCAGATGACCTCGACAAATGATCTTCTTGTAGCTCACGAACTTCAAGCTATGCGGTCTAGTTAGGTTATTACTCCTCCTAACTAGTGAGCCTTTTTTCATTCTTTGCTCCCTCTGACGAACCAACAACACTCTTCCAACCGTCTTTAATCTTGAACCGGCGGAGAAAGTAAACTCTTGAAGCACAATGGTTGTCGATTCAGGAACATCATAACATAACTCACTTAGTATTGCATCCAAGTTGGTAAAAACCCTGATGTACACCACACTACTTCTCCTTCTTCATCTTAAGCAAATATCCCCGTAATCCAATCACGGAAGATGAAATACCAACTTCTCCCTCCTGATGGTTGCGAGCTATCGGAATCATCATAATGTTGCGTACATGCCGTATTACCTTCTTGATGCAATTTTCAAACATCATAGCTTGATCAAATTTCCGTGAGAATATGTCGCAAAAATACTCTCAATAAACTTCTCTCAAACCAACCTTAAATCGAACCTCCTTTGAATTCACCGGCTAATTGTAATGACCACATATGGAGATAGCCCGTCGGCCCGACTTGAAAAAGTAAGCATCCCAACTTGTGACTTACTGTTTGTTCTAAATTTTTGAACAATCCACAACTACGTGTGACACCGAGCACAACAAGCGTAACTCCTTAAAGTGATGGTTATACACTGTGAGCACTACAACGTAACTCCTTACCAGTTATAACCAGATTTTCAAATTTCATACTGTGCTCCAACAAGTTATCTTGAGACATGCATCCAACCAACCAACGTCTCAAAGATAAAGAAGTCCACCCGTGAAACGTCACATCAATTTCTCGTCAATAATACCGTACAAAAACTCCGTAGTCATTTTTTCAATTATCGCTCAAGCCGTGAATATTGTATCCCTCCGTGAAAAATATTATACCATACCAACATACCAATCAATATCCAATTAATACCAAAATTGATATCAAATATTGTCCAAAAAGAAGACAACAAAGATAATTCGGACATTAATTGATTTGTTCAATATCACTGTGCGTGTGATATCAGTCCATCACAGCCCACATTCCATCCGCTTGAATTTAACAACCCATTTGTATTTGTCTTGGAGGCCCACGATCCAAATCCACCAAACCGATCCACAAGTCAACATATCATAACAGATATATACTTGACCTAAAATCACTTCTCAACCCTAAGCCATATCCTTAACTATTACGCAGTCACCACATTCTAACCTTTCCCAAACTTTCTCTCATCTCAAATCTTCTCACATCGCATCATTCTTGAAAACGAATCTCCATGACAATCTTAGTATGATCGAACCTATATAACCGTATCACAAAAATTATATCCTAATCCAAACCTTATCATTATGTACTCTTTAATCCGAACCAAGAAATCTATGAAGGAGACTTCAAGATCTTATAAAAAGGTCTCGGGTAGGTGTTTAACATTTTTATAATGCGTTTTTGGTTTTCATTCTTGAACGAAACTAAGAATAGATATAACATCCTTGTTATATTCTTTCATAAGATTCGAAAATTAATTGAAGCTTCGTCTTCAAAAAGATCTATGATGATACACGGCTCAATGAAAACAATCTTGAAAGGATTGACAAAGAATTGAATCGAATCTGAGATTTTGATATGTTTTTTGTTTCGAATTGATAGATGAGATAGAGTAGTAGTTAGGAAATATTTGAGGTTGATGTTGTTGTATTTGGATGTGTTTCGGATCTGTTAAATTTTTAAGGACTGATGATGTTTGTGGTATATGGTATAAGTGGTTGTGGTCATGTTTACGCATAACTTCTTTTTCCATTTTTACTCATAAAATTTTTTTTACGCGTAATCTTTCTTAGCTCGAAACCTTATGCGTAACATCTTGGTCATGGTTATGCGTAAGCCAAGGCTTATGCGTAAAGAACCTTACGCGTAACCTGGTCTTAGGCGTAAACATACGCATAAACCATTTCCTTACGGCGTAACTTCACGGCTACAGCGTAACACCTCTGTAGATTCCCTTATGCGTAGAAAAAGGGTTTTGACCCTTTGACTTTTTCCGGTGAGTTTTTCCGTCCATCTTCAAGCAAAAAACCCAGAAAAGCATAAAACTGCTTCTTTTTACCATGTTGACCATATGAAGATGACAGTTGACCACTTTGACTTTCACAGATATGTGGTTAAAAAAGCATAAAAGTTAACCCTGTTTGGATAAGATATACCCAAGACAGATATTGACATGAAGAAAGATAAGGACTTTTTGACCAAGAGATACCAAAACATATTAAAAACTGTTATCCCACAGTATACGGAAAAAAATTTTTCCGAGCACAAAAAAGATACCAAAAACAGTTAAAAACATGTGTTAAACCAACATAAATCAACAAACAACAACCTTGGCTCGTTATACCAATTGTCAGGACCGATTAACATATAGATTTATGTGGTTTGGAGGTCGGGGTTGGTGGAAGAAGATGAAGATCTTCATCCTTTTTAGAGAGAGAAACTAGAGAGAGGGAGGAGAAAACAAGGTTTTATTAAGATAAACACACACAACAAATAACCAAATGATTCACCTCACCCCTCATGGAGAGTCATGAGGGGTATATATAGGCCCTATCTTTGCCACTTAAACGATACTAGTCCCTAAGGGCAAAGTATACTACGCGTCTAGTCCAATTCACGTAATTGACGTTATCTTTAGAAAAAGCGAGGCTAACAGGTATCCAAGTAGATACAATGTATCTAAAAGATGCAATGCATCTACTCCATGGGTCATGGATAATATCCATATATGACTTAAGCATGATGTCATGTAATGGGTTATGGGTCATGCTCCATGGGTATGGGTCATGGACTTTGGGTTATACCCAACTACATTCAATGTATTTGGTCAATGGGTCAAATACTTAAGTTTCTACCTATTTATATTACCCATTATAATACATACTAGTTATATATATATTTACTCTATATGTAAACACTAGTTGTTGTACATATGTATTACTAAATCATAAAATTACTTATACTTGTTATAGTGTTTTATGCGAAAACGTAAGTGTGTTACTAAACTATTGGCTCAAACCATTTACGTATTTTATTTGTTTCGTTAAAATGATTTTACGTTTGTTATCGACAAAACATTAGAAGATCGTAAAATATAAATAAATGTTTTTATGTCTTATTTGTATTAACAGGGAATTTATAGTTACAAGTGTGTCACGCCCTCTTTCGGGCTGTGGATCAGGCATACAGTGGGTAAAGACCCGTCCTTCCTCCAAGGTGTTTCTTAACAAACTACTTACTATTACTAAACGACTACGACTACGAGCATTCTAATGATTACATATACTTGAGGTAACCGACTCTTTAAATACTAGATTTTCTAAATTCTAACAATCTCCCCCTAAGGGAGGTCACCTCAATTACATCAATTACAAACAGATATTACATTTTGGTGTTCTTGGATTCTGAATTAAGTTCTTTGCTCTGTAGCTCGTAGTCTTTGATTCTTCAAGTTCCGCATGTTTTTTTCTTTCAAGTAGAGGTCTTTAACTGATCCTGGTGATAGTGAGTTTTGAGCCAGCTTTGAGATCATTAGCCGCAGTAAATCTCTTACTCATCCTTTATTGTATCGCCATTATGTGAAATTGTGACTTTTGGACCGACATGCTCACATTTTGGATCATGATATCTTTTTATCAGAGTTGCGGGAGTTTTTGTTGATTCATGATATTTGCAGCAGCGTAGCAGAAGCATGGATTGAAAATATCAGAACCAGTTGATGAAGATATGCACTTATCATGATTTCTTTAGAAATGAACGTGTTGTGTGAGCATGCGGCTATGGATTGACTCCTCAATTCTAATCAGCTGCAACCATCGGATGTCCCTACAAACAACAGTTAGCAATAAAGCGCATGAAAAGTGTCTTTGACCACCTTCGTTGAATGGATTTACAAGAACCACAGTTCCCCGTTGACAGGGTTTCGCAGTTGCTCTAGCCGTTCTCAAACTGGAACGTCTCAAAGAAGACAACACGGAGTGAGTGAACCAGCAAATTGAGATTCGCTGATTGAAGAAAATGATTTGAAAAAAAATCATGTATTACGTAATAGAAAGAATTTTTCAATACAACGACGGTTTTATAAGGAAAATCAATTTTCAATCATAAATACCTTTTAATTTTGAAAACTTGATGCACAGTCGATGTGCTAGAGAAAGAGTTTTTAGGCACAACGTCCGGTTTTTCAAAGGCATCCGTCAATCCATTTCCTGAACCAGGATTGATTCAAAATGAATCGCCCTATCGTTTCTGTCCAGTTGTCACAAGCTTGATCTATTGGATAGATCTCACATGCCACCCATCAAAAGCTTGTTTGATGTTGGCTCTAGAAGGATTTCCATCTTCATCGTGAATGTTTTGACATATCACTCAGATGTTCTGGCAATACCACAAGGATAATGCGTAGGACTCTTAAAATATATTCTCACATTCCACATTGTGTGAAACTGTGAGTCTTCATTAATTGTGTCCTAATGAGATTAATTGATGATCTCTTGGCTCTAGACTCAATCATCCATATTTGGTTTCCTATGTCGGAGACTAGGGAGAGGGTCTCCTTCTTCAATATCAACCATCTCTAAGAGAAAGTCAATAGATTATTTAGGTTCCCCGTGAGAATGAAACAAGTCCTTTTTTGAGGAGCTTGAGTAGCTTGGGAAGTTTAGTGCAGTGCGTCACTGGGTCCATGACGTCTTGTCTTCAATACCGGTGTTACCTTGGTAACCACCAGTAGTATATGAATTGAACCCGGTTTCTGCCCTAAGGTTGAATTAATTGAGGGCTATTTATTTTCACCCTTTTCTCATTCAATTCTTTTTCATTCTTCAACCCCTTCAGTGCTTATCGAGACTTCATTACTAGAAACTTGTTGGGTTTATCCCAGTTCTAGCTCTATCTCAGTCGGCACTCTTCCCATATTCTTACTCTTCTCCTTTTTTCATAATGCCTAAGGACTTCCACACTATCTAGTGGATTGTCCCTGGGTAAATCCCTCAGGCTCTGGCGGGATCGTGGGAACTAATACCTACCTAACCATCCTTATATCTCCATGCATAAAATAAATTGGTTGGTCTTTTGGTATTGTTCATTCCGCCTCGAAACCAATTGAAAACCATTTGAAAATCAATCAAGGTACTCGTGATATAAAATCGAAGAATTTTGTACCTTAATTGTTTTTGATATTTTAGAAATGCTCCCCCTCATCATGTGCTTCAAGTATTAAAAATTATTTTAGCACATGGAGGCAAGAGGACTTTTGAAATCTTGGATTGAGAATGAAAGATCCAATCTTTGATTAACATTTTCTAAAATGATCATCATTACTTCCCAATCAAATCTAGTATTTTAAGTACCATGGATAAAATATTTTGGGAAGAATGAGGTTTTCTTTTGATTGCTCCCCCTCAATATATGCATTGATATTCGAAAGAGTTTTGCACATATTAGAGGGAACCTGCACATTGAGACAAATCAATCACATTTCAATCCTTTTGGGTTTAAGATAAATGCTCACGCTTAACATGTGCATGGAAAATTTGAAATAGTTTGGCACATGTAAGGAGGAGTGCTTGTTATTATATTACCAAAACCACTTATCAAATTATCAGATTATATCCAATTTAAATCACAAATTCTCCCCCGATCACAATTTTCAAACCCTTTGAGATTTGTTATATCTATTGACTTAAATTGATTTTGAAAGCTTTTGAGGAGAATTGTTATCTTCTTTTGAAAAACATTTAATTGATAAGGATCAGAGTATGAGACTTTAAACTCCATTGTTTAAAACATGCTTGGATATCGTATGAAAACACAACATTGGTATGGAACCAATTGTACAAAAACATTGTTCTTTTTGATCATCCAAAATTAGACCTTGAACATTTACGTGCCAATTATTTGAAAAAAAAACTTTTTGATATGTTTGAAATCACTCTCCCCCTCAATCAATGACTTATGTTGTTGATTGAGTGATAGAGGTTTTGACAAATGATAAGTCCAGATGATTTTCAAAATAAAGATCGAGTTATTTTTCAAAGCAATTTTTTTTTTCATTGGATGACAAATGATCCTTGTAAATATTTTGTTTTGAGAATCAGAGTATGAAGATTCAAAATAAGATAAGGCATAGCTCTGTTCTATCTTTTAAAAATGGGTTACTGCCTGAAATTTCAATAAACCTTCATTTTTCTCCATCTCAATTTTTTTTCTTTTTTTTAAATAAAAATTAAAAAAAAATTATTATTTCCGTTCGAACTTCATCTAAATTCCCGTGCCATTCTTTGAGTGACAGATCAAAGTACGTAGATGTTATCGAAATCAGATAACATGATATGAAAAACAATATTTTTGGGCTTTTTCAAAAAAATTCTGATTTTTTATGGATTTTTAAATTTTATATTTTTCTATTTTCTTTTTGATGGTTTTATAATTTTGTATTTTGCTTTTTGATAAAATATGTACAAAGAATATATGAAGAAACACCTTTACTCCTCTTCTTCCTCCTAAAGACGTTTGAGTGTCTCAGGTTTTAGACTCTTCAGTCCAAGTCGTGGGAGGATGAACTCGAAACGTTCTCTAGGAAGAGCTTTAGTGAAGATGTCTGCCAGCTGATATTCAGTTCTCACAAAATATAGTTCAACCACACCATTTTCCACTTGTTCCCTGATAAAGTGGTGTCGAATATCAATGTGCTTTGCTCTTGAGTGTTGAACATTGTTGCAGCAGAGAGCAATGGCACTTTTGTTATCACAGTACAGAGGAACTTTGTTGAATACAAAGCCATAGTTAGATAATTGGGATCTCATCCAAAGGATTTGAGCACAACATGATGACATGGCTACGTAGTCAGCCTTTGTAGAGGATATGGAAGTACTTTGTTGCTTCTTTGAAGACCAGCTCACTAACTTATCACCCAAGAATTGAGCACCTCCTGATGTACTTTGACGTGTATCTTGACATCCTGCATGGTCAGCATCGGCATAGGCTGTTAGTGACATACCGGTGTCCTTCGGGTACCAAAGTCCCATGTTAATGGTTCTTTAAAGATACCGAAAGACCCGTTTTATCGCTTCAAGGTGCCTTTTGGTAGGCTTTTCCTGATATCTAGCACACATGCATACAACAAACAGAATATCTGGTCTACTGGCTGTGAGGTACATCAAGGACCCAATCATACTTCGATATTTCGTTTGATCAATCGGGGTCCCTGAGTGGTCCTCATCCAGTTTAGTACGTTCCACCATGGGAGTGTCAACAGGGTCACAAGAATCAAATCCAAATTTCTTTAAAATTTCATTTGCATATTTAGATTGATTAATAAAAATGCCTCCGGGACTTTGTGAAATTTGTAATCCTAAGAAAAATGACATTTGTCCCATCATAGACATTTGGAATTTTGAGCCCATTTCTTTAGAAAACCGGTCACATTCATTGGGGTCAGTCGAGGCAAAAATAATGTCATCTACATAAATTTGAACATGAATTAAGTGTTTGCCTGACTTTCTGGTGAACAATGTAGGATCAACTGCACCTTTGTGGAATTCATTCTTCATGAGAAACTTTGACAGCGTATCATACCATGCCCTAGGAGCTTGCTTTAGACCGTACAAGGCTTTCTTTAAGCGGTAGACATGAGTAGGATATTTTGGATCCACAAAACCTTCCGGCTGACTGACGTATACGACTTATTTCAGATCTCTATTGAGAAAAGCAGTCTTCACATCCATCTGATAGACCACCATGTTCTTACTAGCAGCATTAGCCAAGAAGATTCTGATTGCCTCGATACGTGCAACTGGAGCAAATGATTCTTCAAAGTCAATACCCTCTTCTTGACGGTATCCTTTTGCAACTAGTCTTGCCTTGTTCTTTAACACATAAGCATGCTCATCAAGTTTTACTTTGAAGATCCATTTGAGAGAAATGATCACAGCACAGTCAGGTGCATGTACCAATTCCCATACATCAAGTCGATCGAACTCATGAATTTCTTCTTGCATTGCGTTGAACCAACTGTCCTTAGACATTGCAGTTTTAACATCTTTCGGCTCAACCTTTGACAATACGGAATTGAAGAAGCACCATAAGGCATCTTTTGCAAGTTGTTTACGAGTGGATACCGAACGAGAAGGGTTCCCAATGATATTGTCCAATGGATGGTCATGTGTCCATTTTCTGAAATGCTCGTGTGGCTGTTGTTGAGGAACTTATGTAGCAGAGTTAGGGTCCCCTGTTGAAGATGGTTCAGATGATGGATCAAGGGCAAAAATGTTTTCAAACGGTGCATCTTCAAGAGTGGCAAAAGGGTTATCTCCATCAAAGTAGGCAGTAACATTTCCATGATGTACACTCGCGGATTGAGGATTTGAGGATGATGATGAATGATCTGCAGCAGGCTCTTCTTGAGATAGAGACACAAAAACAGATAGATTATCTGCGTTGATTGGATTAGGAGTCCCCACTGTTGATGGTGTAGATTGATCATTATCAAAAAGTTCATAGTATTTATCAAACATCAGGTCAAACAATTTCTTCAAATCTTCTCCAGATGGAGGTACATATGGAACTGCAGGTGAGGGATTCTGTACAAGAGAAAAACTAATGAGACTATTTAATAAATGTTGAGATACAGGTCCAGAACTTGATTGTTCAGGAGCCATTTGCTCAGACAGCTCATCGAACGTGACGTGAATAGTTTCCATGATATCTCGGGTTCTTTTATTGTAGATTCGGTAACCCTTCCGGTTTGGTGCATAACCAACGAAAACTCCAATGTCCGCCTTAGCTCTCAACTTTCCTAAATCTTGACCATCATTCATTGGAAAGCATAATGCACCGAATACACGAAGGAAGGAAAGATTTGGTTTTCGGTTATGGACAAGTTCGTAAGGAGTTTTTCCATGAGTGGTGTGAATAAGGGAACGGTTTTTGGTGTAACATGCAGTGGCAATAGCTTCCACCCAGAGAAACATTGGAACCTTTGAGTAGATCGGCATAGTCCTTGCGGCCGACAAGAGTCGATTTAGATCTTTCAACTACGCCGTTACGTTGAGGAGTACGTGGAACACTTCTTTGATGGTGATTCCAATGCTTTCGTAAAAGCTGACTTAGTTCTTTGTTTACAAACTCAGTTCCATTATGCATTCGGATAATCCTTACCTTTTATTAAGTAGAACCTACAATTTTGTTTAATAAGTTTGATGATGACATCTGGAGTTTCATCCTTTGACCTCAAAAAATTAACCCAAGTAAACCGAGAGTAGTCATCAACCACGACTAGCACATATTTCTTTCCGTTTATAGTTTGCACTCTCATGGGTCCGCACAAATCCATGTGAAGAGTATGAAGAACTTCCATAACTGAGTTTGCAGGTTTAGGTTTATGGGCGTATTTCTTACTTTTTCACAATTGGCATGCTGAACAAAGATGATCTTTTTCATACTTTAATCTGGGTAAGCGTCTTACGAGGTCCTTTCTAGAAAGATCATTTATGGTGTCGAAGTTCAAGTGATTGAGACGACGATGCCATAACCATGACTTTGTTTTCGAAGCCTTTGACAACAAGCATATTGGAGAAGACTTCATCATGTCTTCGATAGAGATGGTGTAAAGATTAGTTCCACGTGTTCCCTTTATAAGTTCAACACCATCTAGTTTTCTAACGAAGCAAGTATGTTTTCTAAAGGCTACTTCTAGATCAGAGTCACAGAATTGACCAACAGAGAACAAATTATGACCAAGACCTTTAACATAATAAACCCTGGAAATTACATTGTCACCAACAACATAATCTCCATAACCCATAATTGCCACAAAGTAGCCGTTCCCGAATCTAACAGTCCCGATGAATTTACTCACGAAGTTCATGAGCCGCGAGCGATCTCCAGTTATATGCTTGGAATAGCCTGAGTCCAAATACCATAGAACGATTTGTACGACCTGCAGTTGAACACAAACAAGTATGGATGACTGGATAATTTGGATCCCCATGCGAGAATGGGTTCCACTTGGTTAGTAATTGAGATTGGAACACCCACATCAGAAATAGAAGTTATGACATCATTCGAGGATGCAATACTAGTAGAAGCACTTGGCCTATGTGTAGTATGACTACTTCTTAAGGGGATGATCCTACCAGTAGGTTTCCATTCCTTAGTGGTCATAGACCTATTCCTATTTGGACAAAACTTATTAACTTTGAATATGCGGCCAGTGGGTTTCCATTGATATCCTACATTATTGAACTTTCTCCCTGTAGGTTTTCAATAATTACTAACCTTTTTCCAAATTGGTTTTCTGACATCCTTAACATGTTTAGCAATTCTTACAGTTTTGACTGGAGATTTAGCAACATAATTCAATTCATTCATAACACATTCATGATCAATACCAGAAACTAAACATTTATTACATGTTTTGCAAATAGTAGCAGAATTTGAATTAATTACAGTACGCTTATACCTAACACTAGAATCAACATGATTCGTCTTATTCAACATAAACTTATTGTTCCTAGGGTGGTCTTCTACTTTCTTCCCTTGATCACTCTTAGCTTGCGAGGTCCTATCTTGTTTTGTATTGCCTGGAGGCTTTGACCCGCTTGCCTTAGTGTCACTGATTACTCCTGTAGAGGGAACGATGGGAACATTAGTTGGTTTCACTACTTTCTGCATTCCTGGTCTAGAAGTGCTGGGGTCTGAAGTACTAGGAGGCACATCAAAGGTCACTTGCTTGAATTTCGACATAGAACAAGGCATATCAAGGGTCACATGCTTGGCTTTGGGCATAGAGCATGCATAACGACTCTATCTTTCCTAGTATCAGATTTAGGACATATTGCTATTAAGCATTCTAAAAGTTCCTGAGATCGTTTGGCATATAAGCATGCATATCTAACCACACTATCAAGTGGTTTTTCTAGATAATCCTCTTTAACAATCTCACGGAGACATTTTAGACTATCCTTAAGGTATGAAAAATATGCTCGACATACAAATTCATTATTTCTAAGATGAGGGGGAATATACTTTAAAGTCACAGCAAATTTAAAACAAGCAGATATCTTAGGTGCAGAAATCTCACTACAGATGATTGGCATTTTCCCTTTTTCCTGACTCTTCATATTCTTAATTTCCTTTTGCAAAGAAGTTATTTTTTCATTGTTCTTGTCACGAGTGACCTTAATTGAATCATATAGCTCTTTGAAATATTGTTTAACTTTATCATTTTCTGCTTGAAAATACTCATTTTCTTGTTGTAAAGCATTAATGATGTTTTGAAGATGAAAGTTTTGAGAAATCTGGGAAACTAAGGAAGGAGGCATTTGGGAGCCAGTCACATCATTCTTTTCACCCTTTAATTGTGAAATTTGAGTTTTCAATCTTTTGATCGTGTTACAATGAGCTCGAATTTGTTCATCACGTTTGCTAATTTCAAAAACTGCATCAAACTCAGGAGCATCCGAGGATGTCTTGGCATTTGAGGTCTTAACATTTTCTTTGAGATGTTGATATTTTAATTGCAAAGCAAGATATTAAACTTCCAATTTAGAAAAATGTTTGACCAGGTTATCATGATCATCAAGTTCTATTTTCTCATGCAATTTTGAATTTGTGGTCTCAAGCTCACTGACATGATCATGGGAAACTTTCAAAGCCACAGATAATTCATGAAATTGAGAAGCAGTAATAGAATAATTTGTGACAGTGTAAAACACATCTTGAGCAACACATCTAGAAATCAAGTTATCATTTAAGATGTGCAGATTCTTCTTTTCAATCTCATTACTTTTAAGCTCGCATTCATAATATTTTACCTCAGTTTCCATTTCATTAAACATTCTTTTCATGTCTTTAACCTCAGTATCTATGGCCTTTTGGAGAGATCAAATTGTTCTTTTAGTTGTTTAAAGAAAAGCATGACCTCAGTTAAATAACACTTTTTTGTTTGCTCAAAACCCCTTTCCCCTTCAGTAATCCCTGTTGGAGTGATTCTCTTCTTACATGTTTTCTCAAAGTCAACAAATAGTTGGTAAACTACATATAAGCTGACTAAGGTTTTGCTTTGTGTTGGGAAGAGTTCTAGGCACTAAATGGATAGGTGTATTTGGAGGATACACAGTGGCTGGAGGCAATTTCCTACAAGGGGGATTCTTTTCAACAAGATCATCAGCTTTTTGCTTATCCAAATCTTTCTTCGAACACTTGCTCGGGGGTCACTGGGTGCGAGGTCTAAACTTATTAAAGGCAATCCAATTTTCTTTAGCATAATTCAGTGTTTTAAAAGTGATGTTATACTTTGTGCACCAAGGATCTTTAAGTTTATTATCCATTCTCTCTCTAGTGGCATCTTCTAATTCTCTATCCTCCTCAGTGCACTCAACACATGTAGGCTTTTGTCTAGGCTTAAGAATTTCATTGCCATCATATATTACCTTTTGGAGCGCTTTTGCTTTCTTACCAACCTCGAGTTGGGTTCCTCTATAATATCAGTATTGTGCTCATCGCTTAACACTCTATGTTTATTGATCAAGTGAGCAGTTTGAATGGTGTTTCCTTGTACGTACAACTTGTTTTCAAGTTTGTTTTTCAAAGTTTTTAGGTTGGGAAATTCATTTAAAAGTTTCGATTCCTTAGCATTAAATTTCTGTTTGAGCACTTTTACATTTTCTTGAAGCTCTTGCTTTTGATTAACAGTTTTATTAAGCTTTTCTTGTAAGGAATTTAACTCTTGTTTTAATATTTCTTCCCTAAAATTACTTTTTCTGATAAGTGTACGTATTTGGTTATCCATCTCCTGCTCACGGGTAGTCAATTCAAACTTAGCACTTTGTTCATATATGGCAACTTGTTCCTTGTAGGCATTTAGTTCAGAAGTTATGGAATCATCAGGAGCACATGCAGTGTATTCATAAAAAATATAGTCATCATTGACTGCAGAAGATACATTACTTGGTACAATTTCACTTTCATCTTGCATCACATATTGATCATATGGGACAACATTGCTATTACCCATATTTTCAATATCTGATTCAATGATTTCAGTTGATTGTACTTTGTCGTGAATCTTTTGCACATCAACCTCATCATATAATTTTAATACCTCTGATATGATTGATTCTTTGGAGGGACTGGCCTGTTGTGGTGAAGGAACCTTTGGAGAGACCATTGGTGAGATACTAGCCATGAAGATGGTCTGGGCAGTTGGTTCATCATCAACATCCGAGTCAAATGCATCATAGTCTGCAACTTGAAATGCATTGGGATTGTTCTGACCCATACCCTGCACTGGCTGTTCATCCATATCCGCATCATAAGTTTTGGCATTTCCCTCAGCAAGAAATAACAGTTCTTCCTCATCCAACACGGCTCCATTATCTTGAGCTTGCACCGGTAGCATTTTGTCCCTGAAGTATTCTGCATTTTGTGGACATTTTGGAAGAGTGCAGTTCCTTGCAATGTGTCCTTCTCCACCACAGTTGTAGCAATTAATTGGCTTCCCTTGACCCTGGGCCATGTTCCTTCCACGATTCTGATTACCCACATATCCTCCACCAACACCAGCATTCCCATAACCAGCTCATGCATTCCTTTGTTCATTATGTGGAAGGTATGCATTCTGTCTTCCTTGCACGTTTTGCACCACTACCTTTTCATCTTTAACCGTAGCATGATTGTGAAGATTGGATGCAGTTCTGAGGTGATTGTTGGTGTGTGGGGTGAAGTTCAAGTTTTGCTTAACCATTAGAGCCAGCTGATTGACAAGCTATTCCATGAATGAGTCTGAAGGCTTATACCCTGGATCCGGAATGAGTTTGTGATTACCATCCCCAGTAGGTATGACTTGTGATGCTTTGGTAGTTATTCCCACATTTGTGTAGAATACAGTTGAATCATTCGAAGAGCTTGTATCTCCAGCATTGGTCTTGAACTTTTCCATGATCATTCGTTCAAATGCAGCATGCTTCTCATTTTGAAGCAAATAAGTATACAATTGCTCGTAATTGGTGTTCGTCAGTCCTTTGTTTAGCTTGACTGCAGTGACAAATTTGTGCCATTCGGGATCCATGTTGTTCACAAACTTTGAATTGAGCTGGATATTTGGCATTGTCATTTTGATATTGCTCATGTCATTCACAAGCTTGTGGAATCTCACATAATATTCAGTAACACTTTCCCCTGGATTCATGTTAAAGTTCTCAAAGTCATCATACAGCTGAGACTTTCTATCTTCCTTAGTTAGTTCCGACCCAGAGAGAGGCATCTTGACATTATCCCAAACAGCCTTGGCTTCAGTGTTGTGATGGATCAGTTTGTAAATGTCCTTTGGTAAGTCTTGAAGTATGATGTTTGAGGCTCGAATGTCATCATACATTCTTGGTCTATCTAACCCTAACACAACAGTTCACTACAAAAAAAGTGACATTTAGTGGCACACAAAAAGTTCCACTAAAGATGAAATAAGTGCCACTAAAGGTCTTTCTGGGAATCGGGGGCAGAAAAAATAAGTGTCACTAAGTGCGCTGCCACTAAAGGGATTTAGTGGCACTTTTTCGATGTTTTAGTGGCACTTTTTCGATGTGTTGTTGCAGCCTTTTTAAGCTTTAATGGCACTTATACTTCTATCACCGAAAACTTAAAGGATTTTGTGGCACATAATTTATGCCACTAGTTGCGTGTAGCTACAAACAACCAACCACTTTTTAGCGGCAAATAGTTTGTGCCACCATAACAAATTTCGACAATAGCTTTGTGACACCATAGCATTTTTTAGTTTCTAGAGCAACTTATTAAGCAACTTACTTTCAGCCATATAAAACAAATACAACAATTATATTACATTGCAATAATCCAACAAAGTTTTCTAATATACAAGAAAGAAATATCGAATTCAGATTTAAAAAACTCTTAAGTGTTCGACTAAGCTATCCAATAAAAAGCCTAAAACTTCATAAGTGACCACATCCTGATATTGAATTTGAATGTCCTCATCCCTCTTTAAGGAACATCTGCAAACAATAAATAAGAGAAACAATGCACTTTATATTTAGACACTAGATAAACAACACTGCATTAATCAAGATACGCAAGCCAAAAAAGTGACAAATATAAACGCAACACATATATTAAAGCCTCTAATATTACAAATCTCTCTCCCATGTTCTGCTATCAAGAAAATGATAAGGTATTCAACTAGGTAAGTACCAAATCAATAGCACAAGAATGAGTTGACAAAATTTGGGTCCAACTCTAGTTTGACATTGATTATGAATTATACTCTGAAATAAAGATTAGAAAAAGTAAACCTTTAACAGAGCACCATACTTAGGGGTGTTATCGGGTCGTGTTGTCGGGTTATCGGGTTTATTGGATCGGGTTGAATCGGGTTTTTGATTATGAAACATTGCCCCGCAACCCAACCCGATAAGTAATCGGGTTATCGGGTTGGGTTACGTCGGGTCGGGTTATTTGGGATAATCGGGTTCCATAGTTTTTTTTACCCTCAAAATAAGTTACGGCAATAATATGCTGGTAACATTTCATTAACAATTCCATTTTTAAAGTAGCATTTGAAGACATTTTAGGAAGAGGATCCTCTCAAGTTGGTGGGACAACTTGACTCAAGTTAGAGGATCCTCAACCATTGGATTATAATCAAAGGTCAAGATTAAAAGTGTCACTTTTAATCTTGACCTTTGATTGTAATCCAATGGTTGAGGATCCTCTAACTTGAGTCAAGTTACTTGAGAGGATCCTCTCCCGACATTTTAAGATGTCTTTTTTTATGCTTTTTAGAAAGGAATATAAGTCACACCCAAATGACATATTGCTAGATTAGCCAAAATGACATTTCTAGAAAAGGTGTTAAGTTGCTCATCAAAACTATTTATCTTTTACAGGCCAAGTAAATATTGAAACGAAGTTAGTAATCATATCTAACATGCATTAAAGCACTCTCAACAAAACCTCATGTGTGGAGTGACAAAGTGCAAACAACACCATCCACATTCAGTATGCTTGTCATGCTTCAAAAACTAGCAAAGGCAAACACAACATGACAATACTATAAAATTCACATACTTATATTGTCAATAAGGTTATTAAAATTTCTTCTTATAGATAACAAGTAGCTAAATCTAGGTGCCTAACAGAGATGAGATAATTTATCATGAAACAAGTAGTTAATGGGGTAATACTGAACAATTTCTAGCAATCACACGTAGCCTAACTACTAGTAAAAACTAGTGGGCTTATAAAACTTAAGAGAAATCATTTTTAGAAAATAAATTTCAGGTATTATCGGATTGACCCGATAACCCGATAGTAAAAATAATTCAACTCTAACCCAACCCGATAACTAAATCGGGTAATCGGGTTCGGGTCACACAACCCGATAAGAAATTTTAACTCGATTCAACCCGACCCGATAAGACTTATCGGGTTCGGGTCAACCCGACCCTATTAACACCCCTAACTGCAATCATCAATTTGAGCAATATCTTTGGAAAAAAAGGGCAAAAATATGATAACCATAACACTTACAGAGTTTATCACCATAACACTTCCAGAAAAGCCACTTATACCTGAATATATTTAACTGGTTCTATAAATGACATCCAAAACCCTAATCAAATGCTATATAGCAATACAGATCTGAGATCTTGAAATGGGAGTCCTAATAACGAAACAACAATCAAGCCCTCAAATAGTGAATCTCTTTATGCAAAACCATTAAAAAAAACTGATAGAATTATCTAAATAAGATTGAAAAAGAACCTGATATATTTGTTGTTGTAATTGAGATATGAGATTAGTGACATTAAATGATTAAAACCATAAGATGTCGTGTTTGAGAGAGGCGAGTAATGATATCTAAAGGTTGATGATTATGAAATTAGGGATTGAATGTCTAAAAGATAGACGACTATAAAAGGGATTTCAAAATTGAAAAACGATTATGGGAGGGATTGTTAAAAAATGGCCCCGCTGGAAATTTTAATTTATTTACAATGACACATTCCAGAAAAGTATATAATGACATAGAATATTTATGTGACACTAGTAATAGTAGTTTATAGTGGCATATCACAATATATGCCATTAATAAGTTGGTGTTGTTATGGCACAAGATATAAATTGTTACTAAAACATATATTTTCTTTAGTGGCATTTATGAAGTGTCATTAAAAACGTATTATAGCGACACATAAAATATGTGCCATTGAAAATGTGTGCCACTAAATGGTCTTTTTTTTGTAGTGGTTCCATCAGCAGCAATTTCGAGAATGTCCCTGGTAGTTCTAACTTGAAATGGACCTTCATCGATTGACTTAAGGATGTTAACCCCATTCTCCTTTCCTAAGCAATACAATCTGATTATTTGAGCCCAAGAGTCATAGTCAGTTCTATCAAGCATGGGAGGACGAGTATCGGATCCTGCAGCTTGAACGTCATCAGCAACGGAAGAAGTGATCGTAGACATGATTACATATTCCACGGGATTTTACTACTCTTTGATTAAGCAGGAAATAGATTATTTCCGCGGATTTTACTAAATCAAGAGAAAACTGTAAAACATAACACGAAGAAATGACAAGTCTCAATAGACAAATCACACCCTTGACAAACCGCTTCAGTCAAATCGCACAGTTGACAGACCTCTTCAGTCAAATCGCTTCCTATTCAAATCGCTTACCTGACAAATCGCTTAAGTGTCAAAACACTTAAGTGTCAAACTGCTTACTTGACTAATCGCTTAAGTGTCAACTCGCTTAATTAACAAAGCGCTTAACAGACAACTCGCTTAACACACAAACCGCTTAAATTGACAAACCGCAGAGGAACACAAGTACAACCACTACTTCCACTATTTTGTCCTTTCTTGTCTTTTTGTCTCAAGAGACAAACCACTTAGTTAACAAACCGCTTCACAAAATAGGACAAACCGCATAAAAACAGTGACAAACCGCTTCAAAGAGCTTTCACCCGAGAGACAAACCGCTTCAAATAAATCTCATTCGAGGGACAAACCACTTCAAAGAAACTTTCAAAAACAAAACTTTTCAATCCAAAAACAGTCCAACCACGATGATTCAAGCCTTCCAAACCAAAACCTAAACACTTATAATGATTCTAAACAAAAAAGTACTATCAAAATTCAAACTTTAACACTAGAAATGATCCAAATGGTGAAAACTACTCTAAACTCATTCAAACCCAAAAACCTTATGAAAACCACTAGAAATCCAAGAACATGAATGATGAATGATCAAACCATGGCTCTTGATACCATTTGTAACATATTGGTTTTCACAATCACACAAACACACAATACAAGAGGCGTATGATATGAGTTTTAGAGAGAGAAAGTGGAAGAGAGTTGAGAACTTTAGTGAGACAAAGAAAAATGATTTATGAAAGCTCTAACCCTTTGCCTTGCAAGGCAAAGGGTATTTATAGTTACAAGTATGTCACGCCCTCTTTCGGGCTGTGGATCAGGCATACAATGGGTAAAGACTCGTCCTTCCTCCAAGGTGTTTCTTAACAAACTACTTACTATTACTAAACGACTACGACTACGAGCATTCTAATGATTACATATACTTGAGGTGACCGACTCTTTAACTACCGGATTTTCTAAATCCTAACAATCCTAACAATCTCCTACGCACACAACCAACCCCGACGCCTCGATCCAACCTACACAACCTCCCACCGAACCACCCCGTACTCACCGCATGGTCACTCGGTCACAATCAGGCATTGTCAAACCCATTGAACGTCTCTCGGTTCATACCTCTTCTATCTCGCCCTTACCTAAATCTCCCTTCCTCGCTCTTCAAAATGCTCATTGGAATAATGCTATGTATGACGAGTATAATGTGTTAGTTAAAAATGGTACTTGGATTCTGGTACCACGGCCTTCTGGTGTTAATTTGGTGAGATCTATGTGGTTGTTTAAGCATAAATTTCATGCTGATGGGACTTTGAGCCGCTATAAGGCTCGTTTGGTTGCCAATGGTAGCGTTCAGAAACTTGGTATTGATTGTGATGAGACCTTTAGTCCGGTTGTCAAACCGGCTACCATTCGCACTCGGATTTGTAGACTCTCGGTACCCTCATCATGTCTGCCTTCTGCAGAAATCCTTATATGAACTAAAGCAGGCACCTCGTGCCTGGTTTCAGATATTTGCAGGTTATGCTACTAGGGTTGGATTTTCTCATAGTCGCTGTGACTCTTCATTATTTATTCTTCGACCGCGGCTCCCAGTAGCTTATTTACTTATCTATGTGGATGAGATTATTCTTACAACCTCCTCTACTGCCCTCCTATAGCAGATCATTGCTTCCCTGCGATGAGTTTGATATGACTGATCTTGGGCCACTTAATTATTTTCTGGGCATTTCTGCTACTCGGCATTCTACAGGACTCTTTCTATCTCAGCGGAAGTATGCTACTGAGCTTCTTGAGTGTGCTCACATGACAAACTGTAACCCTTCTCGAACACCAGTTGATACTGAATCTAAATTGGGTCCCGAAGGTGTTCCAGTTTAGGATCCTACTTTATATCGTAGTCTTGCAGGTGGTCTTCAGTATTTCACATTTACGAGACCAGATCTCTCATATGTTGTGCAACAAATTTGTCTTTACATGCATGATCCTCGTGAGCCACATTTAGCTGCCCTTAAACTTATTTTACGATACATTTGAGGGACTTTGGAGTTTGGTCTACACCTATATTCATCCTCTACCACTTCTCTTGTTGGATATACAGATGCAGATTGGGCGGGTTGCCCATCCACACGACGGTCTACTTCAGGATACTGTGTTTTTCTGGGTGATAATCTACTTTCTTGGTCTTCCAAACGACAACACACCATCTCCCGTTCTAGTGCCGAAGCTGAGTACAGGGGTGTTGCTAATGTTGTAGCTGAGACTGCATGGCTTCGTAACCTCCTTCGTGAGTACGCACTCTCCCCTTTCTACTGCCACTCGTGTCTACTGTGATAATGTTAGTGCCATCTATTTGTATGCCAACCCTGTTCAACATCAACGGACCAAACATATTGAGATTGATATACACTTTGTCCGTGACATGGTTACTGCTGGTCACGTTCGTGTTCTCCATGTACCCTCCCATTATCAATACGCAGATATCTTCACTAAAGGACTTCCTTCAGCCTTATTTGAAGATTTTAGATCGAGTTTGAGCGTCCGGCTTCCTCCCGCTCCAACTGCGGGAGAGTATTAGTTTGCATTATTTATTATGATTGATTTAAGATTAGTCACTTATTTTGATTGATTAGCTGTAATTTATATCATGATTAGAGGGTGATTGCACTTGCCCATTATAGCCTATGTATCTCATCTATTTGTACCAATTTGCTTTGAATGTAACAAGGCAAGGAAATACATTTTACCTCATATTATTTCAAAATTAACCACATATTTACGTTGACATTAAAATATCGCTAATAAATTTATAAAGTTAAGAGAACCATCTTTTTAATACACAAAAAACTTTTTTTGTCTTTTCAAAACCACATCAAAAAAATATCTCCACTTACATCATATCATCTTTGGCAAAACCAAAGAAGAAAATGATTCATCATTGCCCCTTAATCGACTATTATCATAAGTCCACCTGCTGTTTTGCTTTTCAAGAAGAAAATGATTCAACAACAACAAGTAATTTGAAAAACCGAAGATCCATCAAATCTGATCTAATAAGCATTGATTATTGAGGTTATTTCTATATATAATTAATTATCAATTAAGTTGTTTATATCACATATCTGTTACAATTGTTGTAACGATGCTGCTCACGTTAGCTACTTAACTGAGAATCTGCTATTGTGCGCCACCTGTGATGGTGATTTTCACTGTGATTCTTCGACGTCTTCATGTCATGAGCGTTTTACTGTTAGCGAACAGATTAACCATAGATCCGGCCACCACGGATTCGGCCGCCACGAATCCCGTCACCCCCGCCCCCACCTCCCACACACACATACAATCATCAGAAAATAGAACTCTTCGGAAAAATAGATCGATGGTGCGGCGGTTGTATTGTCTAGTTTTTCACCTTAACATAAAATAAAGGTTTTTTTGGGAATCAACTATGAGAAAGAAATGAGAGTTAGGTGAATGAGAGGAGTGGGAGTGAAAAAGTGAGTAAATGAGATGAGAATAAAATTACATGTTTAATGTAGATTGTAGGATGAAAAAAAAAAAATTTGAAAGGGAATTTCTTATTAAGTCTTGCGTCGGTTCGACAGCGGGAGGTCTAGACTACGTTAATCTAAACGGGTCCGTCTAGAGAGCTTCCTCGAAGCGGAAATGCCTATTTCAAATGCAGATGGGGAAAACCCCTACTAATCCGCCCGAATGCCGACAATTAATAGGGGTAAACCCTTGTCTTTTCCAAGATTGAACGCAGGGTTCCAAACCCCTTCATTAAAGACTACCGAAGGAAAATCGCTCATTCAAACCCCTGCGGATTTGAACTCAAGCCTCCTTACTCCAGAAGCCCTGGGGCTACAAGATGGCAGTGAACTAAGCCCAGTTGATTAAATAAAAAAAAATAATTGAGATGGAGTGGTTTGTTCTTTTAGATATTTTTTGATTTGAACTTTCGTCATTGCTATTTAATGACATAAACTGACATAAATATTACCCTCTTTTTTTACAAGGTCAAACATTTCTCCTGGTTTATTATTTCTCTTCACCCGAATCATAAAACCTCAACCCGCATTTATAACAGGTACTTTCGTTTTTCAGTTTTCTCATATACTTCTACACTAATTTGATATCCCATATAAACTTATTATAACTCAATTAATTAACAACTCATGAGGGCTGTTCATCTTTTGTATTACGCACATAAGGTGTTCGATGAAATCCCTCAGTTATGATATTACTTAAAAATATGCTTTTATGATGCACATACAGTGTTTGATGTTATGCCTCTCTGGAAACATGTGAGATAATGAGTATAAAATGTTGAAAAAAGATTAATATCGTCGTTATATAAAAAAAAGTAGTCGAGGATACGAAATGACTAATTATTTATGTTCTTGTTAAGTGTCACATATCTTGTTTTTATTTTAGTTAAATCTTTACTAAAGAAGATGCCGTAAGGTGCACAAAACGACGCTCCAAAAATTACTTTTCTTTAGTTGTAAATGAAGTAGGCAGAACACAAATTAAGATGTCATTGTTATGATGTTTCGCGCTAATTTGTGTGGTAAACAAAACCAAGCGCGGAATTAGTGATCATCTGTCCAAGTGCAGCCTAAATTCAGCTTGAAAGTTTGATTTGCTATATGCCTACTTTAGTCCCATTTGTCCTTTAACGTTTGATTTAGATGTTTTTATATTTATTGACTGTGTTAAGGTCTTTGTTGGTTTATATGGATCAAGTATGTATGGTTTGTGATATACAGTGAACAAGTAACAATAAGAATGGTGAGATTTATAACGGAAGAAAATACTTTAATTGATAGGAGAATTACAAAGCTTGAACTGATGACAATAAACATACTACTACCTCCTATTTATACTACTGAATACATAATAACAGAATTGATAGTGGGAGCAGAAAGACTAGGTATTCCCTCCTCCTTATTTGAAGACCACTTCTCTACTCTTCCAAACAAAACGGAACTGAACAAAACGTGCAGAAGACTTATTCCTTACCTGTTGTTGGACCTCATAAAGTCTAGGCTGACTTTGGGTCATTATCTTAGATTATAATGGGTCTGGACCAGCCCAAGTCCAGTTTATAATCCACAATCTCCCCCCTAAACTGGACCAAGCTCGGTGTCAGTCAAACTGAGTTTGTTTCGCATCTCAATAAACTTTACCAGTGCCAATGCCTTAGTGAATAAATCTGCTCGCTGATCTTTTGTGTTAACATGTTCCACTATGATCTTCCCTTTTTCAACACACTCCCTTAAGAAGTGAAAACGAATGTTAATGTGCTTACTTCTTCCATGAAAAACAGGATTCTTCATCAAGGCAATTGCTGATTTGTTGTCAACAAACAGAGTGATTGGCTCAACGTGTTGACCCGTTAGTTCCTTCACGAGATTTGCAAGCCAAATAGCCTGACATGCTGCTGATGTTGCTGCCATTAACTCAGCTTCACAAGAAGATAAAGCAACCGTCTTTTGCTTCTGAGATTGCCATGTAATTGCATTCCTTCCAAGGTAGAAAATCATACCGCTCGTACTTTTACCACCCACCGCGTCAACACCATGATCACTATCAGTGAACCCAACTAAATCTTTGAATTCTGATCCTTTCTCATAATTAAGCCCATAATCAAGAGTGCCTCTAATATATCTCAGAATACGTTTCACAACTTGAAAGTGCAAAGTTGTCTGTTTTTCCATAAAACGGCTTGCTATCCCTACTGAATACGACAAGTCTGGACGAGTGTGAGTTAAGTACCTTAAGCATCCAACCAATCGCCTATATTCAGTAGAGTCGATCTCTTCACCACCTTCATCGTTGTCGACCTTCAACTTAGGTTCCATGGGACTTTTTTTGGGGTTGCAATATTGCATTCCAAACTGCTCCAAAATCTTCTTTGCATAACATGTTTGTTGCAAAGCTATTCCCCACTTCTTTTGCGAAACTTCAATTCCAAGGTAATAAGCTAATAATCCCAGGCCACTCATTTCGAATTCATTCTTCATTTGCTCCTTGAATTCGATAATGTCTTGTGTGTGTGCCCGGTAATAATTAAGTCATCGACATAAACTCCAACAATAAGAGTTTTACCTTTCGAGTTTCTGGTGTAAACGGCCGGGTCTTGAGAACTTTTCAAAAAGCACAGGCCTTTCATGGTTTTATCTAAACGCACATTCCAAGCTCGAGGTGCTTGTTTTAAACCATAAGGAGCTTTGAAAAGTTTAAGCACTTTATCACCTTCACCCTTCTTGACGTACCCTTCTGGTTGAGTGACATAAACCTCCTCCTTGAGATCTCCATTGATGAAGGCTGACTTGACATCTAAATGGTGCACACTCCACCCATGTTGAGATGCTAAGGTAAGAATAAGCCTTATGGTGTCGAGTCTAGCTACGGGTGCGAAAACCTCATCATAATCAACCCCCTGTTTTTGCACATACCCTTTCACGACGAGACATGCTTTATACTTAACCACATTTCCCATGTTGTCTTTCTTTACCTTATAGACCCATTTCAAACCGATTGCTCTTTTACCCGGTGGCAAATCAGTGGGTTCCCATGTCATGTTCTTTTCGATCGCGTCCAACTCAGCTTCCATAGCTTCCTGCCATGCCTTGTGTGCCACTGCTTCTTCAAATGTTGAGGGCTGATCTGTTTCAGCCATCATCAGTTCTTCAGGTTCAAGTGTCACTTCATGAGTTCTAGCATAAATATCGTTTAAGGAACGAAACCCTTTGGGTCCAGTAGCATTTGGGGAGTTACTTGAATGTGTGGAGGACGAGGAAAAGGGGTCAAGGGCTGTAATATTTGGGTCTGAATCAGCTTGCACATCTTCAGGATAAGGTTGTCCCGAGAACACAGTTTCAAATTAAGGATTTTCTGGTTGATTATGTGTGGTTTCAGGGTTGTTTTGTGGGGTTTCTGATGGTATTTCGGTATGTGGTTTGATTATTGTAAAGTTGTTCGCTACTGGTCTCTCTTCCTCCATACCTATACACCGGCCCCAACCTTCTTTTTCATCAAACACAACATCACGACTAACCCGCAACTTCCTGTCTTGTGGGTCATATAACCGGTTTCCTTTTGTTCCATCTTCAACTCCAAAGTACACCATCTTTTTGCGCCGATCGTCAAGTTTTTTTAAATGACCACCTGTACATTTAGCAAAAACAACACAACCAAAAGTCCTTAAATGTTCAAGATTTGGTTTTTTTACCATACCAAGCTTCATACGGAGTGATGTCGGGAAGTGACTTTGATGGTAAACGGTTGAGAAGATAGACCGCGTGTCTAACGGCTTCACCCCATAACTCTCCTGGTACATTTCTTCCTTTGAGAAGGCTCCTTGTCATCTCCATTACGGTTCGGTTTCGCCTCTCCACAACTCCGTTTTGTTGGGGCGAATAAGGGGCTGTCAAATGCCTTGTAATACCATTTTCTTCACAGAACTTTGCAAATTCTTTTGATGTGAACTCGCCCCCACGGTCGGTACGAAGTGTTTTTATTTTATAACATGAGCTCGATCATCTTCTTGTATCGTTTGAATGTATCAAAAGCTTCAAACTTTCCAGTGAGTGTATACACCCATGACCACCTGCTAAAATCATCAACCAAAAGCAGAAAATACTTATTCCCTCCAACAGTCGTGGGTGTGATCGGACCACACAAATCAGCATGTACAAGCTCGAGAGGTTTTTTAGCCCGAAACACCGCTTGTTCAGGGAATGGGATTCGGGTTTGCTTTGCTAAGACACACCCTTCACACACCTGATTTGGGTGAGTAATCATAGGGACACCTGAGGCCATATTCTTTTCAACCAATCTTCTTAGCGGTAAAGTTCACATGCCCGAGTCTTGAATGCCATAACCAAGAAGGTTCTTCTTCTGTTGTAAGAAGACAAGTCGGGTGACCGTCTTTAAAAGGTTTTATATAAACGACCCGGAGATCTTTTCACCCTTAGCATAAGAGTTTTGTTTCTGTCAAACATCTTTAACAAATTCCCGTCTAATTCAACCC
This sequence comes from Chrysanthemum makinoi, assembly GCA_910596185.1. Lineage (NCBI taxonomy): Eukaryota > Viridiplantae > Streptophyta > Magnoliopsida > Asterales > Asteraceae > Chrysanthemum > Chrysanthemum makinoi. The sequence goes on along the minus strand of OU343219.1, from coordinate 47,354,439 downwards.
GATACCCCACTTCCGTCATTTTCCCGAGACTAATAATGTTACTTTTTAAGCTTGGAATAAAGTATACCTCATTAAGGAGTCGTTGATCACCATTTTTGCAATCGAATAAAATCGATCCTTTTCCCACAATAGCTACAGTCGAACCATCTCCAAACTTGAATCGACCCAAAACACTTTCATCTAGCTCGTGGAACTTTGAACGATCTCGAGTCATGTGATTGCTAGCACCGTTGTCGAGATACCACACATCCGACTGAACTCGAAGTTCCCCTGATGCAAGAAGGTTCACAGTTATATTCTCCTGTAGAAATAGTTCACCTGGTACACGTTCTTCAGAAATCGCCATCATTAAAGTGGGTTCTTCATCAACAGTTTGAGTGAGGTTCGCTTCTTCAGCTTGCTTTTTTTCCGGGCATTCAGACACATAATGACCAAACTCGTCACAAGCAAAACATTTTATCTTGCTTTTATCTTTCTGGCCATGCTTCTGATCATTCCACTTTGTTTTGAAATCATGGCCATCACCTCGACCACGACCACGTCCGCGACCTCGGCCTCGTCCCCGACCTCGGCTACCAGAACCTCCTCTTCCTCTTGGAGCATTAGACGAGTCCCTCTCGTCGGTTTTCTTGGATCGCGCTGACCACTCGGCGTGAGTGAGCAGTAGCGATTGTTCCCCCTGTCGATCTCCATAGCCTCGAAGTCTCTCCTCATGGGTCTTAAGACGACCCACTACCTCTTCCACTGTCATGCTCTTTAAATCCCCAAACTGTTCAATCGACGTTACGATTTGCATAAACCGTATCGGAACAGCCCGGAGAAACTTCTTCACCACCGTAATCTCCTCGATCGTGTCACCTAGAGATCGAATACCCGTCACAATGGTATTCAATCTCATCGCAAACTCATCCACTGATTCACTGTCTTTCATACGGATCACCTCGAAATCACTTCTCAAGGTTTGAACTTTAGCCTCTTTTACCCATTCGGCTCCCATGTGCATCGTCCGAAGCGTCTCCCACGCTTCCTTGGCTGTATCCTTATCGGCTAACATCAGTAACACATCTTCTGGAATCGCCTGATAAATAGCGGCTAGAGCCATCCGATCTTTCCGTTCTTCAACTTCTTCGCGTTGAGTTGCATCCCACACTCCTTGTGCTTGCAAATTCACCCGCTTTTTAATTGCCCACACAGAGTAGTTCGTCTTTGTGAGCATTGGATAACGAAGAGTGACAGTACCCTCTTTTCCGGTCCCTTGAACTTCATCATGAGTCGAAGACGATGAGCTTGCTACCATGGTTGTTTTTGGCATGCACTTAACCATACACTAACACAAGCTCTTGATACCACTTGTTGGTTTATATGGATCAAGTATGTATGGTTTGTGATATACAGTGAACAAGTAACAATAAGAATGGTGAGATTTATAATGGAAGAAAATACTTTAATTTATAGGGGAATTACAAAGCTTGAACTGATGACAATAAACATACTACTACCTCCTATTTATACTACTGATTACATAATAACAGAATTGATAGTGGGAGCAGAAAGACCAGGTATTCCCTCCTCCTTATTTGAAGACCACTTCTCTACTCTTCCAAACAAAACGGAACTGAACAAAACGTGCAGAAGACTTATTCCTTACCTGTTGTGGGACCTCATAAAGACTAGGCTGACTTTGGGTCATTATCTTAGATTATAATGGGTCTGGACCAGCCCAAGTCCGGTTTATAATCCACAGTCTTGTGTACATCAGTATGTATGATTATCCTAAGTGTTTAGAGTCTGAAAATTGTTTCAGATCTTTTGGGATTACTTTTCCCCGTGGTTAGTGAAATTGTATCTCTCGTTCAACTCTTATGTTTAATTAGCTGTCACATTTCTGACATAGTGTACTCATTTAATATTGCACCTTTCTTTTCTGAGGTTGTAAAGAATAGGAATAATGTGAGTGTTTGAAATAATGTTTGCAGGTAGGAAACGAAACTTGTGAAGTAGATCAAGATGGCAACAAATTCTGCTTCTAATTGCTTTCGTGGTATGTGCTCTAAGGTTTCTTTGCTTGAGTGATATAAACTAGCTTCCAGTATAAACTTGTAACTTCTACTTTTTATGTAGTCATTGCTCCGATATTGTTCTTTTTGTATACTCATTTCTTGCTGCGAAAAGTCTGAAGAATGTAGTGTACTAACTCCTTCGAAACTTTGGTATTCTAATTGATGCTACTGTGATTACTCTCTACTTCTTCAGGATTCATAGTTTTATGCTACTATCGATAGATCCATTTTTCTCTGGGAGAATAGGTTTAGTTCCATTGTTCTCATTGCTGGTAGAAAGGCATGAACTTGTTAATCTGTGACGTAACTGAGAGTTGTCTCATTCTACTTTGACGTCTATTAGTGGCACTATGTAAATTTCACAATTTTATAATGGTAACAATATGTTGCTTGGTAAAAACAAAGTCATCACGTATTGGCTTAAGTTGATTGAAGTTAGTGGTTATGTTTCAGCCAAACAGTACATCAGAAGCACCAACCAAACATATTAGTGAAAATTCGCCTAAACACACACTTCTATCTAGTTTGATATAGATGTAAGATACTAATAGATGTGTTTTGCTTACATGAACCATAACTAGGATAAATAAGATATGTTAGGTGTTTTTGTACACAAGTAAAAAGGATTTTGGTTGACTTGTTGCCAAGGTAATGATCTTTCCCTATATAGATAGCTTGGAAATCTGCATAACTTATCTCGATATATCCATGTGTGTTAATTTAAGATAAGCCACTTCCTTAAAAATTGCTTGATACTGCATTCATAGTTTCTTTTTGCTCTTTTGCAATAATTTTTTCATCATCTGATTTTTGTCATATTGTATGCATGAAAGAAAATCAAACTAGCTGGACGTTCACTATTGCGGGGCCTCAACAGTTTCTCGTCAGGAATGCTAAAATCACAACAGGAGTAATCTAGATGTGGTAGTTTTGACCCATTTGTTCATGAATGGGTCGATTTGGGTTCTGTTTTTTCTCTAATTGTCCAAATGGGTAAATTATAAGTTTCAACTTGAAAGGTAACAAGTCAAATGGTTCGAAAGTCACCCAATTGTATTTTTAATGCATAAAACCTCCCATATTGTATTATTTTATATAAAAATAAAAATCTGTTAAATTTATATATTGTAATCATGTCTCCACCTATACATATTAATTTAGTGTAATACACTTCTTTAATTTGTGACTTTTACAGCAAATAAGGACTTTCAAACAAATGCGATCCAATTTGAAAGTGGTGGACAACTCAGGGGCAAAACGAGTTATGTGCATACAAGCTTTGAAAGGGAAGAAAGGAGCCAGATTAGGGGACACGATTGTAGCATCAGTGAAGGAAGCCCAACCAGGCCGAAAAGTAAAGAAAGGACAGGTGGTGTATGGTGTGGTCGTCTGAGCTGCCATGCAGAAGGGTCGGTGTGATTGGAGTGAACCGATTGCGACCAGGGTTTTTGGCTTGGTTCCACATGAGCTAAGGAAGAAAAAGCATGTCAAGATTCTTAGTCTTGCTCAGCATGCATGAGGTATGAATTCTTCCATGCTTGTTGAGTTGTTTTGTCCCTCTTTCCTCCCATTTTTTCTGTTCAGAACTTAAAGGTGGCAATTTTAACCCCTTTACTTACGAATTTCTGATCTGGGTCATGCACTCATGCTTATCTCTAGTATGTATAATCGTCTAAGTGTATAACAGCTAATAGATAAAAACTGCTTAATGAAAACAGGGCAAATGGGTCAAAACAGATTGTTAGTTTCCTAAAGGTAAATTAAATGCATAATACTTCCCCATTCATTTAACTAAAAAACTTAAATTCGTTTCGACGTAATCTAATTTTTTAGTCTTGCAAGACTCTATTTTCTTATTGAAAATTTGGCAAAACAGTTTTTACCAAAAAAAGAACTCTGTTTTGATCAGTTGCACAACAAGACCATTTTGTCACTTGTGTGGAAACTAGATTAAAAAAGTTAGGATTCTGCTTCTTTCTTCTCTCTTATTTTTTTAGTTGTTCTATCACATAAATAGGGTAGTTGGTCAAACTTGCCAAAATGACAATTGAATTTGACAAGATGGCAAAGAATTCTGCAAGATTCCTTGTGGGTTGGTCTGCTAGAAAGTTTTCAAACCTTGCGAGGTTTAGTTTTTTTGCAGCAGATGTGGGATTTTATGGTGAAAGTTGGACGCTTTTATGAAGCAACCATGAAATTGGCTCGACATGGAACTCACATAGTGAAAGTGCCCTGACATGAGACTCTTGCAAGCTCTTTCGATGCAAAAATCTGAGCCTCGCAAGGTAGCAGGAATGTAGTGGGGTTTCTGGCTACTTTGATTGATCAATTGCCATTTTGGCTACTTTGATGACCAATTTTCCCATATTACATAGATGGGTGACCCATAGAATAAGGTTTAACTGATTTGTACTCACAGTGTTTTGTATGTCTATATATTAGTAGACCTTTTGTTTCGTTTTTAATTGACATCAGAACTGAAGGTATCTTACACCTTTTATCCAACTAGCCCACGGATTTAAAAATAGTGTAGCTTACTTTCACGACTAGTCCAACTAGATAGCACAGCTTCTTATTATGGTCAGTGGTACATCTCCAAATTTGTACTGGATCGGAAATTATCCTTTGAAATTTAACAAGTTGATAACCAGTAATATGACCAAATCATATCATACCCACCTACCTTATGGGCCTTATTTCGGCAAAGCCCCTTCAATTTTGGTTACTTTTACAAGACTAAGATAGTAGCGGACCATAAACCTTACAATGCTATGCACTTATGCATTTAAGTATCATTCGAACAAAGTTAAGCATGCCATGCATCTTTTTTCTACTTCTAATCTCAAACAGACTTTTACATAAGCATATCAGCATCAATTGACTATTTTTGCCTTTCAAATTGATAAAACTAATTTGTTTTTGTTTACTCTAATAATAGCCAACTTTAAGTATCTATACACTATTAAGTAATCTAACACGAACATTTAATATAAAAATATAAAAATGATGTCATGTCTTAAGTTTCAAAAGCATTGATTCTCAAAGAAACTAACCGAATCACAAAGCCTTCTCTATTTCACAACTTTGAAAGTATACACCTGATAACGAGAGTTCTTAAGAAAAGTATTTCCATATTAAATAGTTTTAGTACATTGTCCACAAAACACAGTTAATGTGTGCTTTTTTTTTTACCTTTGCTTTGGACTTTTTTTTTGGGTAAAGGGGAGTAATCCTGCACCCTGGTAAATATATTAACCAAAGAAACGTTTAAGTACAATGGATATGAGTGAAATCCCATATCTCAGCCCGTTACATAGGCATAAAGCTTACATAACAAGATACTTCCTATTTTCTAAACAAGAAAACAAACAACTACTCAAATGATAACATAGGACAAAACGAAAAAAATTACTTCCTAGGACCTTGAAGCTTGGTGCCATACTGCTTTGGACTTTTTGTTGCTTTGGACTTTTTGTTGACTGTAAAATTGTTCTCCTTTCAGGTTTGGGTTGGCCAACAGTGACCAGAGTGACTCAAGTTTATGTGCATTACAAGACAATGATTTTAGCTCTAGCATCACCTTGAGAAACCTGGAGCTGCTCTCTGATGCCCCCCAAATGTACCATCAGTAGCCAAACATGAGTTAAAAACTCGCCCCCATTCCTAAGCTGTTTCTCAAGGTGAAATCCTTTGCAGTGAGTAGCAGCATAAGTTAACGCGACTTTCCACATACGCTCTTTTTCAAGTTAAAAGCCAGTCTGCAACCATCAAACAGTGCAGATTTGCATCGATCCCCCTTCACTTTACTAGGCAACACTTAGAGAGAATCAACTTCCAGCAGCTTTAGACATGCTTCAACTTTTTCGGTTGACCTTTTTCCTTGAAAAAACCCATTGCTTCAGCACAGTTGTCGCGATACCTGATCATGCCAATACCTATTTGGCAACATAACAGTGTATGTCACGAGAAGATACAACAGATAGTCAGATATGTGCTTGCTTTCGATATGACATATAATCATATATCAATATCAGAACCATCTTCATAGTCAACATTGCTGATATTCCATAGAATAGTGTCATCCTCATTCTTTTCTTTGTAGTGAAAAACTACCTTTCTGACTACATAACTCTTTCAGATTGGAGTGGACAACCATATACTCCCAAAACTGACTGTAAATCAATTCTTTTTGGATGTCAGAAACTTTGTTGTATGTCTTGTAACTATGATGTTCAGGATGTAAATGAGTATTGACTGTAAGGGCGTGTTCAGCGACCTCCTCCACGTTTACATCAAACCCCTGTGACTTTGTTCTCTGTCTTATTAACAAACAAGCTGGCATGTTGATGAATGATTTTCTATGAAATAACAATAATTGCAAATGAATGAAGAGCGTAAGAAAGAAAAGATGCAATTTACTATGGAGAGGAATCTGTAAGACGTTCTTAACAAACATGTTGATGAGTAATAACTACTCCCTCCGTCCCAATTTATAACTCCATGTTTCTACTTGAATTGTCTCAAAGTACTTGTACACTTTCATATTAAACCAACCAAAAGAGATTTTAGTGAGTATAGATGATATTTGATTGGGGAAAAGTGCACTTAATGAGAATTTCTTAAATTACACGCAATTTGAAAATGGACTAGAGTAATAACTCATATACATTTCATCAAACAACTAGAAAAAGTAAATCATATTCATTATTTTTAACTTAAATTTACAGAGATGAAGCTTACCCGTTGGTAGGTTGCAGAAGTGAGAATCATCAATTAAAAAAAAAAAAAAAAAACAAAAAACAAAGAGGCAATTTTGTATTGACAAATGGTATCGAGATGACTTGTGGTGATAAAGTAACACATTAAAAGCATGATTCACCCTATTTCCTCTGTTATTCTTTTTCCCAAATGTCTCATATTACCTGTTTGTATTTAATAAAAAATTGCAATGTAATGCAAAAAAAAAGCACTTTTCATTTCTTAAAAGATGTTATTCCCAAAGCAATGAGAAGATTCAAGATACAAGTGGCTATGGAAACGAAACCCATGTTTGCTTTGCAATTCGTTCTTAACAATCAAGCCAACAATATATATACCAATATAACAGTCAATGAGTTCTTCTTATTATTTTTAACTACCACGACCACACTAAACCACCATCATTTTCCACACGTAGTCTTAACATTATACCATGTTGTGTTGTTGGAGTAGGGAGGCCTTGGAGCATACTTAAATCTGCTTCTTGTTCTATATCTTCATCACAAATTAGTCTTAGGCTGTGTTTGTTTTTTTTTTTTTTTGCCTCTTAACGCGTCTGAACGGGCAAAATGTCTGAATTGGTCAGACATTTTGCCTTCAGTCGTTTTTTTTTTTTCGAGACGTCGAACGACGTCGAACGACGCCTGAACGGAAAAAATGTCTGAATCTGTCAAGACCTGAGAGGGGTGTCTTAACGCGTCTGAATGCTTCTTGTAGACACAAAATAACCAAAAAAAAAATCCCGTTCAAACATGCGTTTTTTTTCTTCGTTCAGATGCGTTCAGATTCAGACATTTACGCATCAGATTCAGATTCAGACGTGCAGTTCAGATTCAGATTCAGACCCTCTTAAAAAACAAACACCACCTTACTCCACACTCCTTCACCTCAACATCTTCATTATTCTCTTCGAAACAAAATGTTACAAAATTCTTTGCTTCCTTCCATTTACTTGTATCCCTCGTATAACGCAACCATATCATATATGAATCTTCGATTCCTAACACATTCCTCTCAAACCAAGTGCAATTAAGTGGGTCCATAGACGCTCCATCAAAGTTCTTTACAGGGCATCTTGTATATATGTAAGGCTTTTTTCTCTTAAAAACAACACAGGTTCCGTATCCCCTAAACTTATTGAAGCACCAATCTGAAGGTAATTCAACCTTTACATGATTTCCCGTACTTCTATTTGTAAACCACTCTGGAATGCTATTCCCATGATACATTATACCTAAAAGAGAATAATAGGCAATGTCTCGTGAGAAGAATTCACATCTGTCAGCCTGTAAACCCGCATACCCAAGGATAGCAGAAAGCTGGTGAATAGAGCCTTGGGAAGTTATAGATGAGTCCCCAGTCTTCAATATAGACCCCTTGCTATCAATGGTAACATTCTTAAACAACTTTGGACAATTTTTGAAAACATTTATCCTATTCCTGAATGCGTAAGTAGATGATCCCGGCACTTCTCTTAAGGAGATGCAATCAGATGCACCAATAAACAATATGCTAGGTGGAACTTCGGACAACACTTCCAGCTTCTTGCAACCATTAACATTAAGCCATCGAAGATTAGAAAGTTGACTCAAACTTCCAGGCAAGCTAGTAAAATTATTCCCATTTAAGCCTAGTTCCTTTAGACATGATAAGCCTCCAATGCTTTCAGGCACTTCTAATAAATTGTTCCCTGCCAAGTCTAGTTTCTTTAGACATGATAAGCCCCCAATGCTCACAGGAACTTGTACTAATTTGCAGTAGCTGAAATTCAGAGACTTTAACATATGGAAACATGTTAATGAAACTGATCTTTGCGGATGTTGTTTACTTTGTAAACCAAAAGGGCCACGAATTGAAGTCCACCATCTAGACTTGCTACTCTCTTGTTGTTCAAACAAAGGAAGTTCTGTAATGGAAGTTCGATCAATATGAAGCTCTGTTAAGCTTTTGATCCTGCCTAAGTCTTCAGGAAGTTTTTCCATTTTTAAGCAACCCGAGAGAATCAGAATTTTAAGAGAAACCATTTCCAGTTTGGAAGGGAAACTCTTAAGGCGTTTGCAATTTCTCATATTTAAGACAACAAGCTTTTTAAGCATTCCAATAGAGGGGTGAATTTTAACCAAGTTCTCACAGCCTTCAAGAGTTAACTCTTCAAGATTTGTAATCTTTGAGAAATCAGGGGTACTTGTTAGGTAACAACAATACCTTAGCTTCATGAATTTCAACCTCATAAAACGCTAACAACAAAAACAAAAAGGAAAAATTTTAGACACAGTAGGTATAAACTGGAAATATAACATATGACAAAGTAATTATAGTAGACCTTAGGTGTTGTCCAAAGATGTTTTATGTGGCTGTACGGCAGGTCGATGTTAACAATGTTTTCCGGATAAAAATCTGAAGGTAAGAACTTTAAAGGCAATCCATGCCAATGAAGCAACCTTAATTTATTGGACAACAAATCCAGTCTTCCAGAGAAGTTTACTGCAAATGGCTGCCAACGTCCTTCAACTTTCGGAAAGCATATTTTTAGTATCCGCAAGTTTTTCATACGTGTAAGAGCTTGTCCATCTATGGGAATATTTTGACAGTTTTTCTTTAGCAAAAGGACTAGAACTTCAACTTCTTCTGCTACCTAGATACAAATAACAGATCATTTTATTGTACTTGCTTTTACTTTAAAAAAAAAAAAAAAAAAAAAAAAAAGCAAAACAACAACAACAATTAAGGCAATTGCTGATACTCAAATGTAATGTTTATGTTGAAAAAGGAATCATATGCCACTTAATACCTTGTTTACATTTAGTATATCGTCCTCTAATGAAATCCACAATCTTCTGCTGTGATTCCCAGGCATGCTGAATTCTTCACGTATAATTTCCCTTGCCATGCTCTGAATCAACTCATGCATTTGAAGACGCATATCATATGCGATAACACTGTTATCAGGGACTTATCAACCAAAAATTCAATATTAGCATTTGCGGAACAGTTGCTGCTGTCAAGTATACTTTCAGCAAAATCTTTATTTTCTCCAATGAAGGCACATGCAATGTCAAGAAACATTCTTTTCCGATAAAATTCCAAGCTATCAAAACTTGATCGAAGTTTTTGTACTATCTCTGAATTAGGATATGTTTGGAGTCTATCCAACTCGCTTTTCCAAACATTTACAGATTTTTTATTCAATAATTGACCAAAAATTTTGAGAGCCAATGGGTGACCTTGCAAATGTATTATAACTTGGGAAGCCAGCTCTTCAAAATATTTTGTAGGATGCCTTTCGCAAAATGCATATAAACTAAAGAGCTCAAGAGCTTCACACTCATTTAAATTCCCCATTTCATAGATTTCATCCACTCTATGTGATGTTAGCAACTGCTTATCTTTACCCGTGAAAATAATGAAACTTCCTGGGAAAAACCAATCACGTGAACCTGCTAGTGCTTCTAACTGCTCCACGTTATTCACATCATCCAAAACAAGCAGGATCCGCTTACATGCCATCCTTTGCTTTATTACCATAGAACCTTCTCCAACACTTGATATCTTCAGAACATCTGTTTTCAGAATCATACCAATCATTTGCATCTGGACTTGCGTTAGGCCTTGTTGTTTTTCAACTCCTTGGACATTATCACAAAAGCAACTCCCGTCGAAGTGGGTATGCATCGAGTCATAAACAGCTTTGGCAAGAGTAGTCTTTCCTATTCCACTTATACCACATATTCCAATCATGTTAACCTTATCTGACCCAACGAAGCGTGACAAGTCTAATTTGTCCAAATGGAAATCAATGCCAACAAGGTTCTCACCAACATGTAAGGGTCCATCACATAATGTTTTGAGGATTTCTCTGGAAACAGAATCGATGAACTTGGACTCAAACCTGTTAACCACAAAGACACAATAAGTAAGAGAAACAACATAGTGTTAAGCTTTCGTGGAGCTACAAGATAAAATACACACAAACAAGAAATTTACCCATTTGTCATGTCCTGGAGATCCCATCCAGATAAGTTAGCCGCCATGGATAATGCTTTTCTCCATTTATCCACCTCTGTTTTATTTGAAATTTCGTGGTTAATGAATGCTTCTGCATAACTCCTTTTCTGTTTCCTCACCACATCAGGTTTGGCATCATAAAAGATAATCCGAACCTCATGTTTTGGATTCTCAATCTTCTTGCACTCAAGTATTTTGACAAGTTCCCTAAGACACCATGTTGAAGAAGCGTAATTTTTGGAAAAGATAACTATCAAAAATCTCGATTCTTCAATGGCCTTGTAGAGTTGAGGAGATATCTCTTCTCCTTTAGGCAATTCGTTGTCGTCTCTAAAGGCATGGATTCCTTTTTGCTTGAAATCATTGAACAAATGATCCATGAAGTTTTTGCGGATATCCTCACCTCTAAAACTTACAAAGACATCATATTTCCACCAATGAGGAATGGACGTGGTAGCCATTATCAATCTGCATCCACAAGTAAAGATCATCAGAAAGAGTAGCCAATATCAAATTATTTTATACATCAAAAGTTGGATAAAGTTAGAAATATACATACGAGCTGAGTGAATTTAACATTTAGACCTGGTCATTTGGCCCATTGGATCTAATATCACTTTTAATGCGTTTAGAATGATAACTACATAAGTTATATAAGATGGGCAAAAAAGTAAAATGTGATTTTGCAATTCAATCTTGATTAATAAGGCATAACGTATTTAGACCTTGTTATCTAGTCCATGGAGTATAATAATTACAGTTTACCAAAGTAATTTGGATAATATATTTTTTTTTTTTTGAAAATGTAAAGTATTTGTTAATTACAAAAGAAGATAACAAATTACAATTTGGACACTATTTTTCCTCAGATCTGTCCAAAATTTGGGTTATTAAATTAAAGATTAAGATATGTAGTTGTTTAAACCTTGTCAGATCTGCCCATTGGATCGATTATTATATTGACAAGTTATAAAATGAGACAATATCAAAAGTATAATTAGAGTATAAAGAAGAAGACTTACAGTTTACTAATGGATGAAAAAGTCTTTGAGAGTGAAGTGTTGGTATTTGGTAGCAATCAAATGGATGGAAGATGAAATGTAGTTACAAAAAGTAAAGGCAACTGGGTTGACCCCAAGTCAATTTTTATTTCCATTTCTGGTACCTCAGTTTTAGATAATATGCAATCTATTGGATTAAGATACATGTCAAATTTCATAAACAATGCAAGATTAGGCAAATATATCTTTGTTCTGCTCGTTAGTTACTTACTTAGTATTTGTCAAGGTTATAAATAGCTCGAGCCGTGGCGTGACGGCATAATCAAGCCTCACGCCTTTGTGGTTAAAACAAAATTTTTGCGTTTATAAAGCGTTGTATAAGACGGCACAAAATATGAAAATATTTATATATTTATACCATATTTCATATATGTGTGACATAAGCCAGCGTAGCGGCATGGCGTGGCGACATGACCAATCCTCACGCCTTTGCGAGGCCTTTGTCGGGCTTTTGCGAGCCTTTTAGAACCATGATATTTGGTATGTTGTAATCAAAGTGGAAATGAAAAGGATTATTATGATTTTTTTTTTTTTAGAGATGTAAAGACTTCCAAAAGTCTAAAAGGTAATTGACTTTTTTGTTGTGACCATTTGAAATGGACAACTTTGGACGTATTATTGAAAATTACACTAAAACGACAGGCAAGCGAGCAACAAGCTGCGCCGCTAGCCCTTTTTGAATAGCAAAACTTAGTCTTTTAAAAACTACATTCAGAGACCTTGGGGTCGTAACATTGCCATGCATAACTCGTTGGACTCTTTTGAGCAGCTCCACAGCCTCATGATTGAATGAAAAAATCTTGTTTATTTATAATTATATGATTTATAATAAGGAACGACCAATTAGACTATCATTTTCATTCTTTAGGTTCCCTCCTTTTTTTTATTCCATCTTGTAATGGAATCAAAATTACATTAAAGTTCATCATTAACTAACCACATTAAATAAACTTCCAATCAACAACGTGCATTTTAGTATTTTTTTTTTATCGATTTCATTACGCCATATCATACCAACCAAACATGATTAATAACGACAATTGCTCATTACATTTCATCATTTATTATATTACGTCGTTTATTTCCTTTATTTGACATTTCATTCTGTTCTACCAAACCAACCTTTAGTTTCAACTATATTTCGTGATAACATATTATTTGATTGCATTCACATAATACATTTGCATTCACATTAACATACCTCAGAATGCATTTGCATTCACATAAAATAACCAAATTTTGGTTTGGTCAAGCAGATGACAAAATAATCTCCAAAATTAACCGAGCACGCGTTATTGTATATTGGTGGAGTGGTTATTGACGCAACCATACGTAACTATGAGTACTATTATAGGTAGTTTAATGGCTAACCCATCGCTACTACATATATAAAGAATGTACAAGTGTGCTTAAAAATTTCAAAATAAGAAAAGTATAATTACTGTTAATCTCATTAACATTATCTAATTTAAGGGATAATTTCATGTATACCTAATCTAAACATCAAAATGTCATATATACCCAAAATACAAGTTTTGAATGCATTATGTACAAAAGCATAAGGTATTCGACAGTTTTCCACAATCTCATTTATGGCACAAATTTCATTATAAACTTTATACCCAATATTCCAAAGTCAACTTGTTTTTCACAATCTCAGTTTTTAATGTCATTTAGCGGTGTTATATTTTCGTTGCTTCGAACTATTTATCAACTTTTTGAATTATAACGCATGACAACTTTTTATTAATGTTGTTATATAAAAGAAAAGTAAACTTTTTGTTAATATTTAATGACAACATATTTATTTAAAAAAAAATAAAAAATAAAAAAAAAATCTGCACACTCTACCATAAAACACACCGTTTGTGTGAGTTATTGAGTTGATTGATAAAACTGAGTGATCCAAAAATTGTAGAACAAGTTTTTAACGTAAATGGGGTTAGCATACTTGTATTTTATTTGTTTTGCGTTTTTCGTATTAACAAGTGTAAGTATTTATATATGTTTCATAGTTTACAGATTCATCTCAATCTCATTCTCAATTCCGATTCATATTTTAATCCAAATCTTTTAAACTGAAATTGAGAAGATGTTAATGTCATCTTAAATGTTACAAAAATTACGCTTTATTATTTTATGTCGTATACATACATATAACTCTTAACAATATGTTGTAGGTGTAGTAATAGCAAGGTTATAAATAGCGCGAGGCGTGGCGTGACGGCATGACCAAACCTCACGCCTTTGCGGCTAAGGCGAAGCTTTTGCGTTTATAAGGCGTGACATAAGGCGACACAAAATATGAAAATATTTATATATTTATATTATATTTTATAATATCGAGTTTACAAAAAGATGCGACATAAGATGGCATGATGGCATGACCAAGCCTCACATCTTTGCGAGCGTTTTAGAAGCATGAGTAATAGTAAGTAAAATGGAATGGTTAGTGCAAATAATAAGGAGTAGTAAGGAAAAGGAAAACAAAATAAAATTCCCCTTTGTTTTTGTTTGTTTGGGGTTACTTCCTTTGTGTGAGTTGGATCGATGTGATAGTTGTAAATGTAAAATTAAAATTTTCACTATCTACTTCCTTTCTTTCTTCCTTGCTTAATTGGTTTAAGATCTTGAATTTGATTGAATTGTAAAAAGAAGAAGTCGAAATTTGATTCACATTTTAGAAGAGCGGATTTGGATAAAGACCGAAGAATAAGCGGAGTTGAAGCCGTGGCTTAGGTACTCTTTTCATTTTTTAGAAACTTGTTAATTCGATTGTTGACTGGTTTAGGATTTAATTTATTTATATCATTTTCGATCCCACTTATTTTGATCTGTTGTTAGGATACATACTCTTCGAAATCATAAATTTTGTTAGCCTAGTGTAGATAAAATTAATAATCAATATACAACTTTATTTTGGTTGAAACTTCTGCATCACCCACTTGCTAGGACATTGTCTATGTAAAGGGGACTTTGCTTTTGTGATTTTAGAACAAAAAATAAATAAAAATAAATAAATATGCTAGTATCAAATACGGTTCAGGTTTTTTTTTGGGATGTAATATGTGGCGGACGATGGTAGTAAGCTGACTGAGATGTAATTACTTTTGGGCAATCAAATACGGAGTAAAATTTAGGGCAAATCACTTGTAAATGTATTTAACTTACCATTTTTTTTCATTGCATGTAGCTTTCTTTTTTTTTCCTCATTCCGTCAATAAACTTACAAAATTCGTTCGTTATGTGTATCAAGTCACTTGTTTAGTCAGTTGCCGGTTGCAAGAACCATTTACACCCTTTTATATCCACGCTGTTATTTCCATCTATTAAATCCCATCCACGCTGTTATTTCCATGTGGCACAAAAAAACAATAACACCATTTTATACCCACATACACACACTGGATCACACACACCAGCCTTTCCCTCTCACTTTTCCCCTTTTCACCCGACAAACCCTAATTAAAAAACCTTAACAATTGATTGTCTTTTTCAATAAATTACTGAAATTGGTTGGTGCATAAGTGATAAGGTTTTAAAATGTACCTTTTTGAGGGGTCGTTTAAGACCTTATTTGGTCACTTTTGTATCTGTTATTACTTAATATCGTTCCTTTTCACGTTTTAGGTCTCTTGAAGGCAAATTGCTGGAATGACACTTATTCGGACGAAAAGGCGCGAATATATGAAGAAAATGGCCAAAGTCAAGAATCGAGACACTCAGGCTGCTAAAACTGAAGGTGACGGCGTCAGGTGTTATAAGGCGACGCCGTCATGCCCATTCTGTGATGGCTCAGTAGCCAAATTGCTTAAATACAAGTGACGGTGTCAAGTTTTAAAAGAGTAGGTCGTCACACCTCAGACGACCTAGATTTGATCCAGGCGACGTCAGAGACTAAAGGGGACGGCGTCACAAGCATAAGGTGACGCCGTCGCAAGACTAATGTGGCCAAGACGAAACCCTAATGGCGGCGACCCGACGGCGTCACAAACCATAAGGTGACGCCGTCACATTTGTAATCTTATATATAGAATCCAAATTTTTCAGTATTAGTGAGTAGTCTTTTGGAGTAAAAACCTAAACCGAACCAAGGCTGTCTTGTACAGTATTTTAGAGTTCCAAACCCTATCTTACATCAAGATAAGTGTTTTACTTCATTAATTCAATTATGTCTTCAATTATTTGTGTGTATGCTTGCATGTTCTCCATGTCCGGCTAATTTACTTGTGTGTTTGCTTAGGGAATATGAAACTTAGTTATTGAATATTGATTGGTTGTCTCTTATCTTAATTGTTAATGATCTAGTATTGCGATAGATCATTCGTTGTGTAGTTAATGCTTGATTAATCTTTGTGAACCTTAGCTTATAATACCTAGAGTCCTTGTAAGCTAAACCATCCGAAGAGTACCTTAGAGTTGAGTTTATAAATCCTAGAGATTTTGTAGGCGATAACCTTAGGTAGTTTCAAAGAGTTAGGGATAAACGCATACCCTACGACCTTAGACACACAACGCGATTAAGAATAAGGACGTGACAATTCAACCATCAATAGGAGATAATTAAGGAGTAATACAACCTAAGTAAACACATTCTTAAACTATCATACGAGCACACATTAATTAGACATAGACTACCTACTAGTTAGATTAGATAAGTAGAGTAATCGGTAGAAGTACCAAAACCCCCAAATCCAAACCCCGAGATTCGTACCTTTCCATTTCCTAAAAAATATAAAAAGCACAAAAAATAATCTTCCTCAACCCCAACCTTAGTGTAGTAACTTTTCACTAGCATTCCTATTCCGCTAGAGAACGATATCAATTCTCGTGGCTTACCCTAATACTACACTACAACGATTAGGTTCACTGCCTAGGGTGTTGAAAAACTTGCTCGACGAAAAGGAAGTTCCTTTGAACCCGAACGACGCGTGTAGCATTATCAAGTTTTTGGCGCCGCTGCCGGGGAATAGAATAGCTAGTTAGGAGTCCACCTCGTTTAGGTTTCCTTACTTGATTCCTATCAAGTAAGCTTTTTTCTCATTTTTAGCTTCCTTGTAGTCTATCCCCCTTCTTTGTGTTTGTGTTCGTAAAACCCTTTTCATTTGTCGCTATGGCAAGTGAAGTTGCATTTGAATCATTAACAAATGAGGAACAATTGAATTTCGCATATTGGATTGGTTTTTATTGTTCTAATGAATTTGTGAGTGTTCTTAGAGATATCCAAAAGGAGACGGGTGTAAGGTTGGATGGATTTGATAAATTTTGTGCTTGTGTGACTTCTATTCAACGATCATTGTCAGGATCAACTCCTTTTAGTAAGACCATCTGGAAATTTTTTGAGAAAAGCCTCCTAAGCATAAACCATCAGTTGTCACAACTTGAGGAAATGGATAAGGATTTATCCAACCTTAGGCATCATGATCAAAAAGACCTAGTTTTTAAGAACATGGAACCTAAACCCGAACAAGATTGTGAGATAGTTAGAGTTGAAATACTTAGTTGCATGTGTGGGATAGATTTCAAAACATATGACACACATGAGGAATCCTTTAGGAAAATAGAACATAGTAGTCAAGTTTTTTAGAACAATTCTTATGAATCGGACCAAGAATTTGAAATGGCCAAAGAAGGATTTGAGATGCTTAGGAGTGTATTTAGGTTAGATCATACTAATGAACATTTAGGAGACCTAGATATAATGGAGAATGAGGGGGAAACTCCAAGCCCACAAGACCTACCATCACTTGAGGAACACACATCGCCTATAACTTACCCGGAAGAAGTAGAAGAGACTATAGGAACCCCGATTGATATATAACCTTTGGACCAAACGCCACTAGAGAATGTAGGTTTAGATGCTTGTTGTCATGACCTCTCTCTTAGTCCTAGGGAAGTTCCTAATTTTGATGAACCGGAGCCTCAACTAAAAACCTTACCCAATTTTCCATCTTTAGATGTGAATCTTGGAATTGAATTAGGCCCCAATCCACCCATCAAAATAAATAATCCGGGTAGTTGCTTGATAAAGGTGGTAGATTCTAGGCCATGTAGAGTGGAAGCTAATATAGGAGTAACCCATGACCTTACACACTTATATCACCCCTTCATGGTTGATAACAAGAAATATTATGGGTTTAAACCGAGTTTATTAGGTCAAGATGGATCCTTAACTAAGAATCTTTTGAAGTTGATAGAAGATGATCCATTTTTAAGAGAGAGATTTGATTCACCCGCTACACCAATAGACTTAGGTAAAGTTATAATGAATGGAGCACACTCCTTTGAGCATATAAATCACCCATCACCCTCTCCTCACGTAGCAAATTTCCACCCTAAGGGTGTGTATCGCTACTATCACCCGCACTTAAACTTAAGTGTAGGGAAAACCTCCCCTTTATTCGTTAAATAAGGGTAGAGTCAAGCTCGTGACTCGAACAAAAACAAGCGCTTCTTGGGAGGCAACCCATGTGTATTTGTTTTTCATTTTTATTTGTGTGTCATATATCTTTTAGTGATTGTTAATCCTCATGTTTAATTTGTAAAAATCCTTTATTTTGTCTTTAACCTCGTCTTAATTACATATAAAGGTATTTTACATAAGGGATAAGTGTAGGGAGGATTACACACGATTTCAAAAGAAACGTAAACATGAGAATTTCAATCAATTAAAAGATATACATGTGTGTTTGTTCGAGTCAAATGCTTGTATTGAGTCATAATGGATGTTTTTGCAGGAATTTTTCCAGATTCTAAAGATATAAATTTTTCAGAATTTTTTCCAGAAAATCGCAGACCAGTTTTTGTCAGGAAGGAGCAGAAACCACTGATCATTTTTTCTCGTTTTCTGAGCTGCTTATAAAATTTTTGGAATTTTCCATGTCTTAATTTTCCAGAAATTCTGTAAACATCGATTCCACAAGCATTATATCCTAGTTTAGTAGAGTCCTATATATATTATTACCGCCGATTTTACGCGAAGGTTTCGTTTATTTTTTTCAAGTGTGCAGGTTTAATTTACCAAGAAGAAGATACATAAGATGAGAAGGAGCTTTTGATGCAAACGTTCTTCTTGGAGAAAAATGTAACCACCACTTTACACGGATCCTACCGAGCTAATCAGGGGAGTATTAGTTTCTTTCGTTTTTAATTACCTTCTATTATCATAACTTTGATACTTTCGGGGAACATTGGGGACAATGTTCAGTTTAAGTGTAGGGAGGGAAAATAAAACGGGAACTTTGAAACTATGCTTATCCTTGATTATTTGCTTTGTCCAATTGCATTTATGTGATAAACCATGAGAAAATGTCGGTTAGGGTAATTTTGGCACCAAATTTAAAATTTTTCATGACATATAGGAGTGGGCCATTAGTCTTAACAAAAGCATCTCATGGATAGGAAATTATATGACTAGCACAAAAACCCTTTACCACTTAAATTCCACCCAAAATGTGAGGATCGCCCTTAGATTAGTAGGAATTAAAGCATTCATCTTTAATGCTTAGTGTGTGAACCGGTAGTATAATAGATTCTAGAACTTGTTTTGTGATGCATCCCGAGATCGCTAGTAAGACTACACTTGTGTAGTTAGGAATAACTAAATGATAAGAGGCATTAGGATAACCCTTGTTTGATACCCGTAATATAATTACTTCTTCCACATCGGGTGAGTAATTCCCTCACACCTTTGCGTTGTACTCACTTTTAGTACACGATACCCCTAGTTAACCCCTCTGAGCCTATCCTTTTCGCGGTTCTATTGATTTTTCGGTTTTCCATAATATCAATGAAGAGCATTGTTTACACCCCACCCCCAAATGTACACCCAAATCGCCTTAGCCTACCTTGTATGCACTCACTTTTAATGCATCATTGTTATCATACTAAACCCTTAGTTCAATTATCTAGTTGCTTGCATAAGTTGCTAAGTCGAGTCATATCCTTTGTACACAGTTTTGGGACGATTGGGACTCATGGGAAAAGTTAAAGTTTATGAAATGACGGGAAGGGAACGTTAAATTCAAATTCCCTTTGTTTGCGTAATAATGTACTCCAAGTGTTTTGATCTTTTCAATTTGGGTCAAATTAGTGTTAGAGTAATAAAAACTCAAGTGTAGGGATGTGCCTATAAATCCCTATTATTTTGATGTTACCGTAGAGGATGGTAGAGTAAAAGTGTATGGGAAAAAAAAACAAAAAAACAAAAAAAAACATACGGGCTACCATCCTACATCTATCTTTAAATTTATGTATGTTTATTTCAGTTATATAGAGTCTAGACTGTCGAGTCTTGGCTTAGCAACGCCATTCTTCGAATGCTTGTTACATAAAGATTTTTGACTTGCCACCACTAAATAGCCTATCCCACCAAACCCTTTGTTTCCCTACCGTAAGCCTAACATTACAACCCTTTAAAAGACCTCTTTGATAGTCTTTCCTAGGTGCATACGCCAAAGCGATAGAGGTTTGATCTGGTCTCAAGCCTATGGTAATCTATGTACAAGGACCGGTTATGAGTGTTTATCTTTCATTTCTACTTGTTATATTTCATATACACCCGAGAGATGTGAGTATCCAAACACCCCATGTGAGGTGCTAGTATGTAATTTCCGTGCTTGTTATGACTTTTGCGGGGCTTATATGTGTTATGGATTGTTTTAAACCAATGCTTCATGACCCCTAACTTATAAATTAATTGGCTAAAAGCACATTTGCTTGAGGACAAGCAAATACCAAGTGTAGGGATATTTGATAAGGTTTTAAAATGTACCTTTTTGAGGGGTCGTTTAAGCCCTTATTTGGTCACTTTTGTATCCGTTATTACTTAATATCGTTCCTTTTCACTTTTTAGGTCTCTTGAAGGCAAATTGCTGGAATGACACTTATTCGGACGAAAAGGCGCGAATATATGAAGAAAATGGCCAAAGTCAAGAATCGAGACACTCAGGCTGCTAAAACTGAAGGTGACGGCGTCAGGTGTTATAAGGTGACGCCGTCATGCCCATTCTGTGACGGCTCAGTAGCCAAATTGCTTAAATACAAGTGACGGTGTCAAGTTTTAAAAGAGTAGGTCGTCACACCTCAGACGGCCTAGATTTGATCCAGACGACGTCAGAGACTGAAGGGGATGGCGTCACAAGCATAAGGTGACGCCGTCGCAAGACTAACGTGGCCAAGACGAAACCCTAATGACGGCGACCCGACGGCGTCACAAACCATAAGGTGACGCCGTCGCATTTGTAATCTTATATATATAATCCGAATTTTTCAGTATTAGTGAGTAGTCTTTTGGAGTAAAAACCTAAACCGAACCAAGGCTGTCTTGTACAGTATTTTAGGGTTCCAAACCCTATCTTACATCAAGATAAGTGTTTTACTTCATTAATCCAATTATGTCTTCAATTATTTGTGTGTATGCTTGCATGTTCTCCATGTCCGGCTAATTTACTTGTGTGTTTGCTTA
Organism: Chrysanthemum makinoi; assembly: GCA_910596185.1. Lineage (NCBI taxonomy): Eukaryota > Viridiplantae > Streptophyta > Magnoliopsida > Asterales > Asteraceae > Chrysanthemum > Chrysanthemum makinoi. The sequence continues at coordinate 47,333,089 of OU343219.1, read as the reverse complement.
GGGAATATGAAACTTAGTTATTGAATATTGATTGGTTGTCTCTTATCTTAATTGTTAATGATCTAGTATTGCGATAGATCATTCGTTGTGTAGTTAATGCTTGATTAATCTTTGTGAACCTTAGCTTATAATACCTAGAGTCCTTGTAGGCTAAACCATCTGAAGAGTACCTTAGAGTTGAGTTTATAAATCCTAGAGATTTTGTAGGCGGTAACCTTAGGTAGTTTCAAAGAGTTAGGGATAAACGCATACCCTACGACCTTAGACACACAACGCGATTAAGAATAAGGACATGACAATTCAACCATCAATAGGAGATAATTAAGGAGTAATACAACCTAAGTAAACACATTCTTAAACTATCATACGAGCACACATTAATTAGACATAGACTACCCACTAGTTAGATTAGATAAGTAGAGTAATCGGTAGTAGTACCAAAACCCCCAAATCCAAACCCCGAGATTCGTACCTTTCTATTTCCTAAAAAATATAAAAAACACAAAAAATAATCTTCCTCAACCCCAACCTTAGCGTAGTAACTTTTCACTAGCATTCCTATTCCCCTAGAGAACGATATCAATTCCCGTGGCTTACCCTAATACTATACTACAACGATTAGGTTCACTGCATAGGGTGTTAAAAAACTTGCTCGACGAAAAGGAAGTTCCTTTGACCCCGAACGACGCGTGTAGCGTTATCAATAAGGTACAATTTATTATATTCTCTTTGTCCCCTTTATATTTTGTGTGTATTTAAGGTTTATTATAGTGTACGGATTAGGGTTTTCATGCCAAAAATTAATTTTTTTACTTAAATTATTTATTATTATTATTATTATTATTATTATTATTATTATTATTATTATTATTATTATTTTTACAGGATGGCACCATCTGGGTTTGATGCGTTGTGGTTTGATGTTCACCACGATTGTGTTTTTTATTTTCTTCCACTTAGGTATGAAAACGGCCTTGTGTCGATTTACTCAGATAGCTGACAGATGGTGGTGATGATATGACTGATCCATTCACGATTTTCGAGTCTAAAGTTGAAAAATTTCCCATACATGATGCTGACACTCACTGGAGGATGCGAATACCCAAGATGAATACTTATGCTATTATTTCTCTTTACTCTTAGTTAACTCAACTTGAACCTATTCTCATACAGTCCCTATTATTTATGTTATTTTGTAGGTTGGTGAGAAGTTTGTCGATGTTGACCAACTTAAAGAGTGCTTGACTTACTATGGTCTTGCCAACGGGTTTTCTCTATCGTTCTACAGAAGTTCAAAGACACAGCTCATTGCAAAATGTGGTTTACGACCAGAAAGGATTAAGGAGCCTGAGAAAGGAAAACAAAGCAAGTGGAAAAGATACCCAAGCACTGAAGAGGTTCCTAGTTCGAACTGTCCATGGAGGTGTTACAATAGAACATGCTTGTATCGATTATGGCAGCTTTCAGGTTTGTAGTGAGGAATGACTCTGAAGCATTTAGTGACTATTTTAACTCAGTAATTTTAAGCGTGAGGAATAAGCCAATAATAACCATGCTTGAAGCTATACGAGTCATTGTTTGGGAGAAAACTGAATAGAATGAGGAGGATTTGAGATACATGGACTGAAGACATCTGTCCAAACATATAGAAAAGGTTGGAAATAACCAAAGATCAGCAAAGGTATTTCTTGAATCAACTTATCTTTATAACATTACAAAAAGTTCACATAATAGTTTCATTAAAAACTGTGTAACAAAATTCCTTTTTTGAATACAGGTTTTGGCATGTAATACATACTGGTGGGAACTTGTTTGAAGTAAGGAATGGCTCTGAAGCATTTGGTGTTGATGAGCAGCGTAGAACATGCTCGTGTCGATTATGGCAGCTTTTAGGTTTGCCGTGTACTCATGCAGTCTCAGTTATATTCAAGATAAATAGGAGGGTTGAGGAGTATGTACCATCATGTTTTAGGAAAAAGAGTTTTCATGATGCATACCATCAATATTTGCACCTAGTTGGAGGACTTAGCTTTTGGCCTGACACTAGTGATATGTCTAGAATATTGCCACCAATACCTAAGTCAATGCCTGGTAGGCCTAGAAAGAAAAGGATTAGAGCTGCCCATGAAAACAAAACAACAAACAGGGTATCTAAAATTTGGTGTGGCCATGACATGTTCAAATTGTCAACAAAAAGGTCACAACTAAAAGGCTTGTAAAAATCCTACTGTTATTGTACCACCTAAACCACCAGCTAAGCAAGGTAGGCCAAGAAAGACAACAAGTGCAGGACCTTCACTTTTAGATGAAGAAGACTTAGTTGATATACCACCATTTGTTGCACCACAAGATAGACAATTTGATGAACATTTAGCAGAGGAACAAGTAGAGGAACAAGATTTTGTTGATGCACCACAAGATACCCAGTTTGGTTCTGAGCAATTTGGAGATGGGTTGGGTTCTAGTTTTGCACAAGCCAGTAATGCTACAAGTGCTGCACACTTTGGTTCTGAGCAGCCTAATAATGGATTAGATTCTAGTTCTGCACAATTTGGAGATACTGCAAGTGCTGCACACTTTGGTTCTGAGCATCCTAGTCATGGAGTTGTGGGTTTAACTAAAAAAAAAGGGTTAAGATCACAAAAAGGAGAGGGGGGACAGGGTACAACAAAAGTAAAGTGCCAGCTGCTAGGTTTAGTAGATTGGGTAGGTGGTTTGGTTTGGGAGAAAGAGATTTGTAATCTGGTCCAACAGATACTCACCATAATGCAGGCCAAACAAATGAAGATGCATGCCAAGTTAACCCAAATGCAGGCCAAACCGCCAAACAAATGAAGATGCAGGCCAAGTGAACCCAAATGCAGATGTTGTTAACCCAAATGCACAAGAAGATCAAGCAGTTGCAGGAAGACCAAGAAGGATTTTAAACTTTATCAAACCAAGGGGAAGAAGTGAAAGGATTTTAAAGCAAAAATTGGCCAAGAATGTTCCTGGAATTGGTTCTTCAAGCTCCAATGCCATGGATTTGGAATAGCATTCACTTGTAGTCTATATATATAACTGTTAAAAAACCATTTGTGCACTTCTTTTGTTTCTATGTGTATTGCAACTTCTGTAATGGTAAGATGTATGTTAAACTAGGTAGTGTACCCCATCTATGATGGTGTGTGTTGAACTTGAACAATATTGTAGGTCCTGGGATGGTGACTGTAAACATTATGCACTCCTTTTGTAAATCTATATTATGGATCCTTTGATGTAAATTGTGTGCAAACTTATAGCTTATTGGATGTCATATAAACTACTGAAACAAAAGACATTAACCAAAATACAAACAAGATTGTAAGTTGTAAACAAGCATTACATTACCATTGAAAAAGTTTACAAAACAAGTTAACAACCACCATTACTTGTTTAATACAACCAAAATTATAGCTAAAACAAAAGACATTAACTAAACCTAGTACATTATTGCTAAACAACCAAACTGCAAACCTAGTACATGATTGCTAAAACAAAAGCAATGATGACAACAATGAAACTGAGAACCAACAAGACTTTGTCACGAACTTGCATTTTTGACTTGATCAAAGTCAACTCCTCCTTGATTTTTCATCAACTCATATGGTGAAACTGCAACATCATTCGAAATTGATCTCTTTCCCATGTTCATGTATTTCTTCTTTTCCTCATGTTCCTTGAAAAACAAATCTTTATAATACTCACTTGGTAGCTCCGGGTCGAGGAAGCCATAAAATTTACATTTCTTCTCCTTGTCCTAACAAATAAATGTGTTGCATTCATAGCTTGTACATTATATAGAAAAAGAAGTATAATAAAATTTAGAGATAATAATCTTTCATAAATGGACATGCTTTGAATCGTCTACCAGGATTTGTTGGGGTCCAAGAGATTTGAACTTCGACTGGTAATGGATCTTTACAATCACAATGTGTAGCATTGATGTAGTATTCTATGGTCTTTCGAGTTGATTTCGAAGTGAAAGAAGAGGAAGCCATGGATTTAGGGTTTTGGTAAAAATGGTGGCTTTAAAAGTTGGGGAAGATATAAATAAAGTGAAGTAGGGTTAAGTTGGCATGTGGTTTATCCACTTTGGATCCAAAAAAATAAAGGATAAATAAAGGGAATATATGAAGTGGCATGTAACCTGCTCCACGTAGAACCAGGAGGTGAAACAAGTGACTTGATACACATAACGAACGAATTTTGTAAGTTTATTGACGGAATGAGAAAAAAAAAAGAAAGCTACATACAATGAGAAAAAATGGCAAGTTAAATACATTTACAAGTGATTTGCCCTAAAATTTAAGTTACCATTTGTAACTTATATGTCCTCATTTTTGTACTATGGGCAACTTCACACTTTGGTCGACACTTGTGTCGTTTTTGACCTTGTGGTTTTACTTGTGATACTCGAGTGTCTAAGTGTAAAGAGTTGGACTTCTACTTATATCCTGAATTTTGAACCATGAGCTCTTTTAGAAGCCTGTTAATAATGTCTGATCATGAGTTTAACTCACTTGAATGTTACTTAGGGGGCCAACTTGTTGCTTTGGCTCTAAGGGTTACAAATATTTGGCTCTTACAGTTCTGTGTATTCAGTTATTTAAGATTTTTGGATATTTTCACTTTTGTCCATGCTCAGGTATTAACTATAGACTCTGTGAAGCACCGAAACACCTACAAGGCCGGCGTTCCCATTTGGAAACGGGGTGGGAACAAATACGCCCCCGAAACGTTTCCAAGCCATTTCCCTAACGTCCGAAACGTTTCCTATGAAGTTTCCTAGCCGTTTCTGGATTTTCAAGAAGTTTCCAAGCCGTTTCTTTTGGGTTTTAAAAAACTTACAGTGAATGTCACTATTAGAATGTGATTTAATGATGAACCATTCTTGAAAACTCTAAGATACATAAAAAATGAAGGTAAAATATTACAGAGACTAAAGGGTTTGGTGACAAGGGAGGCGCTTATGAAGGAAATAGGTTTTGTGGATAGAAAAAAAGTGAGAGGCGTTTATAAAGGGATAAGTAGGCGGATGTTACTTACATCTCAATTTCAATTTAAATATTACTAGTCCTTTTATATCTCATGTGTTTACATTGTTGTTTTAAGATTGTCACAAAATAAATTTTTATTTTGGGATGAGTAGGTGGATGTTACTTACATCTCAGTTTCAATTTAAAATGATTTGATTATTGAAAATTAATTACTTTTGGAAGATGTAGTATTTTTGGAGTTTATAATTTACATCAACATATATCTATTTTGGATTTTCTTTAATATATTTTTAATTTTTTTATATTTTTTATTGCCGTATCTATGCCGTTCCCGTATCTTGAATTTTTAATTTTTGCCGTTTCCGTTCCGTATCGCCCTGTATCCCTTTGCCGTTCCCGTTTCGGTGCTACACCTATAGTAACCATAGAAAAGGGAGTTTCATCATTTTCACGTTGGTCAAGGTTTCCAATTTTGCTTATTGCAAACTTAAATGAAATGATGAATAATCATTGTGTCCCATGAACGATAATTTCTTCTGAGACTCTTGCGGTTACATGTTGTTCTTGAAATGTTTGTCGATGATGTTTAATATAATCATAACATCGGTGACTTTTTTAAACCATACCCAAATTTTATCAATGAATTGCAGCAATCACAATCAACTAGTTACCTTTATCCCAAATTTTAGAGGGATATATATGCAATTCCCCCTTAACTATTTATCAACTTTTTGAATTATAATGCATGACCACTTTTTATTAATGTTGTTATATAAAAGAAAAGTAAACTTTTTGTTAATATTTAATGACAACATAATTACCTTAAAAAAAATAATAATAAAAAATAAATAAACATCTGGACACTCTACTATAAAACACATCGTTTGTGTGAGTTGTTGAGTTGATTGATAAAACTGAGTGATCCAAAAATTGTTGAACAAGTTTTTAACAGAAATGGGGTTAGCATACTTGTATTTTATTTGTTTTGTGTTTTTCGTATTAACAAGTGTAAGTATTTACATATGTTTCATAGTTTACAAATTCATCTCAATCTCATTCTCAATTTCGATACATATTTTAATCCAAATTTGTTAAACTAAAATTGAGATGATGTTATTGTCATCTTAAATGTTACAAAAATTACACTATTATTTTATGTCGTATACATAGATATAACTCTTAACAACATGTTGTAGGTGTAGTAATAGCAAGGTTATAAATAGCGCGAGGCGTGGCATGACGGCATGACCAAACCTCACGCCTTTGAGGCTAAAGCGAAGCTTTTGCGTTTATAAGGCGACACAAAATATGAAAATATTTATATATTTATATCATATTTTATAAGGGCTTTTGCATATATATCCTATCGAAAATGAAAAATTGCATATATATTCAAAGCATGCATAAAAACTATTGTACTATCTGTATAAAAAACTTGTACAAAGGATATATATGCAATTATTTACTTTGGGAGGGATATATATGCATTTTTGCCTATTTTATAATATCGAGTTACAAAAGGATGTGACATAACGGGCGTGACGGCATGACCAAGCCTCACATCTTTCTTGAGCCCTTTAGAACCATGAGTAATAGTAAGTAAAATGGAATGGTTAGTGCAAATAATAAGTAGTAAAGAAAAGGAAAACAAAATAAAAGTTGTTGTAAATGTAATAAACAAGAATACTAGAATGAGAGAGGAAAATAATTCTTATTAAGTTGCAATCCAAGAAGTTACAAGAGTGTATCTACTTATACGGTAGATGATTACATGTAAACCCTAATGGGCCGGGCTAGTAAGCTAAGAGTGAATAGACATAAGCCCATAATATTAAATTACAACACTCCTCCTTTGATATTCACCGGTTATCATACGCTATATACAGCCTCATTAAAAACCTTATCAAGGAAAACCCAGTGGGATAAAAAATACTTGATGAAGGGAAAAAGAGTGCAGTGCGCATAATGCTCCTCCCCAATTCAATGTATATCTTTCAAGCGCCGAATATTAATCTTCTGAAGCAGTTGCTCAAACGCTTTTGTCGGCAAAGATTTTGTAATAAAGTCCATAATCATTGATGTTAAGAATATGTCCAGCAAAGAAGACAAATTATATGTGTAGCTTCCAACCCAATATCAATGCATTGGTTGGAAAACATACACTGCTAATACAAAAATCAAGAGAGAAAAATACACTCTCTTGACGCATATTAATTATTAAAGCCTCAGTTGCACTTATGTATGGTACTTAAGGACCAATCATTTTATAAAGACATGTGCAAAAATAATTCATATAATATACGTCCAAATGATTTTTATCCATATAAGGATTCATTCAATTTGATCAAGTAGAGTTCATGAGAACTTTAATAATTACTTCGAGAAGTTAAAGTTGTGAGACAAATTAAATGTTTCTAATAAAAATGCATTTAGAGCAAATTAAACGCTTCTAGAACGTATGTCACATAAAATATCAATAAGATATTTACATCCACCATAGGACAATATTTCTTTTAATAATCAACTTCATGTTTTTGTGAATTTATTTTTTCACAATTCATGCCTTAAAGGACATAACTTCAGAGCTTTTGTGCACAAAGAATGGTGTATATCCAATAGATTTTACACAATTATGTGTATGGACTTCCTGTCCCAATACTTTTCGTATTTTCACGAGATTGCATTTTTTCATGTTGGCCAATCATTTCGTTGAGCGCACTTTTGAATAATAATTGATTTATGATCCTCATTATGCATAATACCAAGCTCTATATTGTATGCAAACAAATTTATCGACGTCGCTTTTTGTTTCGATTCCATATGATTTTAGACATCATAGAATTAGTGAGATCTCATTAGCTATTTAAGGCTCGTTCTAAACCTTCATGTCTAGTGTCTCCTTATGAGACTATCATGGGGTCTTTTATACCTTGAACAACCATCTTGTTTTCATGCTCCATATTTTTCATCGAGGATTTTATTTGGAATCGATTTGTCTACCATGCTTGAGGCATGTCATAATAAAATAATGTCCTTGAGGGACAACTTCTAAATAGAGCATGAGTAGCTGAAATATTATTTTCGGCCAATGTTTATTTATGGCTATTAGATTATCCACTGAATAATCAATTTATAAAAAAATTTCCTTCGAGGATTAACAGAATATGATAATTCATTCTGAATTTGCAGCTACTTCTCCTCCTCACGGAATTATCCATCTTCTATATCCCATATATGTGCATTTAGGTGGAGTAATTTGCACACAAAAAACAATAATGGGATATGTTTGGTTTATAACCAAAACCAATTATAAAAAGGAGGATTTATAATAACAAATTGGCATGATGCTAATTTTGTTGTTGTACATATTATAATATGGCCCCATACAACAACACAAATTTTTCTCTCAGTTTCATTTCATAATTTAGAAGTAATTCATCGCATTTTCATGATGAAATACTTACTCTGGAATGTTAGGCTCGCATTGAGCTATTGATCATGCAAACTTGAGGTCGCGATTTAATGACCATTTAGACGATGCATTGATTAAAAACTCTAAATGGTTCATACAATGGATTTGTATGCTTACATATATCCATTTGTTTTCTTTCCTATTAACATTGAGGAATTTAGTCCTCATTCTAGTTGATAGAATAATAATCAACTTTCTTTGAGAGATTATAACATTAGATTGAAGAATCTTATTCTTTCATAGCTTTCGCATCATTAATGACTCAGGATGGTGTAACTGGTCATGCCAAACATATTATAATTATTATTGCTCATAAACTTAAGTTTATGGCAGTGATTAGCTTTTACTAATCTTTATATAATGCATGTCGAGGAAGATATAAAAGAATATAATCTATCTTTAATACTTAACTTCGTTTCTCATGACAATTTTATATTTCTTTTGTGGAGCAAAATGCGCTAGCATATATTTTTAAATCTATGAATATAGTGTGTAATATCTTTGACACACTTGTATTTCATATACATCACATTGCATTTTTGCATAAATAGATTTTTTTTGTTTGCTCCTTTCTTATTGTATTTTCGCCACTACGAGTGGTTTGTCATTGCCATACTTCCTCGACCATAGCATTTACCATGATAAATGATCTTTAACTATTTATCTTTACATTATCACATTCACATGAGGGAATAAGGATTTTATATTGATCATTTTATCTCATTCACTTGAGGGAATGAAGATCTTTATGTTGCAACTTGAGGTTGCCAACCAATTTCTTTAACACGAGAATATGGAGCAAATTTAGTAAACGGGTTTATCGTGTTTGTTCAAACATTCCAATTTCTTTTATATCAAAGCACCGTTCTCGATATATAAGTATATTCGAGGCATTAACAATTTCATCGCATTTTTTCTTTTCATTATTTAGATGTACTACTTAATATTGCGAAAAATGTGCTCGCATTTGCAAGAATCTCTTGCTTATGATGGTCAAATATTTCTTTTAGATTTTGACATGTATTTAATGGATCTTTCACCATTATATATTTTCTTTTTAATTCAGATCTAACACTGAAATTATGAGACCGAACTCACTTAGTTTTTTTTTTAATGCAACTTGAGGTGCATACAATCATAGCGAGATTTTTGGGAATATTACTTGCTTTTTTGTGGTAAACTATCCTTGAGATCTTACCATAATTTAACGAATCTTTCATCGTTAAGTATTCCCTTTTGAGGTCCTCACGAAGAAGACGGGGTTCTCTTAAAAGAATTTACAGTTAAAATAGATCTTAACATAAAAAATCCACACAAATATTAGGAACAAAAAAAAAATTGATGTTTGAGAACTTCAAATCGAACATGTGAACAAAATCAATATTTCTAACATTTCACTTAATTTATTGAAAAATTAGTACTAACTAAATTTAATCAAGGAACCCATAACAGAAGGCATATCAACTTGGAGCATTCATGTATATCTCACAATTTATTAGCATAGATTCTAACATCTATGAAGATAGTGTGTAATACATTTGACACACTTATTTTTTTTATACATGACATTTTTATTTGCTCCGTTCTTATTTTACCACTTGTAGTGATTGGTCGTTTTTCATATTACTTTGACCATATCCATGACCATGATAAATGATCTATAAGCGTGGATCATTAGATTATTACATTCACTTAAGGAAATGTAAATCAATTACAACCCGTAAAATTCCGGATTATTCTAATAATATTATCACGTCAGAATATTCAAATCAATTATTTTCTAGTGCGCTTAATATCTAAAATTTAAAAACGAGAGGTTATCTCATTTCCTTAAAAATAAGACACCGCACACACGATACTTGTCCATTAAGTATCTGTATAATAAATGTGAAATTTATTATTGTCGAAGTTAAAATTTAAGCATACATAAGTTTTAATCCATTGTTTCGAGAAGTTATTCCGCATCATAGCGCGCAGTAAAGAAGACAAAACTAAAATAAATAATGAGATAAGTGAAATATACACATTTTATCATTCAAGGATAATTTACGAAAGAAAACGAGGTGTTATCTCGTGAATTTAGAAAGCGCAGGCGTACGCATACCGACACTAAATTAATAACAACAAACATTTATAATCAAATTTCTACGTAATAATAATGTCATATTATTACATTTAAGTTATCGTTTCCAAAAACATAATTTCTATGTTTTTCGGTACGGGAGACGCTTACTTCGAGGATTCGACAAAACGGGTACCGGTTACACTGTTTTGTTTGATAAAACAAAAGAAATAAACTTATATAACTCCTTCTCTCTCCCTCTGTCTGTTCCTCTCTCTCTCTCTTGTCGACACCAACAGAAAAATAGGTGATTCCTTCTCCAACCAAGAGAACCTGCCTTTTTCATTTTCCCCTTCTATGATTGTCTCCTTCCAAAACAACATCACGTGACCTTAAAGACCATGATAGACAGCGAGCTTAGTCAAATGGAGGCCTCTTCTCGAGACAATACAAGAAAGAGATGGTCAAAGTTTCCCTTTTGTTTTCGGTGTTCATCTAATCAACTCACGAAATTTAATGTAAGAACATTCAATTGTTATCTTTTTTGAATTTGTTAATATGTAATCACACTTGTAAAAAAAAAAAAAAAAAAAAATCGAATTATATATATATTTTTCGAATGATATTAATAAATTGGAAGTCATATTGTTAATATTGGAGAAAATTGAAATTGATAAAGGTGTTGATAATGATGTGATTTAATTAAAATGGTGTGGCAAATTGTTGTTGGCAACCAATAAATTACAAACAAGATATAAAAGAGGTTAAGATTGGCTCATGAATTAGAAGTGCTTATTTTTATTGTCACTTTACTTATTAGAATAAAATAGATAGTTGTGATTGGCTTTTTAATAGTGCTTTTTCTTTGTCAAGTTGATCCACTTCAAAACAGTGGGTACCTTCTTTTCTTTAAATCTTCTTTTCTTGCTATACCAAATGAGTATGATGGTTTTGATGTTGCATCTTTGGCTTTGGTAATCACAATTATAAGAAAATAAGATGATTTTGGAAATAAACATATGATTAGTATCTGTATTGGTGGTGTGGTCGAACCCCACTGTCTCAACGGTGGGGGTGTTTATTTTATTGGCTTCATTGTCAAATTTCAACATGGTCAAAATAGTAGGCATGAGAAAAGAAAAAAAAAAAAGTAAATTACACCGTTTGTCCTTGTGGTATACGTTGACCATCAAGTTTCGTCCTTTGACCAAAAAAATTGCACCGTTAGTCCTTAAGTGCGAAACGTTACTCAGCGTTGGTCCCTCACCCTAACTGGCGTGAGTAACGGGCGTTAAGCCTATTTAAATCGAGGGTATATTTGTCATTTCACACTTCATCTTTTTTCATAAAAAATAATAAAGTAAAATATCTTGAGAAATTGAGTTGGAAACTAATGGTCTATACATTACAACATGTTATTCAATCTGTTCATAAACCAACAGTACCATGACAATGGGCAAAAGCTACCCACATATCCTTCTCGTTTGTCAATCTGTTCAAGGCCATCTCAACCCATCCTTTCAACTCGCTAATAACCTCATATGCGCAGGTGCATGCGTCACCCTTGCCACCACCGTTAGCGGCTTTCATAAGCTCAAATCCTTACCTTCCATTCAAAAAAGAAGGAAACAAGGTGAACTTGCTTGTGTACACCCTATACTTACCTTTCGCAGCGGATGTGGCACGTGATCTAAACGTGCCTTCTGCTCTTTTTCTTATTCAATCCGCCACTTGTTTCTCGATTTATAATCGTTTCTGTAACCGCTGTGATGGTATCATTGCTGTCAACAACGATATCAATACTTCGCTTACACAAAACAACAGTAGACCCTTCACGAGATCTGGAACCGTCAACATCGACCGGATCTAGAAACCAAAAATCCAGCCAATCACCGCAACCACTATGGTTCGACCGTCGGCCACCACCACTTAAAAAGAAGGAAAAAAAGGTTTAAAATATTTTGTAATTTTGGATGGTTGATGTGTATAAAAGAAACAAAAAGATAGGCAACTTTTCTTTATCAAGATTGCTTGTAATATGTTAAAGTGTTTGTGTTTAGATTTGGTTACAAATCTAGCTATATCATCCCTCAAAAGGTGCTTGGATTTAGAGCTGTAGATCAAGAGTTTGGTTAAATTTGTATAAATAATGTTTGGATTTGATGTGTATACGAATTCTTTTTTTAAAGTTGTAGATTGTCTTTATTTTTGTGTTTGTGTGTATGATTGTCTTTATGGTTTGTGGAGATATATAAAATTGACAAGTAGATGATATTGAAATTTGTGAGTGGCCGGAATTTGAGGAAGGTGGCTGGAAAATTAAAGTGGGGAGGTAAAGATGATATGTATAAAGTAAGAAGGTGAAGTGTGAAATGACAAATATACCCTCCACTTAAAAAGGCTTAACGCCCGTTAGTCCAACCAGTTAGGGTGAGGGACCAACGCTGAATAACGTTTCGCAGTTAAGGACTAACGGTGCAATTTTTTTGGTCAAAGGACGAAACTTGATGGTCAACGTATATCACAAGGACGAATGGTGTAGTTTACTCAAAAAAAAATGATGTGTTTTCTAGTAAAAGAGTTTAACGGCAAAAAGATTGATCTTAGATAGCCAAGGAGGAAAGTCAAAACTAATAGTTGGTCCGGAACCGACCCGAACCGACGAAAACCGAACCGACCCGAGAACCGATTTCACAAAAGACATGTACCGAAACCGAACCGAATCGGTTCGGTTCGGTTTTGTGTCGATTCGGCCTGGTTTACGTGCTTTATGTGCGTGTTTTGTCGGTTTTGGGTCGGACCGGACCGAACCAAACCGAACCGAAAACCGACAACCGGTAATACATAGAATCGAAACCGAACCGAAAATGGTCGGGTCGGTTCGGTTTGGCTCGGTTTTCCGGTTCGGCTCGATTCGATCGATTTTATGCTCAGCCAAAGTTCAAGGTAACCAATATGATAGTTTCATAACTGATGATTAATTATTATTATTATTATTAATATAACTATAGAGCAGGACATGAGTTCTTCACATGCCATGTGTCAGCATTAATTGCCAACTTTCGCAAGTTGGCAAAAATAGTCCCTGAAGTTTAAGTGTCGTTGCAAAGTAAGTCCAAGTTGACAAAAATAGTCCCTAAGGTTTAAGTGTCGCTGCAAAGTAAGTCCTTTATAGCAATTTGGCAAAAATAGTCCCTATCCAAATTCACGTCTACAAAAGCAATCCCGCTGCATCGCGCGGGTTTCCACACTCGTTATTAATTAAACATATGTAGGATGTTGAACAATTGTGTCTATAATGAGTTATATTGGTGATGGCCTTGGACTTAAATGTTTTTTTTTGTTTGTGTTTAATATTTGGGCTGGGACCAAACCGAGCCCATTAAGGGTTCGGATTTGCTTAATTGTAAACTTAAAACTGAAATGTGTATTTTCAAGTCACACTAGCTTATTTGGTTACATTTTAACTTATTTTAAAACCTAATACTTTAATAAAATTCGAAACTATAAATTTTAATATAAAAAAATCTAATCGACGGTCTTTTTGGCCTATTCTGATATAAATTATGCAAAAGCCTAATTCGCGGCCTCTTTGGCCTATTTTGTTATAAATTATGTGAAGAGTTTAATCTGCGGCCCCTTTGGCTTATTTGAGATTTATTAAATCCAACATAATACAAACATATAAGCTTAACATATTTTAAATACTATCGCTTATTATAGTCTAATTGAGCTTATTTGACATATTTTAACCTATTGAAACTTATATAAGTTTACTAAGTGGGTTAAATTTGTTTTAATATTTTAAAGGGGTAAATTTGCAACGTTCATTTATCACGGAAAAACTAAAATGTATACATGAGTCATGTCCAATTTTCGTCAAAATATAATTAACTTGTCATATTTTATAATAACCAATTTAACTTATTATATTTCTATATAATAACCACCAATGAGGAGATTTATTCATAATTTGTACTATCAAATTATCTAAATACAAAGGTATTAAGTAAGGCTTTTACTTAAAATTTTGAATACTCTTATGTTATCCACTAAAAGTGATACATAGAGAAAATTGTATAAGTATGTACGTTAAGTATATACCCTTGAAATAATAATTACATAATCCATTAATGTCTAAAATCATATGTAATTATTTCCGTACATCGTCATTCGGTCTCATTCACTCTTAAAACTTTTCCGTATACTATCATTTGGTCATCATTGAACCAAAGTCGAAATTCCTTCATTGAGATTCCTTCCATACCATCCCTCCTAAGCCGAAATTCACCCAATTTCTTGTAAGTTATTTTAAGATAAATGATGCCACAACAACAGCAACAACAACAACAACAACAACAACATAATCAATTAAAATTTATAAAGTTAGTTAAACTTTATCGAGTCTTAAACATAAAGACTAAGTTTCCGTATTAATTAGGTTACGTGTCGGAGCTGTGCACTATCATCCCTTGATTTAATTCCCTTTTTGGACTACTAATTGCCAAGGTGATTTCATAGCCCCTACTTCTACTTGTTTTATAACTGTTTTGGGGAAAGATACATGCTCATTTTACTTAAATGATTAAATTACCGAAATTGTGCATTCCATGCATACTATGCTTTTACATGTTTAAAGTTTTCATCATACATAGATGTTTTATGGACCATACCAAAATGTTTGACCTAGAATATTGCGCAGCTTAGCCTAAGACTTTAGATCCCAAATTGCCCTTTCATGAACCGTCAATTCCTGCCGAGAAGCGAATGTTATAAATAGATCTATTGGGGGTGACTCCCCTGTTCGGTTGACCCCGCTTGGGTCAAGGCGAAACATATAGCATGTCGGGACCGAGTGTATTGGGATAAACACTCGCCATGGGCTCCTTATTTATATGACTTCCTTGTGCATACAGAAACTGTCGTAGCTTCGGTTGCATGAGCTTAGTGCTAGCGTAATAAATTTATAAAATATGGCATTATATTCATTGTAATGTGCATATACTCTTTTTATGGTCTACTAATGAAAATCTTTAATGAAACCCTTTTATGAATTGAAATCATAAATTTCATGACATTATGCAAGACGTAATGTTCATCAAAAACCAAGTGTGAAATAGTATACTGAAGTGCCTTTTTAAATAAACCTATGAACTCACCAGCGTAAGCTGACCCCTTTTAGCATGTATCTTCAGGTTTTGAAGTGATAGCTTATCTTTGGAGGCGCAAGACAAAGGCATGGCATGGTCATAGACGACTCTGATTTATATATTGTGACCACCTTTTTATAATAGACCATTTTCCGCACTAATCAATAATGTAAACATTGTTTTCAAGAATGAATAAAAGTTTATTTATGAAAATCAGTTGTTTTATGCTTATGTTTTGATATCAATTTAGTAGCACCCCAAATACTTGTGTGCTTCCGCTGAGCCATTTTGGGGGTGTTACGAAAGCTTATGTTGATCAATTCATCACATTCACGTAAGGGAATGGAGATTTATATGTTGATCAATTCATCATATTCACTTAAGGGAATAGAGATCTTTATGTCGATTATTTAATCGACCACGTCCATGATAAATATCATCATCATTGTCACATTCATTTTAAGGAATGGACGAATAGTTGAACTACTTTTATATTTTTCGTCGAAAGCTTATTAGCTTTTCTTTTTATATAATATGAGAATTTGACAATATCTCATGATACTTTTCAAACCATGTTCTCGATATCGCTAATATAGAAGCATGTTCGAGACTTTGAAAATAGAGAATGTTTTGTTAGACATCTCTTCATCAGTATCATTTAAATCACAATTTTATTTGTTCAGATCTAACACTGAAAATTGTGAGATTTAACTCGCTTACACTTTTTTTTTCTTACAACATGAGGTGCATACAATAGAGCGAGCTTTCAGAAAAAAAATACGTTTCTTTTATACATTTTTTTTTCCTCAAAACATAACATTAGGTTATGTTATTATGATTCACTTGAGGGAATCATCAAAGCACATTAGGCTTTAAACAAAAATAATCATAACTTGAGGTTATGTTATCGTGATTCACTTGATAGAATCATATTTGAACATTTTAACAATAACTTGAGGTTATTGTATTTTCATTTTATAATCATAATAGAACTTGAGGTTCTATAATAATTATAACATGAGGTTATGATATCTTTTGATTCTCTTGAGAGAATCATAATAGAACTTGAAGTTCTATTTTTCTTTTTATTTTAAACATAACACGAGGTTATGTTATTGATTCTATTAATTGAATCAAATTAGAACTTGAGGTTCTAATAATTTTTTTTTCGTTAACATAATATGAGATTATGTTACTTTGATTTTCTTCATGTAAAACATGAACATATGTCACGAATCATAAATCTAAAAAATTAATAAAAGAAATACAAGGAATAACTTTATATAGTAATATTGCGAGCATTTTATCACGTCTCGTATTTCCATGTAAATTAAACAGTGATATCTATACAATCATATACTAGCAGTAAACAAATATGTCAAACATGTATATAAGGATTCGAGATACACCTTTATCATAAAATCATTAATATTGTTCTATTTGATCTTGATATATATGATCTACAAATAGTGTTTATCTTTTCTTTTTTCAATTTACGCTAGTATTTTTTTTCTTTTCTGAGATCCAAAAATGTTCGCTGCCATTAATGGTGGACCCGGTTAAGACAACATAGTCTGGGTATGTGGTGGATGAGGGTCTGTCGTGTGTACCGCACGATAGGTGAGACTCTCGCCCAAAAAATTGAAAATCACCGTCCAAAAAAAATTATTTTTAGAAAAACTAATATATCAATCAATTGAGAAATTTAAGATTCGTT
Organism: Chrysanthemum makinoi; assembly: GCA_910596185.1. Taxonomy (NCBI): domain Eukaryota; kingdom Viridiplantae; phylum Streptophyta; class Magnoliopsida; order Asterales; family Asteraceae; genus Chrysanthemum; species Chrysanthemum makinoi. The sequence continues at coordinate 47,315,670 of OU343219.1, read as the reverse complement.
ACAAATATATAACAATAACGTGAAGTTATGTTATTTGATTCTTTTTATAGAATAACAATAGAATATGAGATTCCATTTTTTTTTTCAGATCATAACATGAGGTCATGATATTGATTCTTTCAAAAGAATCATATTAGAACTTGAAGTTCTAATTATTTTTTTTCTTTAACATAACATGAGGTTATGTTTACTTTTTTTTTTAATTCTCTTGATGAGATCATAATAGAACTTGAGGTTCTATTTTTTTTTCCAACATAACATAACGTTATGTTATTGATTCAATTGATTCAACCATATTAGAACTTGAGGTTCTAATTTATTTTTCAAACACAATTATTTTTATGTAATCATCATAAAACATTTATCATTCTTGTGAGTTACACTAGAGTTTGATTTAGATAAAAATAATACAAATAATAATATATAGTGAACCTCGATTGAAGACATTGTTTACTTGCTAACTTTTGAAACTAGAGTGGTAATACTTTGATCAACAAATAACTAAGAACTTGGATTTGGAAGTTTCTCCATAACAAACCATAAATTAAAGTATATTGTTATTGATTTAAAACCATCAAACCTTACGTCAATATTGATTGGCGTAAAGTGTTTTTTTTCTTTGTTTAATAATCTTTTTATCAAAGAACAATGCATGGTTTGTCGCAACTTTTAAGTTCACCGAAAGCTCAAATACGTAGAAGTAATATAATATAATGTCAATATTTAACTAGGAGTGAATACTAACCATTGGTATATTTAGGCGCTACTTTAAAACACGAGTCGTATTCTTTCCTTGTCTTTCACGTGTCTTATTGTTCTTTTTGAATAGGGAACTATCATGCTGATAACGTGTTGTAAATATAATAAACAAAAATATAAGAATGAGAGGAAAATACCCTAAGGGCTCGTTTGGTTCACAGAATGTTTTTGACGGAATTGGAATTTGTTTAAGGAATTGGAATGTGAAGGAATGGAATGTTAGAAATTGAAATCCTTATGATTTAAAATCTGACGGAATTGAAATCTGCAAACACTAGCGCATGTTTGGTTGGAAGAATGAAATGAGAAAAAATAATTATATTAAAATATTTAAAATTTAATTTTAGTTTAAGATTAATAAACTAAATATTATTTAATAAATAAATTACTTATCAAATTATAATAATAATTTTTTAAATAATATTATATAAACTAATATATTAAATAATTTTTTTTATATAAAATACAATTGTGTTTTTTAAAGTATAAATTAAAAAAAGTAAGCTATAAATAAATTATATTTAATTTTTAAAAAATAATAAATTTTAAATATAATAATGATAAATTTTTTTAAATAAATAATAATTTATATTCAATTTTAAATAAATAATAATTTTTAGATCTTAATAACATGGTTGTTTATAAAAAATAATAATAATAACAATAATAATTAAATGATCGTTTATAATAAAAATAATAATAATAAAAATAATAATTATAATAATAAAATAAAAAATAAAAAATAAATAAATAAAAAAAAGACAAAAAAAATAAAAAAATAGTAATAAAAAATAAAAAATAAAAAATAAATAAATAAATAATAATAATAATAATAATAATATTATTATTAATAATTATAAAATAATAATAATAATAATAATAATAATAATAATAATAATAATAATAATAATAATAATAATAATAATAATAATTGCAATGACAATGATAAAGATAATATGAATTCCATGGAATTGTAAACAATCATTCTCATACTGCCATGGAATGTTGAATTCCATATATATGGGATTTTGAAGGAATTTCATTCCATTCCGTCTGCCAACCAAACACATTAAGGAATGGAATTCAGATTCCAAATTCTTTAAAATTTTCAACCAAACACGTTATGAAATGGAATTGAATTTCAATTCCACCAGAATCCTTAGGATTCCGTCGAACCAAACGGGCCCTAATGGGCCAGGCTAGTAAGCTAATAGTTAATATGTAAACCATAATATTAAATTACAACAAAAGTCCCCTTTGTTTGGGTGGGGTTACTTGTGAGTTGGATGATGTGATAGTTGTAAATGTAAAATTAAAATTGACACGATCTACTTCCTTTCTTTCTTCCTTCCTTGCTTAATTGGTTTAAGATCTTGAATTTTATTGAATTGAAAAAAGAAGATGTCGAAATTTGATTTGCATTTTAAAAGAGCGGATTTGGATAAAGACCCAAGAATAAGCGGAGCTGAAGCCGTGGCTTAATTAGGTACTCTTTTCATTTTGTAGAAACAACTTGTTTATTCGATTGGTTTAGGATTTAATAATTTATTTATATCATTTTCGACCCCACTTAATTTTGATCTGTTGTTAGGATACATACTAGTAATTCGAAATCATATATTTTTGTTAGCCTAGTGTATATAATCAATATAAAAGTTTATTTAGGTTGAAAGTTGTGCATCACCCACTTCCTAGGACATTGTCTAGGTCAAGAGAGGGGGCGGTTCAGGGTTACTTACACGCCTTTGGCTCTTATAGTTTATGGTGGTCAGGTTAATACTTTTAGTAATCCCAGAAAAAGTGAGTTTCATCATTTTCACGTTGGTCAAGATGTCTAATTTTGCATATTGCAAACAGAAATGAAATGAAATGAAATTTTCGAGTACAGACTTTATGCAGTTACCTGTTGTTCTAGAAATGTTTGTCAATGATATCTTATTTAATGACAACATCGGTGACTTTTTTTTATAACATACCCAATTTTATCAATGAATTGCTGCAATCACAATCAACTAGTAGTTACCTTTATCCCAAACCATTTTTATAAGAATTTGTGAGATGTTGCAATGTTCGTAAAATAACTTGAAGTGAAAACTACGCAATTCTGCTAAGAAGTTATAAATGAGCCTGTTTTATAGAAGATGGCGATATGACAGTCAAAGTCAAACTTAATCTTGGTCTTTTATACATACAAAAGGTGTAGTGGTTGATTGCTAATGGAACAGCAAATGTAAATGTAATATTGCTCATGGCACGTGCTGGATGAGGCTAGTAATAATTTTGATATAACTGTGAACTTAATTCCTGTATGAAAACGAGGAGGCGTGATGGGGAGACAATGCCTTGATTATAATTACTGGTTAATTGTTTTCAACTTTTAAGTGAAAGCAATATAAAGGTCTTCAAACTTATCGTCTGATAGTTTCTTAGAGTAATCCTTCAATAACAAGTGATAACGGTACCAACCTAAAGAGTTTTGCACTGGTTAGTGCTCTCTAGTCTCTACCCATGAACATTTGAGCCAGGTGCGATCTCACTTTCGAGGTTAAGTTAGACATGAAATCTATATTTAGGCGAGCGTTTACCTGCATAATTAAATGTTATTCACATTCAAGTTGTTTACATCTGATTGTGGATATTTTATTTATTTATTTTTGCTTCATGTAAGAAGGGTTAACAGGCTTGGCCGCTCTCCTATAATGTTAAGAATAACAAATGTATTAAATGTGATTACTAATTCAATGAAATGATTTTGGGAGGTTGTAAGATGTGAATATGCTTGAGCCACTTTTGCCTTTTTTGACCCATTCGACTTGGAGATAATGCAACCCTAGCCGACCTATGTTAGATAGATGAGTCAAAACTGTTGCATCTAGACTGTATACAAAATAACGCCGCTTACTATGTATACAAAATTACTGTGTTAGATAGATGTGAATAGTCTCTCATTCTTCTTGTATGCCTTTGATCTCTGATTGGATCCTATCTATGTTTACAATTTACTTTGAAAAAATTGAACAGTTTAACCATGCATCTAGGTCATGTTTCTTATGATAATATATTACTGTATTTGATTGCAGATATGGCAGCACGCTGATTAGAACCGCACTGGCTTCCTTGGCCGTCAGGAATTCTATAATGCTCTTAAGAGAACTAACACCAGATATTGTAAAGGCGGCACTATATGGACCTGCTTCATCTAAAATCCCTGCTCCACAGATTAATCTTGCAGCTCTGCCTCCAGCTCAACCAAATGCAATGGGACCACGTCCTGCTACACAGCAGCCTGGGATTGTCAATTCAATGGCCCCACGCCTCCTACTGAGCCCGGGGTTGTCAATGCAATGCAAACTCAAACTTTCGGCCTAAGATCACAGGGGCCTCCTAATTAAATGGCTCCTCGTTCAGTTGCTCCATCTTCTGCACAGTATTATGCACCTCAAGGAAATCAGTCAACGAGGCCGCCACCTCAGATTCCATCACAAAGTGCTGGTGGTCCTGGTTTTCCATCAGGTGGTGGTCTGGCTGGTCCTGGTCTATCAAACTCATGTCTCAGGTGATTGGCTTGGGGGCAGAGGTGTTGGGGCTACTGTACCAAAACCCCAAGAGCCACTATCATCCTCATCTTTCACAGCTCCTAGACCATCTGTTGGAGGAACTGGAATTGCTTCTGCCCCTATGTTTGGTGGTGACTTGTTTTCTGATTCCCAATCTATATCCAAACCGTCATCATCCTCAATGCCAACACAAACTGCAAGCATTCCACGGTTTCACCCATTTCTTCTGCAATTTCCCCTGTAACTTCTGAGCCCCAGACTCCAGCCAAGATAGACCCACGTGGTGCATTGAATGCTTTTACAAGGCAACCGAAAGGTGCTCCAGTACAGTCAGCGGGGCCTTCTCTACCAAGACCAAATTAACAGGCCGCGTCTCAAAATGCTAAATTTGGATATCAGGAAGAGAGAACACAAGTCCCAAATACAGAAAGAACACAAGTTCCCAACACAGTACCTCAGCGGCTAAAAATGACGCGGGCTGGTAGTAACAAGTATATGAAAGTGTACATGGAAGTTGACTGTGACAGAGATGGGAAAATCACTGGTGATCAGGCTTGTAGTATCGCAACCCGTAATTTCCAGGTCAATACTCGTAGCTAAAATATTTATTCTTACCAAATAATGCAAGTTATTCATTTACTGGTATTTACTGATAAACAAAACCCGACAACGAGAGGTTATCTGAATAAACGAGTCCACAAGCGTACCGACATGGCAGTATATATGATTTAAGTCGAATAATTATTAATGTGAGTTAATTATTTTAATTCTACCTAACGTTTATTAAAACGGTTCCAAAAATATAATCCGGGCATTTGTTCGAGATAAAATACAATATTTATGTTATGTTACAGCGAAACACGGGATACACAATATACTCTTAATAATAATAATAATAATAATAATAATAATAATACTAATAAACATAAAATACTTTCTAAGAGCATCCACAATGCAATAAGTCTTTGATGACTTATTGCATTTAATGCATTAAATGCAAATCATATTTAATACATACAACTTTGAAGAAAGACTTGAAGTATATCAAGTCTTTCAAAAAGCTATCTAAAAGTGATCAATGCAATCATAAAAAGTCTTTCAAATACTTATTCATTTCAAATACTTATTCATTGTGGATGCTCTAAGCTACCCTATCCTAAAAGTGCCCCCCCTTCTCTTCTCTTTTTCTCAGAAAATGTTTCTTCTTCTTCTGGTAAACAAACACACGCTTCTCCATCTCAAAAACCTCCCAATTCCATTTTGATGATAAACATCTTTCTCCCTCGTATGTCCCTGTCCCTTTCATCCAAGGTCAAGCAAGAAGGGTAGGGATCAGTCACCATCATCTTTTCTCTCTCTGTTCATAAGCGAAGACATACTCGATCCATAGCAGAGAAGAGATAGCAACTTTCTTCAAAAGGAGTGGCATCAAAAATCGAATCAAGAAAAGTAGGAGTCAAAGTATCCATTTTTAATTCTTTTAATCCTACCGATTCACACGGTAACACCATACTTAGAACCAAAAATTAAAAAGGGTATTTGGAGTGTTGGTGGTGCGTGTGGATTCGACTTGGGTTAATTGTTTTGGTTTCTTGTTTTCATTCCAATTGACATCTAATATGTAAGATTCATTAATTTTTCTCCTTGTATTTTGATATTGTGTTTTCTTTGACAAAGATAAGGGTTTGGAGTTATTCATAATTTGTTAATAAAATCTTGTTCCAATCGACCCATAATAATAATTATTGTGAGATTTAGTTCATCTTCTGTACCAAGAGGCATAAGCTGAAATAATAGTCAAATAAAAGAATTTGGTTTGGTGTATTTATTGGCTAACAATGGTACTTAATCACCAGTTGACTTAAATGGTTAAAAGTTATGCTTAATATTGTTCTTTTGCTTTTGAGTTGAAAGCCCCATGGTTACTTGTGAGTTGGATCGATGTGATAGTTGTAAATGTAAAATTAAAATTCCCCTTTGTTTAAGATCTTGAATTTGATTGAATTGAAAAAAAGAAGATGTCGAAATTTGATTTGCATTTTAAAAGAGCGGATTTGGCTAAAGACTGAAGAATAAGCGGAGCTGAAGCCGTGGCTCAGGCACTCTTTTCATTTTGTAGAAACAACTTGTTAATTCGATTGTTGACTGGTTTAGGATTTAATTTATTTATATCATTTTCGATCCCACTTAATTTTGATCTGTTGTTAGGATACATACTAGTAATTCGAAATCATAAATTTTTGTTAGCCTAGTGTATATATTATATAATCAATATAAAAGTTTATTTAGGTTGAAAGTTCTGCATCACCCACTTCCTAGGACATTGTCTAGGTCAAGAGAGGGGGCGGTTCAGGGTTACTTACACGCCTTTGGCTCTTATAGTTTATGGTGGTCAGGTTAATACTTTTAGTAATCCCAGAAAAAAGTGAGTTTCATCATTTTCACGTTGGTCAAGATGTCCAATTTTGCATATTGCAAACGGAAATGAAATGAAATGAAATTTTCGAGTACAGACTTTATGCAGTTACATGTTGTTCTAGAAATGTTTGTCAATGATATCTTATATAATGACAACATCGGTGAATTTTTTTTATAACATACCCAATTTTATCAATGAATTGCAGCAATCACAATCAACTAGTAGTTACCTTTATCCCAAACAATTTTTATAAGAATTTGTGAGATGTTGCAATTTTCGTAAAATAACTTGAAGTGAAAACTACGCAATTCTGCTAACAAGTTATAAATGAGCCTGTTTTATAGAAGATGGCGATATGATAGTGAAAGTCAAAATTAATCTTGGTCTTTTATACATACAAAAGGCGTAGTGGTTGATTGCTAATGGACTGGCAAATGTAAATGTTATATTGCTCGTGGCATGTGCTGGATGAGGCTAGTAATAGTTTTGATATAATTGTTGAACTTGATTCGTGTATGAAAACGAGGAGGCATGATGGGGAGACAATGCCTTGGTAATGCTTACTGGTCCAATGTTTTTCTAATTTTTTAAGTGAAAGCAATATAAAGGTCTTAGAACTTACAATTTCGTCCACACCGTCTGATTGTTATTCACATTCTAGTAATTTACATTTGATTGTGGATATTTATTTATTTTTGCGTCATGTAAGAAGGGTTAACAGGCTTGGCCGCTCTCCTATAATATTATGAATAACAAATGTATTAAATATGATTACTAGTTCGATGATTTTGGGAGGTTGTAAGATGTGAATATGCTTGAGCCACTTTTGACTTGTTTGACCCATTCGACTTGGAGATAATGCAACCCTAGTCTACTCTATGTTAAATAGATGAGTCAAAACTGTTGCATCTAGACTGAATACAAAATAACGCCGCTTACTAAGGAGGGGTCCATTTCATTGTTACTGTTCCGGCTGTTAAAATAAGGTCCCCTTGTCTAGGACTCGATCTTGGTACTAGTCCATAACGATCAAAGTCGAATCGTGAGCCTATTAGTGAAGCAAATTCAATGAAGCAACAACTGGTACCATAGAGAAGTGGCCATACAAAATTACTGTGTTATGTGAATAGTCTCTCATTCTTCTTGTATGTCTTTGATCTCTGATTGAATCCTATCTATGTTTACAAATTACAATCCTAAGAAGATTATACGACTATACTTTGACAAAAATGAACAATTTAACCATGGATCTGGGTCATGTTTCTTATGATAATATATATTATTTAATTGCAGATATGGCAGCACGCTGATCAGAACCACACTGGCTTCCTTGGCCGTCAGGAATTCTATAACGCTCTTAAGCTTGTAACTGTTGCACAAAGTAAACGAGAACTAACACCAGATATATTAAAGGCGACATTATATGGACCTGCTTCATCTAAAATCCCTGCTCCCCAGATTAATCTTGCAGCTCTGCCTCCAGCTCAACTAAATGCATTGGGACCACGTCCTCCTACACAGCAGCCCGGGGTTGTTACTTCAATGCAAACTCAAAATTCGGCATAAGATCACAGGGGCCTCCTAATTCAGTGGCTCCTCTTTCAGTTGCTCAACCTTCTGCAGAGTCTCTTGCACCTCAAGAAAATCAGTCAATGAGGCCGCCACCTCAGAGCGGTCCTCTTCCATCACAGGGTGTTGGTGGTCCAAGTTTTCCGGCAGGTGGTGTCTGGCCGGTCCTGGTCTATCAAACTCGAATGTCTCAGGTGATTGGCTTGGGGGCAGAGGTGTTGGGGCTACTGTACCAAAACCCCAAGAGCCACTATCATCCTCATCTTTCGCAGCTCCTAGACCATCTGTTGGAGGAACTGGAATTGCTTCTGCCCCTATGTTTGGTGGTGATTTGTTTTCTGCTTCCCAATCTATATCCAAACAGTCATCATCCTCAACGCCAACACAAACTTCAAGCATTCCACCCGTTTCTGCTGCAACTGTTCCTGTAACTTCTGAGCCCAGACTCCAGCCAAGATAGACCCACTTGGTGCATTGAATGCTTTTACAAGGCAACCGACAGGTGCTCCAGTACAGTCAGCGGGGCCATCTCTACCAAGACCAAATTAACAGGCCGCGTCTCAAAATGCTAAATTTGGATATCAGGAAGAGAGAACACAAGTCCCAAATACAGAAAGAACACAAGTTCCCAACACATCGCTACCTCAGTGGCTAAAAATGACGCGGGCTAGTATTAACAAGTATATGAAAGTTTTTATGGAAGTTGACTGTGACAGAGATGGGAAAATCACTGGTGATCAGGCTCGTAGCTTATTTTTAAGTTGGAGACTACCAAGAGGTAAATACTCTTTGTTGAATTTCTCATAAGATCAAATGCACTTTTACTTTATAGTTCATGCCACATTAAGACATTTTCATTTGTTATTGTACTTATTAACTTAATTATGCAGTCATGATCCAATGTATGATCACTGACTACACAGACTTCTAGTTAAGGCTGCAAGCCACTTAGACCTTAGATAGGCCACATGGTTGGTCGTTTAGACAGTTAGATATGAAGGCAGTTATGACAGTTATTTGACTGTTATGACAGTTATTGTTAAAGGGTATAACTGTTGGTTCAAATGAACCAACACATCCTTTCCTGCCATGCCTTTTCACATACTATAAATAGGTTGTAATTAACAGTTATTTGATATCAATACAGTTAATTTTCTTGTTAACTTTTCCCTCCTTTTTCATTTTACTCTGCACTATTTTCTGCACAGAATACTGCACTTATTTTCACTCAAATCTCACTGCACAAATGGCACACTATCACAAACAAACTGAGACAAAATGGTCTAGACAAACTTACCCCTTTAGAGGGTCTGTTGGCACATCCAAAACTCTTAGGGCGTTTGGTTGGGGTAATTTGAACTTCCGGAATTTTAAATTCTAGAAAATTTAAATTCTTGAGAATTTAAAATTCCCGAATTTAAAATACCTTCGCATGTTTGGTTGACAGAAATTTATAAATAATTTTTTATTTTTTTAATATAAATTTCATAAATATTCTATTTAAAAGTTTATAAAAAAAATTATAAAAAAAGTTTATAAAAAATTTATACAAAAAGTTTATAAAAATTTTATAAAAAAAGTTTATAAATAACTTATGAAAAAAGTTTATAAAAAATTTATTAAAAAGTTTATAAAAAATTTATAAGAAATTTATAAAAAAAATTATAAAAAAAAGTTTATAAAAAAGTTTATAAAAAATATATAAGAAATTTATAAAAAAAAGTTTATAAAAAATTTATAAAAGTTTATAAAAAAGTTTATAAAAAAATTATAAGAAATTTATAAAAAAATTATAAAAAAAAAGTTTATAAAAAATTTATAAAAAAAGTTTATGAAAAATCTATAAAAAAAGTTTATGAAAAATCTATAAAAAAAGTTTATAAAATATTTATAAAAAAAGTTTATAAAAAAATTCATAAATATTCTATTTAAAAGTTTATAAAAAAACAATAAGAAAAAAAGTTTATAAATTTTTTTTTCAAGTGAATTAAAATTTCTCACTTTTTGGAGGCATTTTGATTCTCTTCATTTTGGCAATTCGGGGAATTGTAAATTACTTCAAATGCCCCCATTTGAGTTAACAAACAGGACATTTGAAGAGAATTAAAATGCAAATGCCTCCAATATCCTCCAAATTGCCCCAACCAAACGGCCCCTTAGCCTAATTTAATAGAGCATTAATACCTTATTCAACTCTTTCTTGAAAAATGATTTACTCTCTAGTGAAATGTCTTTCCATAATAGATTTCCTATAAACACGGCAAGACGTAATGTTCTTATTATTCTTCGACAGAAATTCTGAAACAGGTGTGGGACTTGTGTGATCAAGATAATGACAGCATGCTTTCCATGAGGGAGTTCTGTATCTATCTGATGGAGCGTTCTGAGAAGGCCAGAATCTTCCACCAACACTTCCTAGTAATGTCTTGCTTGATGAAACTCTGCTGTCTCTCACGGGCCCACCCAATCCTTCTTACCGACCTGCTGGTTGGGGAGCTAATCGTGGTATACCTCTAGACATCATGTAGACATATATTTTTAGAGTTGCAAAATGGGGGGTTGTCGGGTGGCTCGAGACGTGTCAAAACGGGTTCGGTTGAAACATGGTAATTTTAGTAAGGGTCGAAACACGCCGGGTTGAGTTGTCGGGATGACACACAAGCATTTTCATAGATATGCTGGTTGGTGATGTACTCCTGGTTGGTAAACAATGATTAGGTAACTATTGTTTTACGCTACAGAAATAAATTTTGGAGTTGCAATAATTTGATAAAAAAACTCTCAAAACTTATAATTTGTGATAAAAATCTTTAAACATTTAAATCTTTGATAAAAACCTTCAAACTTTCAATTTTTTTCATAAAACCCTTTAACTTCTGAAAAATCTAAATAAAACCGTGTTGAGATTTTTGACGTGGTGATGACTGATGAGTAACCACTTACCTGCTGTCAATGCCAAATTTTAACTTGTACCGAGCCACTGATGTTCTTTAAGCTTTTGAGACTTTTTATGGTGGAAACAAAGTTGGCTACTGATTATGCAATCAACACTTCCTGATATTACATTTCCCTTGTGCCATAACGAACTTTCAGTGATTCATCTCTTAAGCAGGGATCAAGTGGAGACACATTAATTGTTCACTCCTTCACTTAATATATAAAATGAAATTATTTGTAGACGATGTGAACACATGAAAATGTAAACCAAATACTATTATTACTGATACTGCTACTTTCCAAAATGAGTAGCTCTATCGTTTTATTGATCAAGACAACCTGTTCTGAATGTTATTGAACCTTTTCTCTTCAGGTTCTGCCCCAGCAGCCAGGGATGCCTGGCGGCCAACAAATGTTGCATGCTAATATGAGGCCTCCCATTCCTGGTGGCCAACCAACGCAATATAATCAACCGAAAGGACCGAAACTCTCCATGATAACTCATGCACATCAGCTCAGTAATGGTGATCAAAATACTTCTCTTGCAGTTGCTCTTGAGACAACCGCAGCAAAAAAAGTGGTAAATTGTTTTTTGTTCCTGTTTGATTTGGAATTCTAATTTCATGTATGAACAGAAGATGCTTTATCTGGGTTATAATTATAATAGGTGCCTTACTTTGGATATAAATCAGTTAATTTCATGTAAACAGATTGACATGATTGTATCGTGTTAAATCACTGATACATAGGTAAACTAGATTGGTAATTAAGATAATATAATACCTAATGAATGCCTAACAGCTGTGATTTACAGTCTAATATAGCCATGGCATATATTTCTACAAGTTCATTTTATGGGGGAGGGGTCTGAGGGGTGGTAGTGGGATCACGAAGTTGATGGACTAATGCAGTCATAGCTCTTTCCAATTGTCTTCCCTCAGATCATTGATTAGCAGCTTTGACAAATCGTCAATGGTGTTTACATGGATTCTTTTCTTAGTTGCTAGGGTATTTGTGCTATGATTGAATTTGATTTAGTTGAACCGTTCGCTTAAAGATTTTATCCATGTGACCTTTTTTGTCTGCTTTAGAATGCTCACTGTCGTTGGTTTCCATTGGTGTTAAAAGGTTGAATATAAGAAGTAAATTCTGGATTCTAGAGGTGATGGCCTTCTACAGGAACAAAATGCAAGATCTCGTGAGTATCCATTCTTCTCAACATATGGATCAATGTCTGCCCATAAATTTACTGCATTATACACTATATATGGGAAGACATGTGTATTCACCTCCTTTCTTCACCAGGTGTTATACAAAAACAGATGTGATAACCGCCTTAATGAGATTACTGAACGAGCAATAGCTGATAAACGTGAGGTATATTGGCGATTTGAAATCATGTCTTCTTTCTATCTTTTGATTTGGGTTTTTTCGTGGTGGTTGAGATTTGTCATTATCTAATTCCAGGCAGAGATGCTTGCTAAGAAATATGAAGAGAAGTACAAACAGGTGGCAGAAGTTGCCTCAAACAAAATAAATTATATTTGCACCCAGAAAAACGATAAAAAAACTATACGACGTGACAATAAAATGGTTTCAGTCGCTTTGACTTCGTCTATTGTGCTGCTAAATCTGACCATTCTTAGCATTTGCTAGTACCTCTTCCACAGTTCACCAACATTATTATTCACCAGGCTGTGGCCTGTGGGTGTTGTCCCATTTTATCTTACGTCAAAAATATGGGACCAGACTCACGAGCACAATGCTATACTTCTATAATTCTCTTGAAAACAAACTATGATCAGTAAATACCTCAACTGGCAGGCAAGAACTTAGTCTCGACAAGCATGGTCAATAATCTTTTCCATAGATGTATACAATAATTGGAACTTCAAAACAAAAACGTTGTTCGTAACTGCAAGTACACATCGGCAGGTAGCAAAATCGGACAAGTTGACGAGTAATAGCTACCAAACTGGTTGCCAATATAATAGTCAATGATTTCTACTGACATACTCCATTCTAACGAACACCTGGTGTACGCTGCATGAAAAGTTCATGTTGCAGAAACCATCGTTGTGGTTTAGCCAAATTGCATGTGCAGTCCTAGTGGTTTTGAAAGTACAGGCGGCCATGCGAAAGTTTCGAGTTTATTTTTCTCTATTGGCAAAGTGAAATAACTAAAAATGCCCATGTGTTCTTCCCCTTTGAATTTTATTTATTTTTAAATAAACATTAAAGAACAACGAATTTTCCTACCACCCCACTTGGTTTTCAGTTAATCTACAGGGACGTAACCAAGAGGGGTTCCCGCGGGGTCCCGGGACCCCATCGATCTTAAATCTGGGGACCATCGAAATGTTGTCATATTTGGTCCTCGTTCTATATAGACTACCACGAGTAGGAGAAAGTACAATGATATCCATATCTTCTCAAGATAGTTGCTCTGTTTATCCTTATGGTGTTTTACCATATATGTACAAAGAAGGTGAATACAATGATAAGGGTAAGGCAATCTTGGAATAGCACCGGTGGTTAATACTTTACATAAATGGTACAAGATGTAATTTTGGGAACGAGTTGAAATCTGACTCGCATGTAAATGGGTCGAAATACATGTAGCATGTCCAGGCAGCTACCTCGAGGAACGGATCTTGAGCTATTAGTGCAACGAAGAACAAATGCAGAAGGAAAGTATCAAAGAATAACGTTTTCAGCAATTAAAACAAATGTCAAGTTTGTATAACAAATTTAGCTTGCATTGGCAAGAGCACAATTTCCAATGATGTGCATGTTTTAACATTGTAGTATTATTAGTAATTTCAAAAGACATGAACTACAACAAAGGTTTATTATCTTACAGTACAAATCGCAACACAACATCAATTCTTAATACATCATAAAATCCAAAAAATCTGAAAACATGCTGTAGAGTAAATGATTTCTAGTCATGCATTTCATCAAACACTTGGTGGGTGTCTCGTACATGAAAGCTATTTATCTAAATAAAAGACATGGATTTATGAAAGATTATTGCGGCTAATAAAAAGAACAAATAAAAATCACAGAATCTACAGGGACATATAAATGATTATAATAAAGGTTCTCTTTTTTTTTTTTATCGGACTACCATGTCCACTGGATTTCTCCATACTTCCCAAACAGGCACAAGGCCCCACCATGCTCTGATAGAGTTGGGAGGTCTTGGAACATACTCACGTCTGCTTCTTCATCTAAATCTTCATCACAAACAAGTCTTACACCACACTCCTTCACTTCAATTCCTTCATTCTCAAAAAAGCAAAATGTTACAAAATTCTTTGCTTCCACCCAACTCTCTATTTCATTTGTCGTATAATGCAACCATATCATATCTGGCTCATCGATTCTTATTGGCTTATCCTCAAAATAATCCTCATAGTAGTATGGATCGCATTTTCCCAAATAGTCTCCATCAAAGTTCTTTACTTCATATCCAAAAGATTTGGAAGGTTTTTTTCTCTTAAAAACAACACAAATTCCATATCCCCTTAACTTACTGAAGCTCCAATCTAATGGCAATTCGACCTTTACATGATTTCCCATACTTTTATTCGTAAACCACTTCGGAATGCTATTTCCATGATAATATATATCCATATTCTTAAAGGAACTTCCGGGCAAACGGAACAATCCACATCTGTTATATTGGATACGCGCATACCGAAGGAAAGAAGAAAACCGGTTTGTAGAGCCTTGGGAAGTTACAGATGAGTCGAGACACTCAGTCTCCGATATCCATACCTGGCTATCAATGGCAAGATTCTCAAACAATTTTGGACAATTGTTGAGAGAAGTGTACCTGATGAGTGTGTAAATACTCATCATTTTTAGTCAAATCTGAACTGCAAAACGTTTAAAAATGCTCAGAAATGCATCAAAATACTGAAAATATCTTAAAAATGCATTTTATATGTTTCAGATGCAAAATGTTCAAAATCAGATGAAAAATGATCAAATTTGCAAAATTGGTTTCATCCCCAAGTTTCTAAAATTGTCAAAAATAGTCCCTGAGCCATAATTTCAAAAGAAAAGTCACCAAAGGTCCTTTTGGAAACAATAATTATCACATTTAGTCCTTTGGTGAAAAATCTAAAAGTTTTGAGAAAATTACATTTTAGTCCCTAAAAATCCAAAATGGTCAAAACTAGTCCTTGGAAATTTTCAAAAATGTCAAAATCAACCCTTGGTTTAGTAAAGTTGGCAATAAAAGTCCTTTGACTACATTTTCATAAGTACATGTTTGGTCCCTGGAGTTTCAGTTTTGGAGTTTGGTCCTTTGGTTTCATGAAATTGCAAAGTTGGTCCCTTGTATTAATAATCTAAAAACCAAACGGACCTATTTGATTACCCAAGCCCAAATCCATCACCAGTTGGCCCAAACCCTATTATACCCGGCCTTTACCCCGGTCAACCAACTCCTCCCAGTCAAACAAAAACACTAACGCGCCATTTTCTTCATCTCCCCAACCACTATCACTGCTCAACCAGAGAACCATCCCCCCTCCTCAACCTTTTCCTCTCCTTGTTCCCCCACCTCATCACAATTCCAAAAAACATTTAATGCTCATTCTCACCCTTCACTCAACCCTTAACAGTTAAAAAATCCATTTTGGCGCCAAATTTCATCAAATGGCTAAAATTGAGTCAAAGCATCCAATGGCTCAGAATTGAAGTGGGAATCACTCTAAAGGTCAAGTGGAAGCATTTGGAGTATAAAAGAGGAGAGAAGAAAGAAGCAAAGCAGTAGTTAGTTTAGATAAATTTTTACTTATGTCGTTTTTTTTATTATTGTCTTAGTTTTAGCTTAAATGGTGTAATTTCAGTTTCCTTGTATTACTTTTAAGTTTACAAACCATTGTAAGTTACTTTTGATTAAAAATCTAAATTTTCATTTCCGGTTTCCAAAATTCATGCTCTTGTTACATTTTTCAATTTCAAAATCCTAAGTATAAGTGTTAATATCATATTGTTAAGCTCATATAAGCTCACTTAAGCTTCATATAGCTTTTGATGAGCTTTGGAATCAGTTTCAATCAAGTTTGGACCTTGGTCAATAAAAGTCAACTGAGGGGCAAAATTGGAATGGAAGCTGATAAAAGGTGTTCAGCTTGGATGTGGGTTGGAATAGCTTAATATAGTTTAGTTTTGGGTTTTGTTCTTAGCACGCTAGGTGGAAACTGTGAGTGTTGGTTTCACTTTTCATTTTCAAGCTAATTTGCATTTTATGGTTGTTTGTATATCTGTGGTCTTAAACTGCTAAAACCTGCTTATATAGTTTTACTTAGGTCTTAAAAACTCAGTTTTATCATGTACATGTTGGTTTGGTGTTTAGCTTATTTTAATTTCAAAACAGGTAGATAAAAGGGTGTTTGGATTTATAGTCTAAAGGGTGTTAGAGGTGTAATCAGTGATAGGTTTCTGTTGTTTGAAGTTTGTTTAGTCATTATAGACTCATTTGAGTCTTAGTTTGTGCCTGCAATTGTCTCAAAGTCAAAAATCCATCTCCACTATCTTAGCAGCCACTGTTGGGGATTTGGGATAGCCAATCATTTGTTTTGTGTTCAAAAGTCATCAATCTAGCTTGATTCAGTCTTAATTCATCATAACTAACCATTATCAGTCATTAAATCAAGATCTAACTTCACAAAAGTCAAACCTTTCAGTTTCTTCAAAAAGTCAAAAATGCATGAATCTTAGTTTGGAGCCAACTAGAAGGATTTTTATCAAGCTCATTTTTGAGTCATTTGCTATGAAATTTGTTGATTTAGAAAGTGCTTCTGCTCTATTTTATCATGGTCATTTTTTCCAAATTTTGTAAATTTTCCTTAAGCCTCAAAAAGGCTTGTCAATGTGGTGCATAATCCCCTGCTCACTGATCTCAGCTTATGCTGAGTTTTTATCAGCTTTTTGCAAGCTAGCACAGAGCTCATGTGAGCTTATCTTGGTCTGATCTTGGGTCTTGACATAGTTAGCCAGGTCCTTGTGAGGTTCCCATGGTTGTTTTCTAGTTTCAAGCTTATTTGGTAGCTTATTTATAGGCTGTAAGTACCTCCCCATCATCACTGTTTCTAGCTTTTATCTCATTTACTCAAATCTGTTTAGACTTGTAATTCAGTGGTTCAGGCTTGTTGATTTAAGTTGCATTTTAGTTATTTTAGCTTATCATAGCTTCCTTTTCAGTTTGGTAGCTTTTGGTGAGCTTTTGGCTTATTAAGTGCTTATTTCCATAAGCATTTCCATAGCAGTTGCATATTCATCCACATAAGCTCCTGTTTTCTCATTTTTTTTAGCTTCCTTATATTATTTTAAGCATTTCCTGAATTTTTCAGATTTTTCCTAGCTTGTTTGGTATTTTTCTGCATTTTATTTAGTTTTTAAGCATTTTTAAATAGCATTTAATACAAAAAATTAGAAAAAGGTTCAAAAAATAATTTTTCAATTTTCTTAAGTTTAGATAAATATAAAAGACAAAAAAATATTTTTCTAGATTTTTCTTAGTTAAATTTGTATTTTCTAGCATTTTAATTAGTTTTAAATAGTTTTAAATTAGTAATAAATATATAAAAAGTCTAAAAATATATTTTCAGTTTTAAAATTAGTTTTATCATATTTTAGATTTTTCTAAGTCTTAATCTTATTTTTCTAGTCTTATTTCATATTTTCTTTTATTTTAGAGTATTATTAATTAGTTAAAAATAGTTTTTAATTAATAGTAATTAATTTAATAGTTGTAAAAATAATTTTCCTTTTCTATAAATTTTCTCATATTATTAGGTTTGTAAAAATGTATTTTTCATATTTTTAGGATTTATCTTGTGTAATTTTCACGTTTTATTTTTATGCGTCTACGTTATTTTTATTTTTACGTAAGTTTTAGGTTTTAAACGTTCATCACTTTAAATATAGTGATAGCGTTTATTTAATATTTTAATCTTTTAATTTCCTTAGTTATAATTATCCATCCTAATCCTTTCCGATCACTGTCATTAGTGATCATTCTATCGTCTAAATCATGTTTACACACCATTGAGTCTCGTGGGACATAACGACCCGGAATCCACTGTATTCCACGATCTTCATTTGCATTTGTTATGCGAGCTGTTTTAAGTCTGTTTAGACTTGACTTGTTCGGCGAGATCAAATTTTGGCGCCGCTAAAGCGGGGAGGCTTTTAAGCGTGTGTTTAGCCTTTTCGGACCCATTCTTGCACATACCCCATCCTTTGTAAAAAGTTTTTTGTAATGTTTTTCAAAAACACCAAAAATATTCCTCTTTACCCTCTCACATATTTGATTCTTCATTTCTTACCCTCTAAAACCATTTGATTCTTTCTATGTCTTTCATTTCTTGTCCCATTTCCGACTCTTCCATTTCTTCTCTCACTCGATGAGGAAGATGACAAATTTTGGAAGGAGGTCGATGATTTTCTTAGTGATGAGTGATTCCAACAGAATTGACAATACTTACTGATTGGAGGGAGACATCCTCTTTCTTGAAAATCTATTGATTGAAGAACCGTTTCGACTCTCCCTCAGGAAATTTTGTTACCAATCACCATAAAAGCTTCAAATTTAAGCTTAAAATGTCAAAAATGGTGATTTGCTTCTTTCTGATGAGGAATGGACATGCATTGTGATGCACATATTTATTCCATTCTTCACAAATGGTGTGGTTGCTCTTTCCCTTTTCTCCTTTGGGAATGAGGACACTATTTTTGATCCCGGCATTTTCATTTCTCATTTTTGAGCCGGTTCTCTCTATATCTCATCGGTGTGGAACTTTCACGTGCTTCAAATGTTTATTCAAACATCTTTAATGAAAGTCCGATGGAGATAGTTTCTTCCACTTTGCTTCCCCATGAACCAATTAATGCTGGTCGAGTCAAGCTAGCGACTCGGTAACCAAAAACGATGCACACACCATATGGGTTTTCACCCATATTTACGTCTTCTTTCTATCTTTCTACCACCCTAGTGTGGGGGTTTGCCCACATGTTATATATATATATATATATTATTAAAAAAAAATTGGATGGTTTTGTCTTGGAACTCAATTGTGCTTTGAAAACTGTGTTAACTGTCATTTTACATAATCCTTGATAATCATAGGTCTTGACTGTTTGACCACTGGTTTAGACTAAAAAAGGTTTAATTTGACACTTTAAATCTTCTGGATTGGATAGGATTTGTTTATGCAGTGGTATGGTATGGGAAGCTCAGTTTGGTAACATTTAAGGGTTGTTTGGATCTATGGGTAAATCTGAGCTATTGACTGTTATGAGTGTTGTCATTGTTTGATTTAGACTCATTATAGCCTAAGAAACTCAGCTGCACCTTAATCAATGAGTTTAGCATGGTAGATAGTCAATTTGACACTTAACTGTCTCATTATGAGAATTTTGAGATTGGTAGAACCTAGAATCCTGCATATATATATCTGGTTAAAAAATCTTTCTAAATAATGGCCGTAGTATTTCCTTTTACGTTCTTTGTTTCGGCATAACCGCCGGTACTTTGAATATTGAAGGCAATATTCATTTCTAAGTGTGGGGGGGAATTCTCGCGAATTTTATCATATAATTATACCAATTCCCCCGTTTTTGGCCAAAATTTTTTTTTGGAGTAAGTGTTTTACACTTACTCATTTGGTTATCAGTCCGCCTTGTCTAATAAACTAAAGGATTGGCTAATCCAGGAGCAAACGGCTCTTGGTAAAGATTTCTCAAATCCGTTTATATGGCTTGCAATTTGCCCAAAATTGTATGGTTCTCAACTCACCATGTCCTAAAAAGTGAAGAGTTGGCTAGCCCGCAAGATTATGGCTTGTGGTAAAGGCAGTGGAAAAACCATAATTGGTATTCAACTCACCATATCCTAAAAAGTGAAGAGTTGGCTAGCCCGCAAGATTATGGCTTGTGGTAAAGGCAGTGGAAAAACCATAATTGGTAATCAGCTCACCAAAGATAATATTGATAATTTATCTAAAGAGTTGGCTAGTCAGAAGGTACGGCTTCGGTAAAGACAAAATCAAATCCGTTGACAATGGTGGTTTGCTCAAAATCACATGGTTATCGGTGTACCATGGTTCTTACTTGAACTGAAACATTTTGCTACTCAAAGTAATGGCTTTTGGTAAAGAGTTTAAAATCCATTATGTTTTCTCAAAAGATTGCTAGGGACTAGCAATAGTTTAGTGTGGGGATTGATGAGTGTGTAAATACTCATCATTTTTAGTCAAATCTGAACTGCAAAACGTTTAAAATGCTCAGAAATGCATCAAAATACTGAAAATATCTTAAAAATGCATTTTATATGTTTCAGATGCAAAATGTTCAAAATCAGATGAAAAATGATCAAATTTGCAAAAATTGCAGTTTCAGTCCCCCAAGTTTCTAAAATTGTCAAAAATAGTCCCTGAGCCATAATTTCAAAAGAAAAGTCACCAAAGGTCCTTTTGGAAACAATAATTATCACATTTAGTCCTTTGGTGAAAAATCTAAAAGTTTTGAGAAAATTACATTTTAGTCCCTAAAAATCCAAAATGGTCAAAACTAGTCCTTGGAAATTTTCAAAAATGTCAAAATCAACCCTTGGTTTAGTAAAGTTGGCAATAAAAGTCCTTTGACTACATTTTCATAAGTACATGTTTGGTCCCTGGAGTTTCAGTTTTACAGGTTTGGTCCTTTGGTTTCATGAAATTGCAAAGTTGGTCCCTTGTATTAATAATCTAAAAACCAAACGGACCTATTTGATTACCCAAGCCCAAATCCATCACCAGTTGGCCCAAACCCTATTATACCCGGCCTTTACCCCGGTCAACCAACTCCTCCCAGTCAAACAAAAACACTAACGCGCCATTTTCTTCATCTCCCCAACCACTATCACTGCTCAACCAGAGAACCATCCCCCCTCCTCAACCTTTTCCTCTCCTTGTTCCCCCACCTCATCACAATTCCAAAAAACATTTAATGCTCATTCTCACCCCTCACTCAACCCTTAACAGTTAAAAAATCCATTTTGGCGCCAAATTTCATCAAATGGCTAAAATTGAGTCAAAGCATCCAATGGCTCAGAATTGAAGTGGGAATCACTCTAAAGGTCAAGTGGAAGCATTTGGAGTATAAAAGAGGAGAGAAGAAAGAAGCAAAAGAGAGTTAGTTTAGATAAATTTTTACTTATGTCGTTTTTTTTATTATTGTCTTAGTTTTAGCTTAAATGGTGTAATTTCAGTTTCCTTGTATTACTTTTAAGTTTACAAACCATTGTAAGTTACTTTTGATTAAAAATCTAAATTTTCATTTCAGTTTCCAAAATTCATGCTACTGTTACATTTTTCAATTTCAAAATCCTAAGTATAAGTGTTAATATCATATTGTTAAGCTCATATAAGCTCACTTAAGCTTCATATAGCTTTTGATGAGCTTTGGAATCAGTTTCAATCAAGTTTGGACCTTGGTCAATAAAAGTCAACTGAGGGGCAAAATTGGAATGGAAGCTGATAAAAGGTGTTTCAGGCTTGGATGTGGGTTGGAATAGCTTAATATAGTTTAGTTTTGGGTTTTGTTCTTAGCCTGCTAACAGCTGGAAACTTGTGAGTGTTGGTTTCACTTTTCATTTTCAAGCTAATTTGCATTTTATGGTTGTTTGTATATCTGTGGTCTTAAACTGCTAAAACCTGCTTATATAGTTTTACTTAGGTCTTAAAAACTCAGTTTTATCAGTAATACATGTTGGTTTGGTGTTTAGCTTATTTTAATTTCAAAACAGGTAGATAAAAGGGTGTTTGGATTTATAGTCTAAAGGGTGTTAGAGGTGTAATCAGTGATAGGTTTCTGTTGTTTGAAGTTTGTTTAGTCATTATAGACTCATTTGAGTCTTAGTTTGTGCCTGCAATTGTCTCAAAGTCAAAAATCCATCTCCACTATCTTAGCAGCCACTGTTGGGGATTTGGGATAGCCAATCATTTGTTTTGTGTTCAAAAGTCATCAATCTAGCTTGATTCAGTCTTAATTCATCATAACTAACCATTATCAGTCATTAAATCAAGATCTAACTTCACAAAAGTCAAACCTTTCAGTTTCTTCAAAAAGTCAAAAATGCATGAATCTCAGTTTGGAGCCAACTAGAAGGATTTTTATCAAGCTCATTTTTGAGTCATTTGCTATGAAATTTGTTGATTTAGAAAGTGCTTCTGCTCTATTTTATCATGGTCATTTTTTCCAAATTTTGTAAATTTTCCTTAAGCCTCAAAAAGGCTTGTCAATGTGGTGCATAATCCCCTGCTCACTGATCTCAGCTTATGCTGAGTTTTTATCAGCTTTTTGCAAGCTAGCACAGAGCTCATGTGAGCTTATCTTGGTCTGATCTTGGGTCTTGACATAGTTAGCCAGGTCCTTGTGAGGTTCCCATGGTTGTTTTCTAGTTTCAAGCTTATTTGGTAGCTTATTTATAGGCTGTAAGTACCTCCCCCAGTCACTGTTTCTAGCTTTTATCTCATTTACTCAAATCTGTTTAGACTTGTAATTCAGTGGTTCAGGCTTGTTGATTTAAGTTGCATTTTAGTTATTTTAGCTTATCATAGCTTCCTTTTCAGTTTGGTAGCTTTTGGTGAGCTTTTGGCTTATTAAGTGCTTATTTCCATAAGCATTTCCATAGCAGTTGCATATTCATCCACATAAGCTCCTGTTTTCTCATTTTTTTTAGCTTCCTTATATTATTTTAAGCATTTCCTGAATTTTTCAGATTTTTCCTAGCTTGTTTGGTATTTTTCTGCATTTTATTTAGTTTTTAAGCATTTTTAAATAGCATTTAATATAAAAAATTAGAAAAAGGTTCAAAAAAATAATTTTGCAATTTTCTTAAGTTTAGATAAATATAAAAAGACAAAAAAATATTTTTCTAGATTTTTCTTAGTTAAATTTGTATTTTCTAGCATTTTAATTAGTTTTAAATAGTTTTAAATTAGTAATAAATACATAAAAAGTCTAAAAAATATATTTTCAGTTTTAAAATTAGTTTTATCATATTTTAGATTTTTCTAAGTCTTAATCTTATTTTTCTAGTCTTATTTCATATTTTCTTTTATTTTAGAGTATTATTAATTAGTTAAAAATAGTTTTTAATTAATAGTAATTAATTTAATAGTTGTAAAAATAATTTTCCTTTTCTATAAATTTTCTCATATTATTAGGTTTGTAAAAATGTATTTTTCATATTTTTAGGATTTATCTTGTGTAAGTTTCACGTTTTATTTTGTACGTCTACGTTATTTTTATTTTTACGTAAGTTTTAGGTTTTAAACGTTCATCACTTTAAATATAGTGATAGCGTTTATTTAATATTTTTAATCTTTTTAATTTCCTTAGTTATAATTATCCATCCTAATCCTTTCCGATCACTGTCATTAGTGATCATTCTATCGTCTAAATCAGTGTTGCACACACCATTGAGTCTCCGTGGGACATAACGACCCGGGAATCCACTGTATTCCCTGATCTTCATTTGCATTTGTGTCTGAGCTGTTTTAAGTCTGTTTAGACTTGACTGTTCGGCGCAGATCAGTACCTTTTGCTCATGATTGGGTTTGATCCGGTAATTGAACATAAGGAGGTGCAACCACGTGCTATAACGTTTTCTAGGCTATGTGGAAGTTCGGGCAACACTTCCAGCTTCTTGCAATCATCAACATTAAGCCATTTAAGACTAGAAAGTTGACTCAAACTTCCAGGCAAGCTGGTAAAATTGTTCCCTTCCAAGTATAGACGTTTTAGACATGATAAGCCTCCAATGCTCTCAGGCACTTGTACTAAATTGTTTCCTTCCAAGTTTAGTTCCTTTAGACATGATAAGCCTCCAATGCTCTCAGGCACTTGTACTAAATTGCAGTAGCTAAAATTCAAAGACTTCAACATATGTAAGCCTTCCAATGAAACTGATCTTTGGGGATGTTGTTGGTTCCATATGACCAGAGATTTAAGTCCAGCATCTAGACCAAAAGGCTTCAAGCTGCCATTTAAGCATCGGCGATTCAAAACACTGAAGAGAATCCGTTTCAACTTTGCTAGGAAAACTCGCAGCCCGTCTGCAGTCTCTCATATTTAAGACAACAAGCCTCTTGAGCATTCCAATTGATGGATGAACTGTAACCATATTCACACAACCTTCAAGATCTAGCTCTTCGAGATTTGTAATCTCTGAGAAGTCAGGGGTGGTTGTTAGGTTACAACAGTGCTTTAGCTTCATTACTTTCAACTTTCTTAAGCAGCGGCATCAATAGAAAAAATATAAGTTTGTATATCATTAGGTGTCGAACACAAACACACATATGAACAATTAAATACCTTTGGTGTTGTCCAAAGTTGTTTTATGTGGCTGTAAGACAAGTCGATGGCAACAATGTTTTCCGGATAAAAATCTGAAGGTAAGGACTCTAAAGGCAATCCATGCCAGTAAAGCAACCTTAATTTATTGGACAACAAATCCAGTCTTCCACAAAAGTTTACTGCAAATGGCTGCCAACGTCCTTCGACTTTCGGAAAGCATATTTTTAGTATCCGCAAGTTTTTCATACGTGTAAGAGCTTGTCCATCTATGGGAAAAATTTGGACGTTTTTCTTAAGCAAAAGGACTAGAACTTCAACTTCTTCTGCTACCTAGATACAAATAACAGAGATCATCATATTGTACTTGCTTTTATTAAAAAATAAAATAAAAAAATAAAAAAAAATAAAAAAAAAACAAAAAAACAAAAAAACAAAAAAAACAACAACAATAAAGGAAATTGCTTATACTCAAATGTAATGTTTATGTTGAAAAAGGAATCATATGTCACTTAATACCTTGTTTACATTCAGTATATCGTCCTCTGATGAAATCCACAATCTTCTGCTGTAATTCCCAGGCTTGCTGAATTCTTCACGTATAATTTCCCTTGCCATGCATTGAATCAATTCATGCATTTGAAGAGACATATTACTTGGAGATCTGTTATCGGAATTTATCAACCAAAACTTCAATAACATTTTCGAACATTCTTTCTGTCTAGTACACTTGCAGCAAAATCTTTTTTTTCCCCGATTAAGGCACATGCAATATCAAGAAACATTCTTTTCTCATCATATGCCAACCCATCAAAACTTGGTAGAAGTTTTTGTTGTATATCTGGATTAGGATATGTTTGGCGTCTTTTCAGTTCGCCTTCCCAAAACTCTACAGATTTTTTATTCAATGATCGACCAATAACTTTGAGAGCCAAAGGGTGACCATGCAAATATTCCACAATCTGGGAAGCAGATTCTACAAAATCTTCTCAGAGGACGCCTTTCACCAAATGCATTCAAACTAAAGAGCTCAAGAGCTTTATAATAATCTAAAGACTCCATTTCATAGATTCTATCTACTTTATGAGATCCTAGCAATTGTTTGTCTTTACCAGTGAAAATAATAAGACTTCCAGGGAAAAACCAATCAGGTGAACCTGCTAGTGCTTCTAACTGCTCCACATTATTCACATCATCCAAAACAAGCAGGATCCGCTTACATGCCATCCTTTGCTTTATTGCCATAGAACCTTCTCCAACACTTGATACCTTCAGATCATCTGTTTTCAAAATCTTAGCAATCATCTGCATTTGGACTTGTGTTAGGCCTTGTTGTTTTTCAACTCCTTGGACATTATCACAAAAGCAACTTCCTTCAAAGTGTACATACATCAAGTTATATATAGCTTTGGCAATGGTCGTCTTTCCTATTCCGCTCATACCACATATTCCAATCATGTTAACCTTATCTGACCCAACGAAGTGTGACAAGTTTAATTTGTCGAAATGGAAATCGATGCCAACAAGGTTCTCACCAACATGTAAGGGTCCGTCACATAATTTTTTGAGAATTTCTCTGGAAATGGAATCGATGAACTTGGACTCAAACCTGTTAACCACAAAGACACAATAAGTAAGAGAAACTACAGTGTTATGCTTTAGTCTACAAGACTAATACACAAAAACAAGAACTTTACCCATTTGCCATGTCCTCGAGATCCCATCCAGATAACTTAGCCGCCATGGATAAAGCTTCCTTCCAGTTGTCGACCTCTGGTCTATTTGAAACTTGATGTTTGGCAAACGCTTCGGCGTAGCTTCCCGTTTGTTTCCTAACCACGTCAGGTTTAACATCATAAAAGATTATTTGAACCTCGTGTTTAGGCTTTCCCAATTGCTTGCACCGGAGTATTTTGTCAAGTTCCCTCAAACACCATGATGAAGAAGCGTAATTCTTGGAGAAGATAACTATCAAAAACCTGGATTCTTCAATGGCTTTGAAGAGATGAGGAGATATCTCTTCTCCTTTAGGCAATTTGGTATCATCTCTAAAAGCATAAATTCCTTTTTGGTTGAAATCATTGAATAGATGATCCATGAAACTTTTACGGATATCTTCACCTCTAAAACTTACAAAAACGTCATATTTCCACCGATGAGGAATGGACGTAGTAGTCATCGTCAATAATGAGATTGTGCTGCATTTACAAGTACAGTAAACTTTTTCAGAAAAAAGTGAAAATGAAGTTGAAACAATTACTAGTAATTAGCACCAAGAATCCGTGATAAGTAGCATTAAACAAACAAACATGTGAGCGCTTTTGTGTTATACCACGTAACATGTAGACAGAACAAGCATGCTAATAGTTTATATATAAGTTAACTGTTAAAAAAAACAAAAACAAAACATAGATAGTGGAAACAACATCACATAAATAGATAGCCATCTCTCTTGAAAACAAACTATTATACACATAAACAAAGAGGCGTAATATTACCATTGCATTTAGCTTATGAGAGGCGTTCTGTCTTCTATGTTTCCTAAGAATATGAATGTAGATTAAATTGACCACTATGAATGCCGATTTTAAGTGACACCAAGCTTACTACGTTTTAGTAACCGTTAAAGCTTTCATAGAATAAATGCACAAGCATCAAGAAACCAAAAGGTTAACGTAAATTTCCTACGACTGATCCACACAACACTACAGCTTTTGAAAGTTTTCCACACTTCATGTCATTTACACGAAAACACTATTTCTCCTACAGTGGCATTTTCTGATTAGTATTTACTTTCTTTACCAAAATCTAAAATCACCCAATCAAGTCAATTGAACTTATCTGATGAGCTTATTGAACATTTTATAAGCTCAATTTTAATGGCTTATGAGCTAATTAACTTGAGGATATAGCTAAATTTTAAAGATTACAAAAAAAAACAAGAATAATTCTGGAAATTACAAATATGATCGAATAACCAAAACCCAACAAGTATGGAACAAATAGTTTTACCTTTTTTATAAGTAACTGGTGACTGAAATTCACTTACAGTTGACGGATGGATGGAAGTTTGTGACTGAATGCAATGAAAATGAATGATCAAATGAAGTTCAAAAGAGTAAACTTAATTGCACTTTCAGTCCTTCAGTTTTAGATACTATGCAATTTCGTGTATTAAGTTACATGTCAATCTTATACTTATTTGAGTTCTTATTGTGTGAAAATTATGTGATTATAGCAACTTTTCTTTTATAAGTGTTTACGGTGACTTCAGTTATGTAAAAAAATCTATCACTCGGCTAAATTGCAAAAAGGGACTAACAATCTCTGTTTCAATCAAATCAATGCCTTTTTTAAAAATTTAATTATTCAAAAGAAGTGATGAAAGATAGCATTTGGTTGATGATTCCTTGATTTACAAAGTCTTTCATTATACCTTTTTTATTTCATATTCATTTGATCATTTCAATGCGGAAAACATAGCAAGCTCATTTTTATTACTTGTTAGTTCTTACCGTTATCAACATAAATCTAATAGATTATTTATATTTATAAAGTTAACTCGAGGTGTAACAAACTAAAAAGAGTAAACTTACATTTTTTATAAGTTAAAAAAAATATATTATAAAAAAAGAAGAAGAACATAGAAAACTCATTTTTATTTCCCGATCAAATGACATTTCTAGAAAGATAAAAAAATGACATTTCATGGACCTTTTTTTTTACTAGCTATCTCTAGGAGTGTCCATTAAACGGTCCGACCCAATTGCATATTGGTTATTTGGATTTGGGTGAAGTGGGTTTTACCAAATGAATGTTGGTTATTTGGGGGTGAAGTAGGGTTTTGTTCGGTTTATTGGTTCTAACCGATTCATAAAACTGTTTTTTGGTTGGTTTGTTTCTATATAAAGGCCGATATTCTCACACGGCCAATTATATGTGATTGTGTCAAGAGTCAAGAGCAAGAAAGGCTTTAAGGTTCTTTCTTGCAATAAAAACAGCAAGTAAACAAACTCCACAACAAACGTCATCTACAAAGAAGTTTTATTTCATATTTAAATAAACACCATAGATTTGTATTACTAAAAACTTCATTATCTTTTTCCATATATATTACACAATTGCTTTTAAATAAATTTTCAGATTTTGGCATGTATTATCATGAAGCGAGCCCGCGCACTAATATATAAGCATATGTTTTTTTGTTTATTTTATCAAAATAAATTAAATTTGCCAAGCCCGTGAACCAGCTTATGACTTAGTATTGTGTTTTGAAATAACATAAGCCACCTCAAACATTATTTCCTACAATGTGTTTTGAAAGTACTAAAGTACTAACAGAGTATTCGCGTATTGCGGTGGCGGATACCCTGTAATTGATGTTTTTGATGGACAATATCTTTTTCATTATTTGTTTATGATGACAGTAAGTTTAGAGATGCTGAGAATCTTTTTGGAGTCACAATAAACTATTGAAATTATGAGGTTGTTGATGATATCTTATCTAAGGCTACTTTTAACTTTTTTTCTTTTCTTATTTTGAAAGTTCGAACATAAGATATATGAACTTGTTACTTTTTTGTGATTCATAAGTTTGTACTATTTAAAAAAAAAGTTGTATTATTTAAAATCATTCATGAATTAGGGAGTGTTTAGCATCTTGCTTGGTTTGTACATTGTGTTTTACTAGACGAGTACCCGCGCCTAGTGGCATCGGTTTCTAGCGACAAAAAATTAACGATATACGACAAAAAATAATTAACATCGTATGTACTTTTAAAAAATAATTAACATAATATGTATTTATATTGTTTTCCTTCTTCTTCTTTTGGAAAAAGAAACCTCGTCGTCTGGTCATCTTCAACGTCCTTTGATGAGTGGTTATTCACTCATCGTTTTTACCCATCTAAGACCACAAAAATGTCTAAAAACACTCAAATACGCTCAAAATACGTCAAAAATATCCTCGGAGTGTGTTTTATGTCTTGCAGGTACAAAAGGATTGAAAACAGAGCAAAAACGAGCAAAAACGAGCCGAAATCAGAAAATGGCAATTTCGGTCCACTGAAATTTCACAATTTGCAAAAATGGTCCTTATATTATGTGAGATTTACAAGACTAACCCTTGAAGTTCATTTTCAGAAATTACTCGTCTAGTCCCTGGAAAATCAGACTTGGCAGTTTTAGTCCCTAAGCTACCTGTTGGATTAAATCTTAATCCTATATCCAAATCCATTAACTGTCCAAGCCCAAACCTTCATTACCTGGTCCAATATCCATAACCCGGTCCAAACCCACGGTCAACCCACCCAAACCCGGTCAAATTAATAACCCGCTACCCTTCTTCTTCCCTTTTCCCGCCCAAACCCCAAACACACACCTGCAAACACAAAATAAAATAATCCCACCTTTCCCTGCAATATTCGCTCATTCCATCCTCTTCCACACCTTCCCTGACAACCCACACCCTGCTACCAGTTACCCAGCTTTTCCAGCGAAGAAAAAAAAAATAAAAAGAAAGAGAGAAAAAGTAGCATTGAGCCAGAGAGAGAGGCATGCGTGTTTCTTTTGGTTTGTTTATCTCACACAAGAGAGAGAAGACAGAGGAGAGGAAGACATCCAGTAGTATAAATAGTTTTTGGTAGCCATTGTATAACTAGTTAGTTAGTGAGTAGTTAGTTTTTTTTTTTTTTTTTTTTTTTTTAATTTTGTTCTTGTTTTTAGTCTAAAAATTCTTGTCTAATGCCATGTAACTTTCTTTGTTGTTTAATTTTAATGTTTAATTTCAAGTTAATGCAATTTATTTTCAGTGTTTCAATCCATTTTTTATGCAGTTTAATTTTATCCAGGTTCTGAATTCTTGCGAAAGTGTTTTAGTGTTTGTTAAAATTGTCAATGCTAAGTTGAGATTTATTTGAAGCCAAAAATCAGTTTTCAAAAGTTTTTTTTGCATCTCAAGTTGTAAGCAGTTCTAGTTTTCCCCTGTGAGAGGGTGTTTGGTTTATGCTCTTAAACGGGTCAAAACTCACTTATAACCCGTTTTACTCTTAAGGTCAAACTCCATTTAGAGCAGTTAGTAAGTCTTTCAAGATTAGAATTACCTTAACAAAGTTTTCGCACAAAGTGGGTTTGAAAAAAAAAGTAACTTTTCCGGCTTACTAAACTGCATAAGAACAGCAGCTTGAGCTGCTGTTCTTGGGCTCTTTTCCCAGCTTATTGGATATTTAAATTGTACAAGTTTGTTTTTTTTATTAAGTCCGTGTATGCCCAGCTCAGTCCAGTCTTAGTTTTATGCACCAAG
Organism: Chrysanthemum makinoi; assembly: GCA_910596185.1. Classification (NCBI taxonomy): domain Eukaryota; kingdom Viridiplantae; phylum Streptophyta; class Magnoliopsida; order Asterales; family Asteraceae; genus Chrysanthemum; species Chrysanthemum makinoi. The sequence continues at coordinate 47,284,769 of OU343219.1, read as the reverse complement.
CGTTACTCTAATTTAGTTTAATTGGAAGTCCAAATCTGTCCCATTTCACATTTTTTTTGTGTCCTGTCTCAGTTTTAAATGGCCACAACAAGCTGAAAACAGCTTATTTTTAAGCTGTTGCTAGTTTTTTTTACCCCCAAATTAGTTTTTTATGACTCTCTACTGTGCTAACTTTACACTTGTAGCTTGTACCTAGTTGTGAAGCCAAACTCTCAACTTAAAAAGGAAGCTCAAAATGCTCTCGGTGTGCCGTTTTGGGGACTGCACTACAGCAGCAATCGACCACCATTCGGAATGTTATTCAGGTTCTCCACTCAGTTTATCGTAATCTCCTTAAGTGTCTAAAGGTACATTTAGGTTTGTTAGATCAAGTCCCAGCTTAGTTGTGCTTTTTAGTTGTCAAATACCTAGTTGCCATTATCTTTTCTAGTTAGGATATCACCTAGGTAGCTTATTTGACCAACTGTTTTCCCCATTTGATTTGCTTAATGGAAGTTTATTTTTGTAGATGTTCATTAGCTGTCACTTCCTTTTACTTATTCCTTGATCACTTTGCTTGATTAGTGCTTTTCCATTTGCTTATTGTCGCCCCAAAAGATTGCATATAGGGTGTGTTTGGGTTTCTGTCCCTCTGTCAGGGAAATAAGCTGTTTTACAGCTTATTATCAAGCTTTTGCAAGTTCTAGTTTTTATAGAAAAATGCTTATTTTGTTGTATTAATTAGTCTTTAAAAGAAAAATCAAAAAAAATAAAATAATAATAAATAAATAAAGAGCAAAAAGGGAGAGGCAGGGGTCGAACCTGAGACCTCTCCCTTAGATGAGAGTGATAGCAAGTACCTGGATGCCAAGCGCCCTAGGGACTTTTTTCATTTTTTTCTTGCAACATCAATCTATTAAATACGTTTTGGCACTTAGAGCAATAAGCTATTAGAGCTTATTTCGTGGTTTATTCACGAAGTAACCAAGCCGTTCTTAATTTTCTTAGGTTTAGCTTAGTTAGAAGCACTTTTAGTGAATTTTCCAGATTTTTCTTAGGTCGTTTAGTATTTTTTATAATTTAATTAATGTTTAATAGTATTTAATTCATAATAATTATTTCAAAACTCAAAAAAATACCCGGATTTTTCCTAAAATTATTTTTAGTCAATTAGGACGTAGGAAAATTGATTTCACACCCGTAGCCCTTAAATTGAAAAACTTTTACTTTTATGGCTCGGGTGGTTGCCGGTTTTCGCGTTTTTACATTTTAGCACCCTAGGATGTAATTTAGCTTCGTTTTATTGTTTCTTAGGCTTAGTCGTAGTTTATTTAGTATTTTATTTGTTTTATACGCTTTATTTTTATTCTCGTTCTTTAATTTGTAGAATAACAAAATCAAAATCCAAATTCGTCAAGCCAATTCAAGTCCTAATCACGAAACTCAACGACACCGTCAATTTCACATCTCGTTGGGACACGACCCGGGAGTCACCTTCCGGTATCACTTTATCACACCTGAAAGATTTGATACGTTAGCCTTTTTCCTAAAGGGTTAATTTGTCTAATTTTACGGTTATTTTGATATACGTTGATATTTGTGTTTTCACACACGCACCTCACAACGAATCATCCTTATACACTTCATCCTTCTCATTGCCAACTCCTTCACCATAATCACATGAATGAACTTTATGTGTTCCAACGTCGGGATTCGGCGACTAATATCACAGCTGACTAACGAACAACATGCCAACCTTAATTATCACAAAGTTCATGCAAAAAAGTATTCTTCATTCATACTGATCCGCTTGATCAAATGCATCGGAAATGCTATGAATATATGAAAGGGATTCACAAAACTAACAGTGAACGATGAGGGCATTCGCAACAATCACGCATATCGTTGTAAGTTTATGATATATAAAATACAATAAAGCATAAAGACATCAAGAGTACACAGCGGAAGACTAAAGATCATAACAAATAAATAATTAACTGAAAGTATGCGTAACGTACCTCTTGCGAATGTCAGATCTCTTGAGCAAAACCAAAGAAGTGGTTTGAAGAGTTGTCCCTTACCGTTTTACAACTCAAACCAATTGTTGTAAGAATAATGTCTTACAACCACGTTCTTGTACACACGAATTAACCAACGAATCAAGCGATTGCTAGATCTAACACAAGTCCTCGTTTTAAGAAAAACGAAACCAAACTCCCTTACAAGGGGTGTTCGGCCGAAATAGGGACAAGAGAGAGAGAGAGAGATCTAGGGTTAATTCAATGCACAAAGATATGAATGAAACCCTAGAACCTAGCCTTGCTTATATAGTGAATGGAATTCTTGAAAAACAAGTTAGGGATTAGGCTTGGATAAAGCCCCTTGGCCGGCCATACAACAAGCCCAAGAGAAACCCATAATTTTTTCATTTCAAGATTTTCCATTACTAGTCCTTCCACTTTTCATTTAACGATCGTTAGTCATTTTTCCGTTAAATACTTAACGATCGTTAAACGGACTTAATGTGCAATAATTAATCGTAAATATTAACATTAATTATTTAACTTTAATTCTCATTCGCTAATGTGTGCAATCCCGTGGTCACGAGTTCGAATCCGGACATTTTCGTATTTGTAAATATATACATTTCCAACAGCTCCCACTTGGATATGTTTACAAAACGTAAAATGACATTGGTTAGCGTCTAGCAACACGCCAATGCCCCCGGTACAACTCGTGTATGGTTTTCTAGAGAAAAACCAAGTTTTGATGATTCATCATCATATTCATCCTTTTGTTTCTAATACCATGTTAATAAGAATATGGATCTCACTCATTTCTTAATTAACTATTTGTTTCTCGCTTTATGTGATTGATTAAGATTACCAATTCTTTCGAACATACTCCAGAAGACCTTGGGCATGGCCATGCAAACATCTTAACAACCCTACGAGGGGCCCAGTAGTATTATACTTCAAAATTTGAAGGAAATAAATCCCATTTTTACTACAAGCAGGATTCATAAACTTCGCAACACTTCAGAAAACACCCTTATAACTACCAGTCATTATAGCGTTAGATTGCTTCACAAAAATGCACTACATCCATGACATATCTCTTGTATCTCAAGTCAGAGGATAAATATCCATGATATACTTAATGACAAAGATCCATAAAGTATCATCATGTGGGTGGGATAAGTCCTATACTCAATTCATTGAATATCATCTGAAATTAGTCATGCTACGCATCAATATACTTTCAAGTATATTCTAACTAATACTCAGATTTGTCTTAATTCAATATCATTCCCATGTTATTTGATTGACAACGGACTATTTAGAACAACTTAAGTTATTCAAGGATTTAAACATGCAAATACTGAGGCACAATATTATAAATGAAATTAAACGTATATCGTACTTTAATTCATTATAAATAATAATTGTTTAACATCCTTTATCCAAATACTAAATAGATCAATGCATGATAATATTAGTTAATGAATTTTGCCACAAGTCATGAGAATCATACTTGTTGACAAGGCATAATTTCAATTAACTTTGATCTATAGGAATTTTGAGAATACTTATTTCAAGAATTCAATAAGTGAATTTCTTGTATGTGTTTACACATATCTTGATATTGTCATATCATTCCATAAGGTGCGTGATAACCTGAACCACCCTTTTATAACAATCATCCTCCAAAACTTAAAGTTTAAAATATTCTTTATTCTTTAATGTATAGTGCAACTATGCCCTTAGCGGAACATAATTAGTCAACATGGTCATCATCAAGTATACCATGACTAGAATTGAGTGTCATCTCAATTATACTAGCATCATTGTGTAAAACAATATGCTCTTTAAACATCCGTAAACTTTGAACAGTTATAGTGTAATGTTGGTGCCTACCAAAACTCAAGTTTGTTGGCAATGACAATTATGGAATAATTGCCATATTTTCATCCATAGAATCTTGGAGCATCTCCAGACTGTGGAATGTGATTCTAAATCCAAACATTCACTTTCAATGTTGTCAAAGCATCTTGTAATCAAGCATGACACAACAATCTTACAACATGATGTACATGATGAATCTTCAAGTTAGACTTTAAGATCTCATTATATATCCATCATGTTCTATAAGACTCATTTATTTACCGCATATGTTTAAAATAATAAACATATATTCCAAGGTTATATATCTTATTTCCAAATCTTACAAACGAAGTTTATTCCCAATTAAAACTTAATTTAGGTGGAATGTAGTTGCCCATACAACATATAAGATTTTAAGAAAATAATACTCCCACTAGCTTTCAGGAATACTTATGAGCTATCTTATTTTAATTTATTAAATCAAACATGGATTTAATGTTAAACATAAGAATCATCTCATAGATGCATGCATATATCCATTCATGGATTCTTGCAGTTTGTACATATTCAAAGATTATTTGAATTCATAAAACTACTTTGTATTACTTATCGTCCTCGCAAAAGTAATTCCACAACAAAGAGTTTTGATATTCTTTGTCAAAATTTCATATCAATGAAACTAAGTATGACAATTATAATCTTTATACTTTTATTTAATGTATCTAGAAAAGAATATTCAATCATAGCTAATTGCTTAAATATGATTAATATTATTATCACTAGACATGCATTAAATATGTGTACAATATTGTCCATATGATTTCTACATAAAGATTTAAACCACTAGGGTTTCCATCCTTTGAAGAAACTCATATTCATTATTAAGATAAACCAAGTATCTAAAGTTGATTATCTTTATGGACAACATCTTAACATTCATAGTATGATTGATTTACCACAATTCAACATTTGGTAAATTTATCATTATGATTAACAAGCTTACCATGATCCTGTAACTCATATTCCTTAGCATATTAAATATCTGAGATATCCTTACGGATCTATGAATGACAATTCCATCATATTGAGGTCTATCATTTACATGTATAACCTCATCTTGATATTTGCTAGTGTATTTTAGAAGATTATATATTTTGTAATTTAATCTTTCAAGATCTAAACAAAACTCCCACTTGCCTTTAACAATTTAAAGATTACCTTTAAATAGTTTATCAAGTAGAGCAACAATACATTGTTCTCTTTTGGGATATTACAAAAAACATTGACAGTTCCTGACTTTAGTTTGTTACAACCCACTTTACAAGTAGTTTAACAAATTTAGAACTTCATTATAAGACTTAATGTGATTCATCACATTCCATGGTGTCTTATCAATCTTCTAGGTTGGAGTCTTATTGAGTATATTCAATCTATACTCAATCTACTAACTAGGGCTGCAATCAAGCCAAGCTTTTATCAAGCAACTCGAGCTCGAGCTTGACTCTATCAAGCCAAGCTTTTATCAAGCTCAAGCCCAAGCTCAATCCTAATAAAATGGCTCGAAACATATAACAAGCCAAGCTCAAGCTTTTGATAGCTTGGCTTGAGCTTTTATCAAGCCTTAGTATATATATATATATATATATACATATATATATATATCTTTTTATATTAAATTCATATAAGTAACTAAGGGCTGATTTGAATATTATTCTAGTTATAAGGATTTACTTCATAAAAAATTATTTAATATACTCTTGAAGGACTTTTATATGGTAAATAAAGTTTTAAATATTTGTAACAGCGATATCTTAAACCATTGATATTGCTTACTTGCTTTATATCTAAAGCGAATACAAGTTTTTAGTTATGAATCGTGAATATTAATAGACCAAAATATATACTACTATTAGATAATTTTAGCTTTTGTTAATACTTAGTATATCGATCATAACATTAATTAGTACTTTGGCATATGTTTCATTATAATGTTGGACTTAGTACAAAAATGTTATTGTTGGTTTTATTACTGTTAAATTAATTTAATTTGGTTTTCAAATGTGGTTGTAGTTTGTATGACTTTATAAACATATATATTTTGATGACTTTGTCTATCAAATACAATATTTTTGTATACATTCAAGCTTTTCAAGCCAAGCTCAAGCTTTGCTCGAAACCTATTCAAGCTAAGCTCAAGCCCAAATGATTAAAGCTTGACAAGCTATCAAGCCAAGCTCAAGCCTACTATTTTTGTTTCAAGCCAAGCTCAAGCCTTGTTGAGCTCGAGCTCGGCTTGACTCGATTACACCCCTACTACTAACCTTGATAGCTTTTGGAAGAAACTATAGTTATCTTGAATCAAACATGCCAATAGATTTTGATTCTTCTAACTGAACATACCATAAAACTATGGTATTTCATTAGAATTAATATTGTAAGATAATCTAACAATATTTTAGATAACTATCTACTCTTTGGCTTATCCTATTTACCAACAAAGTAAAACTTAATGGTACAATAGAATTACCAAGTCAATTGCATGCATTATAACACAAGTATTCTTGACCAAGTCAAAAGACATACAAGTTATAATCCCACTATACGTTATAAGTCATTGATCAACTCATTGACTTCATGCATATGTCTTAAAACATAGCAAGTTAACGTCTTACTTTATATATTGTAAGTCTTTAAAAGACTTCATGTTTGTGACTTTATAAAGTCATAAACATTTATAATTAAAGTAATTATGAACACCACCTCAGGTTTCAATTAATATTTCAAGTTAATATTTACTACATATATTTAAGTCATTCAACGAATACTTAAATTCAAAGTAGTATTAGATTACTTCATTTAATTTATGTCATTCCATGAAATGTTCAACGTAAGAAACTGCAAAATCATCCATGCTCGTTCTCACGACACGTGGGTATTTTACCTTGGGCTACAATCTAGTTCAAGTTCTCACGTAACATAAATTGTAACTACAAGTGTTTCTTAATTATTGAATGACATAAATATTTAAAATAAAGTAGTCTTTGTTATCATCTTGACACATGTTCTGAATAGGGCAATCATACACATTTAAATGTATAATTCCTATTAGAACGTTACTCTCTTACTTTATGGTCAAGAGAATCTATTTAAATCATATTTATATGTGTTGTACCTTGCACACAATAAAGATTTCTCCCACTTGTGCATGAAACAACATCATGTAGCATATAAACAACACGATACACGTTCGTTTATTTGATTAATATGATTTGTGTCATAGATATAACAAGTAGATGTAGGACTATATGGATTAGTAAGGAAACGCACATGACTCTCCTTAAAAACATAAGTGCCTACAATTGGAAAGTAATTATCTTTGAAGATAATCTGGGTTACTACACAGGAAATAAGGCTTGTAGCTCCCACTGAATTAGAAATCATTAAAACAACTTCTTATTCAGTAATGCAACACAAATGCTCCCACTGAATCTGACAACATTGTAAGTGTTGCATAACCAGTGAAAACAACTTGCTTGCTATTTACTTTCCTACACCTTTAAAGAACCATACGTAATCATTACTAAGGTACTAAAAGGTGTATTCTACTATATGAATGATGGGTTATCCACCAATGTTATTAACTTGAAAATTGGGTATGCAATTTCTTTCTTAACAGGCCTACCATTCCCATACTGGTATGTAGTACCTTTAAAGCTAAAGCAAAACAACTAGATAAAATATGCTAGTTTGCCTTTTACCAATTTTCGCGGTAATTAGTCTAGCTTCTAATCTAGTAACTCATATACATGTTTTCCAGTTAACCAACATTCATGTTGTTACAAAGGATTCATTCACCAAATGAGGGTAATGAAATCTTTATGGAAAATAAGATGTGCAATTCATTGCTAAGAGTTACATTAGAATTTAGACAATTCAAATGTTCCTATTATACCTTTCTCATTCATGAAAAGGAATAAGATTGAGTCTCATGCTTCTCCCATGGAAAAGAGACTTCGTTTGTCTTATCGGTAAATTATTCTCGATCAAACATTTGTTTGAAAGCAGAGTGGATCAATTTACTAATCAAAGACTAAACCTCGTTTATGGTTAAATGTTGCATTTATACATTCAAAAGAATTACAAAATTCAATTTTAGTATTTTCGATAATTAACCTTTTCAAGAAAATTAAATACCCATGGTTCATAAACATATAACCATTTAATTTTCACTGAAAACTAGGATCCAAGTTGTCATAATCTCATCACGTCAGTTGATCTGCTAGTAATGAACCTTATACAAAGTGGTAGAGCTTTTGCTCAATTGCCAATTTCAATTGCAATTCCTAGATTTATGGGATTTACATATAGCCAATTTCAATTGCCATGTAAACATGTTTTAACCCATCTTATGCCTTGAGTTGCCAGTTCTCAGTACAAAACTCAATTAAGTTGTCCAACTTAAGAAACTGCAAAATCATCCATGCCCCGTTCTCACGTCACGTGGATATTTTACCCTTTGATTACGATCTAAATCACGATCTCACGCAAATAAAAGGTAATCTCAGGTGTTTCCGTTTCGTTGGATGGCATATAACTTAAATTAAGCGTAATAATTTTGATGTCAAATCAAATATGTACAAAGATGTCATGCATTCATCTTCGTAACATAGGTTTTATTAAAACATTTATATCTTGTTTTAATGTATAAGCTTTTCATCATCAAACTTTAATTGAGGTATTGGTTTCACCAATCAAGGAATTTAGTGTTAATTATCATCCATTATACCGTACTTTTGCATAAGTGTAAACACTTAGTGTTTCGGGTAATTATCACCGAAATCTGGGTTATTCGAGACTGAATTAGGTAGTCGGATAATATATATGGTTATAGAATTAAGCGAATAAGATCCAATCCGAAACTCATCTTATGTCATGTAATAACATATAACGTTAAAACTTTTAAATTTTAATTACTATTGCAGAAGCATAAATATTTGTCAACAACTACATGTATGAATACTAAATTCTTTAAAGGATAAATCCAACGGGATTTGATGCACAACAATTGACAACTAGATATGACTTGAATATTTCCAATGAAATATTTAAATAGTCATTAGACGTGACTCGAAAGACGTTTTGAACAGATGTAAATTATGAAACTTACAGAATGTGTTCCATCATTTCTAGACCTAAGCGTAAGTAGTTGAATGGTTCATGTTTGAGGATGTTTTAGCAAAAGATAAATTTTCTCTTGAGTGGAGGTTGTGAAACACTCTTTAACTCAATTGTATTTTCAAAATACATTTACGTATTCTTTCTTTGTCATATCATCAGTTGTTTACGTAAATGTGATTAAATTCTATTTTGATTTATTCGTCTGTTTATCTTATATGGTTTCTCTTGAATTACTAGTGTTACAAAAACTCTGAAAGCTTTTATTAATTAATTACATCGTCATTTTTGAAAAGTAAGCAAGTAAGCCGATTTAAATACAAAAGGACTAAAAAAATGTGTTATTTAGGAAGATAAAATTAAATAAAATATAAATTTTATATTACAATGCATCTAGGTTATTTCTAAAAATAAAATCTTAAAAAAATAAGTCTACACACTTACTCTAAAATGAAGGCTTATAATTGAATACATCAAATTAAATTACATACAGGTTTCAAAGCTCATTATTAAAAACGTGTAACCGCTAAAAATCATTATTAACAATAATGATTATTAAAAACATATAACCGCATCTACTATATAAAATATACACAAACCATTTCAAATCTCTCTCACACACATATAAAATATCAGCAACAAGGCCGAATGTAATAATTTAAAATACGTAGCTAAACAGAAATTAAAATACATAAAGTTATTGTTAAAAAAACATATAAATGGAAAACATTTGTTCGCTATAAAAATTAGTCATAGAGTACCATTTGCCACATTACGCGAGTATCATTCTAGTAAACATAAATTAAGCAAAAGAAATAAGCCAAATCCCTAAGCTCCCAAAAACCTAGTACCCGTTTGGTTGGAGGGTTTATAGCGGGTCCAATGGGTTGATGGTAAATAAAATGTGTTTGTTTCACTTTAATCTTCTTTTCAAACGTAGAGGTTTTCACAATCCACATCAATTAGATGGGGGTTTACCATAAAATTGTGGGACCATATATTTTCTACTCACAATAATAATTTTTATAATAATATTTAACTACAATTTTATTTTCTTATAATAATATAACTTTATGAAATCATATTTTAATATATTTTCTCTCTCATCAAATCCTAACCTAACACTGCGTTCTCAAGTTTGTTTTGGAAGGAAAGAAAGAAAATGAACGAAAACAGAAAAATTGTTGTGTTCTCGAGTTTTATCATACTAAAAAGAAAGGAAATAGGAAGGATCTAATAGGAAAATTAAGAGGTTTTTTCCTACAAAATTTTTCGCTCAAATATGGGTGGATTTGGAAGAAAACAAATTTACACATAAACTATTTGTTACTCCGTATAAACTAAGTTATATAACCTTCATTATTTTATATATCTTTTGTTATAGATATATTTCTATGTTTAAAAAGGCATAACTATAATTTTTTCTTTTTTTCTTTCTTTTCCTTCCAACTCGAGAACACAACTTTGTTTATTTTCCTTCTATTTCCGTTTATTTTCTTTCAACTCGAGAAAATGAAATATAAATGCAACTTTCCTTTCTTTCCACTTCTTTTCTTTACTTTTCTTTACCTTTCATTTATGTTCCACAAAAAACAACAACTCGAGAACTGAGTGTAAATTCTAGTCTTAATCTTAATCCAAATCCAAATCCTAAATCTAAACCTACCTGCAAACCAAACGGCCCCTGGCTAACCCAAGGTAAAAAAGCAACCCATTTACAGGTACTTGTTTTTTCTCATATAAACTTACTGTATTACGTAGTGTCGTAGTGTGGTATATTTTTATGCTAATTTTGACATCCCATGTAATTTATAGATCAGTTAATTATAACCCTTATCCAAAACCCACAAACAAACTCTTTCATCTTTTCTATGCCCATGCACATATTGAAAATTACACAACTGGTCCTTGGAATTTCAGAATTTACATGGTTGGTCCTTATGATAACTATTGGATTACTAAACAAGTCCAAACCAATTTAACATAACCATTACCCTTGGCCCATTTATATATCACAAGCCCAAGTCCAATATCCGGTTAATACCCGTTTCACTTAATATCCAATCCATACCCGTCCCCTAAACTTACCCACCCGGTCAAGAAGTCAAATCCAGTAAAAATATAAAGGGGCAATTGCATATATACCCACTAAAACTTGCATATTTGCATATATACCCAAAACATGCTTAACTTGCATTGTACATCATGCATTAAAAACTTGTATTTTGGGGAAATATGCAAGTTTTCAAGTTTTAGTGGGTATATATGCAATTCTCCCAAATATAAAAGTATCCCAAAGTTTACCTGCCTAGATTTACCCCAAACAAACCCAGGTTCAAGAACCCTAATTTACCCTTAAAACCAATTGAACTCAATCACTCAAATTAAGGGCAAACTTGTACTTATACCTGACACACACTGACACACGGATGCCAGCTTGGTAATCCGTGTGTCAATCCACCCAATTTCTCATCTCTGATTGGTCGAAGATGCGTGGTGAGATTGATCTAATGGCTTAGATGGATTGAGTAATGTGTGGGATAGAAAACGCTCAGAGAAAGCACAATTGGATTCTAGACTCTTCTTTCAGCTCAAGCTCGAGTATAAAAACCCCTTCTGATTCACATTGTAATCTCAAGTAGTATAGGAGTAGATTAGGAGTAGCTTATTTCTAGTTTTAAATTGTTTTAATGTTTAAATTCTGTATTTGAATCTCTTTTAAAGAAGTAAATTTTAGCTTAATATCTCATTTGTTAATCTCTGTTTTAAATTCAGTTGTTGATTAATAATTTTCAAGGTCTTATAAGTTTTCTGATAGCTTATCTCACAAATACTCAGGGTGCGTTTAGTTGGGGTAACACACACTTATTTTCCACAAAATGTTTTGTGAAAAACAAGGAAAACAGAGATCGCGTTCACATAAGCGTTTTCTAACAAAACGTTTTGCAAAACACAAACTCCCCTATTTCTTAACTTAACAAGGAAAATTACAAAACAAAATTTAGTTGTTTTCCTTTATAACCCACGACCCTCCCTCTCTTCTTCAAAATAGAAAACACAAACATCAACTAAACGCGTCTTCTATATTTTCAAGTGTTTTGTGGAGATAAATTTCCCTTCAAATTTTTACAAAACTAGAGATAGAAAACAAGAGAATTTTTTCTCCAACTAAACGCACCCTCAGAATCTACTCTTAAATTTCCATTCAGTCAATAAAAGTCAATCATTATGATTAAATGTTGCTGTTCTGCTGAATTGAATATGGATTTGGGTTGAATCAGAATCATTTTGGGTTGATACTCAGGTTTAGGATAGTGGTTAAATAATCTCAAGTAGCATGTCATTGTGACAGGACCCTGTAAGTCCATGATTCTGTCTTTAATTTGATTCAGTAGTGAAATTATTGTTTGGTTTGATTTATTTTGTTCAACTTAGTTTAATACTGCTATTATAATCAGATGGCTTTGTTTGTTTTTTTCAAAGAAGCTCTTTTTTCCTCTTTTGTCTGCAGGCGCGCAGACATAATCCTTGAAGACCGTTTGTTTTTTTTCAGACATAAGAGGCTAAAATCTCTTCTTTCCTCTTCTACCATGCAGACATAAATTTCCTCTTTTTTCCACTTCTACTAGTGAAAAAGGAAAAAAATAAGAAGAAAAGGAAAGAAGTACTTAAATAGTACAAAAAACAAACGGTCTTCTTCTTGCAGATGAAGAGCTTAAATGTACCTCTTCTTCTGCAGACATGGTTTGCAGATGAAGAGATAAAAAACAAATGACACCTTAGAGTTGCGTTTAATCTCTGCATATTAGTTTGACTTTATTTGAGTTTCTAGAGAATTAGTGTTTCTAGAAAAGCCCTTTTTTTATGATGCGTATAAGCTGTTCGATGAAATCACTTAATGAAAATATTGTAGAAATGAGTATAAATTATTGAAAATATGATAGAGAATTAGTGTAGAAATGTGTTTTATTGCTGTCATTTTGGAACATTATGATTCGATTAATTCCGTTGTTATATAAAGCTTTAGTGTACATAACAAATGATTGAAAGCTTATTGCTATGTTTTTTTATTAGTAGACTCTTGTTAAGTGTCAAATGTGTTGTTTTTAGTTTAAGTTGAAGTCTTTGCTGAAGAAGATGCTGTAAGGTGAAAATTACAAGGCTTCGGAACTTACTTTAATTTTTCGTTAATGGACTAGGCATGAATTTAGTCATCTTATGTGCGGGTTAAAGTTTAACTGAGTTTTAATAGTTTGAACTTTCTTGGACAAGTTTAGTTTTTTCTTATCTTTCAAAGTTCAGAAATCATGTCTCACTTCAAACTCTTATGTTCAATTTATTGTCGCATTTTGTGATCTTATCTGCACCACTCTATTTTATTGGGTGGTAAAGAATACGAATAATGGGAACGTTTAATATAAATGTTTGCAGGTAGGAAAAGGAACGTGTCAGTAACTCAAGATGGCAACGAATTCTGCTTCTAATTGCTTTCGTTGTATGTACTTTTATCTTCTTTTGCTTGAGTAATTTCAACTAGTTTTCCAGTACCATGCTTGTAACTGCTACACCTTTACAAGGTCAATGCTCGAATATCGTACTTCTTTTGTATCTGCCTTTCTCGCTATTAAATGTCAGAAATATAGGGTTTACTTGTAAGAAAGCTACTTGTTCATAACCAATGATCACACGTCTATATAAAGCTACACTGTTAATCTTTAACTGTCTCATTGCTGGCATGTAGGTGTTAATCTGTAAGTTTATGAAATAATCGAGGGTTGTCTCATTGTACATTGACTTTCATTTGTGGCAATATGTAAATTTATTAGTAATTTAATAATGCATATTGATTTGTCACAAAATTCGTCATATTTTCACTTAAATAGAACAAAGTTATTGGCTCCGTTAAGCCAAATAATGCATATGAGAACAGATCAAATGCACCGACCAAACATTGTAGTGAGAAGTCTAAACACGCTCATATCTAGTTATTTATATGAAGGATACTAATAAAAACTTATGCTTACATGAATCATAAATATAAGATATAGCATGTGTTGACTTGTCTCCGTTGTAATGATCATCCCTTATATAGATGGTTCAAAAGTCTGCATACTTCATTTCGATATCCCGTGTTTTTCTCGTACAAGGATCTAGGAAAGCTCATTGTTCCAATATTAAATATGCAATCCCAAAAGTTGCATCTTCTGTTCCTTGTGGTTGTTTCTGACACTTGCGAGTTCGAGCACTGTTTCCATCTTACTTGATGTTCATCATACATCCCTTTCAAGTCCCTGATTAGTTATGGTGCCAACTTTGGAATTTGTACCTTAACAAACTCTTAGTCTTTGTAACTAGTGGTTGCTTGTATAACTTAAGATTTGCTATTTTATCGATAGTAAATCTCTATTTGGCAAGCTTAATCTCTTTTGATTATTTGATTTCTGTTATTAGTTTTTCGTGTTCTGAGTTTTGTCCTATTATATGCATGAAACAAAATCAAACTAGCTGGACATTCACTGTTGCGGGGCCTCAACAACGTGTCGCCAGGAATGCTAAGATCACAACGGGAGACTTCCTGCAATAGTTTCTTGGCTCAGGTCTGCTAATCTATTTGAGAAAGTGCTGACCCAATCATTCATTAATGGGTCGATTTGGTTTATGGTTTTATCTTTAATGGGCCAAATGGGGTATATTAAAATAATCAACTTGAAAGGATATAGGTCAAATGGGAAGAAAGTCACCAAATGTGTACTTTATGCATCAAACATCCAAAATTAATCTATACAAAAATATATAATTTTTTTACAATTAATTATGTTTTATAACCATATTGCCACTTATACATCTGCTTTGCGTTAGCCAACTTAATTGGTTTACTTCACTGTACAACATTTCTTTATTTTGTTTCTGTTACAGCAAATAAGGACTTTCATACAAATGAGATCCAATCTGAAAGTGGTGGACAACTCAGGGGCAAAACGAGTTATGTGCATACAAGCTTTGAAGGGGAAGAAAGGAGCTAGATTAGGAGACACGATAGTAGCATCAGTGAAGGAAGCCCAACCAGGCGGAAAAGTAAAGAAAGGACAGGTCGTGTATGGTGTGGTTGTTCGAGCTGCCATGCAGAAGGGTCGGTGTGATGGGAGTGAGGTTAAGTTTGATGATAATGCTGTTGTACTTGTCAACAAGCAAGGTGAACCAATTGGGACCAGAGTTTTCGGCCCGGTTCCACATGAGCTAAGGAAGAAAAAGCATGTCAAGATACTCAGTCTTGCTCAGCATATTGCATGAGGTATGAATCCTTCTAAGCTTGTTGTTTCTCCTTCTTTCCTCCCTGTTCACTGTTCAAGACACAAGTAACATCAGAATTTATAGGTGGCAATTTTAACCCCTATACAGCTTTACTTACGAATTGTTATTCTTGGTCATGTTTGTCTCTAGTAGGTTTAAGTGTCTGAGAGCTAAATGATAAAAACAGCTTAATGGAAAACAGGGCAATGGGTCAAAAAGGTCAAAAGTTTCGTAAATGTAAATTAAATGCATAAACCTCCTCATTCATTTAATTTAAAAACTTAGATTATTACCGAAGTAATCTAATTATTATAATCTCGCAAGACACTATTTTTCTATTAAAAGTTTGGCAAAACAGTCTTTGCCAACTCGATTATTATAACCTATACGGCCTTACCTAAAAAGGAGTCTGTTTTGACTAGTTGCACGATAAGACCATTCTTCCACTTCTATTAAAACTAGATTAAAAATGGTCAAAACAATTCAGTTTATGACAAACTAGCAAAGAATCCCGCAAGATTCCTTGCGGATTGCTCTGCCAGAAAATCTTCAAACCATGCGAGTTTGGTTTATTTGCAGCGGATGTGGGATTCACATGATGAAAGTTGGACGTTTTTATGGAGCAACCACAAAAGCGGCTTGACATGGAGCTCTTTTGGTGCAAAAATATAAGCCTCGCAAGGTAGCAAGGAATCTAGTGGGGTTCCTGGCTATTGTTTTTCATAAAGGGATTTGTGTGTCTATTTATTAGTAGGCCTTTTTGTTTCTTTTCTGGTTAGCATTATAACTGAAGGTATGGCCAAATCATATCAAGACCACCTACCTTATGGGCCTTATTTCGGCAAAGCCCATATGATTTTGGTTACTTTCGTAAGGACTAAGATCGATAACTACACCCGTTAAGCTCAAAGGGATGACATCACACTAAAAAAAAAAACTGAATAACATTGTAACACTGATTTGTTTGTTAGGACCATAAGCCTAATCATGTTATGCATTTAAGCATCAATTAAATAAATTGAGCATGACATGTATCTTTTATAATCATTTAAGAGTTAATTGCATTTTTGGTCCTTGTGATTTGGCCAAATTGCAGAATTATGGGTATGCAGATGGTTAGCAATTTCTTTAGGTTTGACTTTTAATTGTCCACATTCTTATGAGGTTACGTTTAGCTTTGGTTACTTTTAATGCAAATTATTCACACATCAAGCTTAGTCAATCTATAAAAATACACAATAATGACATGGTTTCATAGTTAATGCAAATGGATATAATTCCAAATGCATAAAATTGCATACTTTTCAAAGCATGAGAACTACAGTTAGACACACACACACACACACACATGTTTTTAGAGTACATAACTTGTCCATAGGAAATAAACCAGATGAAACATTGTCTAGCTAATTAGCATAATAGAATTGACCTATGGTGAGGCCATCATTCTTTTCAGTGCAACATGCTGCCTAGTCATTCTTCGTGTAGCGGGTTGGGTTGAAGCGGCTGCTTGCACATCATTGACTACTGGTGAGAATCGGACTGTGATTGATCATGTTCTTTGGGATTGACCTGGGATTGCTCATGCGTGATGGGATCGACAATTGCTTCATTTTGATGTTCTTTGGGATTGAGAGAGGATTCATCTTGTATCACTGGATCTTCTGGTGCTTCATCTTGATGTTGTTGGGATTGAGACAGGGATGCATCATGTATGATGGGATCTTCGGTTGCTTGATCTTGATTTTCAGATTGAACACCACTTCCTTGAACTACACTAACTTGACTTTCAACAACACATGTACCCTTATGATGTGTCTTTTTCTTTGCTACTTTGTTACCTTTAGGATGTGTCTTTTTGTTGCGGCTTTTGTAGGCACTTGTTTGACATTTCCCTTATTGCCGGTTCGACTACTTTTCACTCCACCATACCTAGACATGTTTTCGGTTGTGTCGGCAATGCCACAAATACTACACTTAACACTCTTCCAAGCCCTTGCGACTTACCATTCTTCACAATCTGTTCACTTTCGGTAGCTATCCTAACTCTTTTCTACCTCTTGAGCTAGGCGGCTTTGTTTGATTTCGATTGAAACAATTGTTTTTGGCCACCGATTGATTTTTCCCAATGTTATTGCTAGTTATAGGCTCGACATGGTGATGGTAGGTTGCCTCCCAAGTGAGAAGATAGTAACAAGGATGAGCCCATGTTTCTACAACTCCTACTTGTTGCCCATTTAAAGCCATATTCCAATTGGTAGCAATAGCATGTTTACATGGTAAACCTTGTTATCTCAACTTCTGCAAGTACAAGACTTTTCTACAACATTAACTACACATTGGTCACCCCATGGTCCACTAACCTGAAATTTAGTTCCCCCATTCCATAAAACATTATATTACTGACCTCTTTCTTAATACCCTTTAGCATGTGTTGTGCAGTTGGTGTTAGTGGCCCATCACTCTTCTCAATCAACACAAGAACATGCATTATCCTCTTCATATAGTATTCCCTGATGTATTCTAAGGCTGTAATAATTGGTTTGTTTAAACCCTTAATTATTTTGTCATGAAACACTTGACACATGTTGTTAAGTAACATATTAGAAGTAGCTCTCCCTAAAGATAAGCGTAATAAACATGTATTAATTATAACTGTTTATAGTGCATTAACAAATACAAATTAACTGAAACAGATAGATGACTTACATGAAAAATGTGACCTTGACCAATGGATCGGTAGTATCTTACTTAACCAATCATGGGCTGGTTGATTAAATTTCTTGAAATCATCCATAGCTTTCTGAACTGCGTACAATAGTTGAAAGGCTTGTTGCACATTTCACATATGCTCTTTGTAGGCCCTACATTTCCATTGAAGTTTCATTTTCTCATGAGATGCTTCTAATCTCACGTGTTACACTTCTGAAAAACATCTGACATAAGCTCTACTTATATCCTTTGTCAAATATGTTTACCGTCTGTTTCAAAACAGAGAGACTTAATTTCATGAACAAATTAAAGGAGTACCTTTTGCATGTTAGTAATAAAAGTGATGCTTGAGATTGGCTTAAGTTCTATATCATCGGATAAGCATGAAGAAACCAAGTCCATGATCCTATGTTTTTGATTCAGCGAAAGCATAAGCTAAAGGTACATACCATTGTTTTGCTATCAATTCCTTGTGTCATCAGTTGAACATTCAGGACCATGAATTGGAAAAGCACCCGGCCCCAAAAGCGATCTCCCTTACTTTAAATCCTTCATTGATCCGCCTAAAAAACATCACTCTCTTGAATTCTCGTTGGAAGAGTCTCATCTGTAGGTCGTTCCCACATAATATCAGTGTTGTATTAGGGTTTATCTTCTGCAACTCTTGAACATAATCTCTTAACATGGTAAATTGTAGCTTGAATTGACCCTTGATGGCTGTTATTGCTAAGTTTTTGGCCATAATACCTTGCAGGGACACTTCAAGCTGTATTGGTTGTAAGTTTATTATGCCTGAGACTTGGCAGGAACGATGGATTGGTTTCAATTTGTGTGTAATTTGCTTTGAGATATAGTTAAGGTCAAAGCTCACGAGTGCCCTTGATTGCAAACAAGTGTGTTGCTCATTATATGTTTTGACTCGCCATGTACTGTCTCACCATTCACGTCGACAAACAATAGCCATGGGCAGAGTATTTGTGAAGGGTCATTTTTGCCAGAAAGCAATGCATTTATACCCCTTCTGTTTAATGGACTTGTAGATGGGCCTATATCCAAATTCCTGTGACCTTCACTTGGGCTTGAAAGTGGAACACAACCCTTACATCCACTTTTATTCTTGTTTTGTCATTCTTCACAAAAAACAACTCCCTCATAGTTTCTATTGAATGCTCTCTTACCTTAGTTTTGACATCCATCGCAAAGAGGAAACTCACCAGAATAGAAGAATGGTATAGACCTTACAAAGTCCCTCTGTTGGAAAGAAACATACTCAATGCAAAATACATCATCAACCATCATGTAAATCATTTTCCAAATGCATGTCATCAATTATATTACCGGTTGTTCCTGCTGACCTAACTCATTATTACTCACCGCTGACCATAGCAAGTTGTGCATCATTCTCCTAAAAAGTATTCTCTTCATTTGCTTGAATTGAATCATCAACTGCATTGCCTAAGTCACTAGTGTCACTCACTTGTAAGAGAGTAACATCAACAATGGATCATGTTCCATGTTATTGGCATAAAAAGATGCACATCCTACAAAATGATTATCCCGAGTCAATTGAAACAGAGTTACATCAACATCAGAGCTCCTCAAAACGTTATTGACATCATCTAGTGCTCTTCCTACTTTCTCTAAGTGCTTCCCCTGAGTCAATTGAAACAGATTTACATCAACATCATGCTCCTCAAACCCATTATTGACATCAACTAGTGCTCTTCCTACTTTCTAAGTGCTTCCAAGTCACTCGAATAGATTAACCTCAAAATTATCAGTTCTTAATAGCATTGTCCTCTTCAATAAGTACTAAAGCATGCTCACAAGCAGAACAAAGTTGGCTAGCAAATGATGTGTATAGGGTGGAAAATGCAGGCTCAATGTTTGGCAAATTTCTAGATTCACCAATATCATTGAGGTCCATAGGCACTTGTGTAAGTTGCATAAAAGGATCTAGTGTAGGCTCATTATCAATATCATCTAACACCAATCGTGATACAACAAGATTGGAATAGCGCAGTGAGCAACTTTTCTCCTATTTTCATCCATCTCCCAAAAGGCAGTCTTAATAGATTGTGGAGACATTTGACGCTCTAATCTTGTCTTACCTATTTCCACACATACGCATCTATCAACAACTTATGGTTTTTGACAACATCTTCAACAACTCAACATTAGCATCTTCACGCTAAACTAAAACAATTCATTCAAAGGAACAACAAGGCTTAAGAAAGTAGAAATAATTGGTTTGTCCATTCTCATAACCGATTTGGGTCATGAGAGCATCCATTTCATCAACGGATATGATGAGTGTGTAAATACTCATCATTTTTGGTCAAATCTGAACTGCCAAACATTTAAAAACACCTTAAATGCATCAAAATGATAAAATATCACAAATAAGTGTTTTATGTATTTTAAATGCAAAAATACCAAAATCGATAAAAACATATCAAGTTTGCATAATTGGCGCTTTAGTCCCCAAGTTTCAAAAGTTGTCAAAAATAGTCCCTGGTAAATCAAAATAAAACAAATTATCATTTAAGGTCCATGGAATTCAAAAGTTGTCAAAATAAACCCTTCAAAGTTTAGTTTTGCAAAATGGCGCTTTGGTCCCTAAAGTTTCAAAGATTGACGTAAATTACCCCTGACAATTTTATTTGAAAATTATCTTTTATGGTCCTTGTACTAATGAAACTTGGCATGTTTGGCCCTTTTGAGAAGTTTTGGAAAGTTACAATTTCACCTCAAAAATCGAAATTACAAGAATGATCCTTGTGATTAAAATACCAAGTCCACCTAAACCAGCCTTGAACCCCCGCCACTCCACTTGACCCCTGCCACTCTATTTGAACCCCCATCACCACCAATAATAAAAACGACCCCTTTTTTCCCTCCTCCTCCTTTTCTCTCCAACCTGAACATCATCTCTTTACCCAAAGAATCCCACCATCCCAAAACACTCAACCTCACCACAACCTTTTACCCAAGATATCCCAACTCCCAAAACCCACTCACTATCCATTACCCCTCTTCCCCAAATTCCAGCTCAGCAATCCATGTCAAGAAGACCAATCAATGGCTCGGATTTGTTCCCATCTATACCTAACTGTTGGATGGCTAGGATCACCAAGAAGCACAAAATGGCTCTTAATGTTTACTCTCACACAAGAAACACAAGCAAAGGACAATGAAGACCCCAAGACCTTAGTATAAATAGTAATCATGTAGCCATTTGATGAGGCACCTAGGAATTTTTAGTCGTTTTTATATCTAGATTGTTGTTTTAAATTGTAGTTTTCTTTTTAATTAATGAAAAGTTCTTATTTCCTTATCAAATTTTGTCTGTAAGCACTTTAGTGCTTATTAGCTTGTTGTTCTTTATTTTCATTTCTAAGTATCAATTTTAAGGTATGAGCAAGTTTTACAAGAAAAAAAAATCCAAGTAATCTACAAAAGAAAAAAGAAAAAAAATTCAGTTAACACCCAAAAAGGGTGTTTGGTTATTACTTGTAAATTGGTCCAAAGCACATTTTTACCTGTTTTACTTACAAAGTCAAACGTACCATAAGGTGTTAGTTGAGTCTTAAAGTGAAAACTGACTTGACAAAGTTTTGTGCAAAATGTGAAAAAAGGTCCTGCTTTTTAAATCTCTGCACTTAGAAGAAAACAGCATCTAGAGCTGCTGTTTGTGGTGTCCTTTTGATCTATTTAGGTGTAAAAAAAAGGTGTCAATCTTAATTTTCCCAAGTCCCTTTATAACCAACTCACTTTGGTTATATTTTTGTACATCAAATAATAGTCTGGCATAATCAAAGTTGAGCTCAAAATCTGTTTCTTGACCATTTTTGGTTCTGCTCCAGCAGCCAACACAACCCTAACCATGCTGATCTAGCTCAATTTTAAGCTTTAAACAGTTTTTTTTTGGGTCCTTATTGTAAATTTAACATCTATGCTAGCTTAACTTTACTTGTGCAGCTTTGTATTGCTTTCAAATGCTCCACCTCATTTTAAAATAAGTGCAAATTGCACCCTTGGCCGTTTCTCATTTCACCACCGCAGATGCATTGTGTCTCTCTTTTCATTAGCTTTTTCTGCTTATCAGAGATTAGGTAGCTTAATTAGGTAATTATTAAGTAGCTTGAATATAGTGTAGTTAGTAGCTTAGGATTTAGCTTATTAGATTTCCCTTGGTGCTTATTAGGATAGATTTAGTGCTTATCTCTACTTTACTTAGTTTTAAGATTTCCTAGCTTATTCTCATTTGCCAACTGCTTTTCCCTTTTTTGTAGCTTAATTGATTCATTTGCAATTAGCTCATTTTAAATTTGAATTGCTTATTTGCCCTTTGTTCGCTAATCCAACTTGCTTATTGAGCATACTTTTTGCATATAACTGTCCAAAGGGTGTTTGTTTGCTATCTGTTCAAGATCAATAATCTGCTAAATACTTATTGATCGTGTTCTATAAAAAAGATTTTTACAAAAAAAAGGCTTATTTTGATTGTGTCTTCAAAATCCAAAAGGCAAAAATCGAAAAAAAAAAAATAAAGAAAAAAAGGGTGGGAGGCAAGCTCGAACCCGAGACCTCCCAACCTTAGAGTGATAGTGTACCGGATGCCAATTGCCCTTGGGACTTCTTTCTCGTTCAATCTTTACAACAACAATGTGTTAAATGCTTTGGCCATTTGAGTAATAAGCTCTTAAAGCTTATTTTCAACTTAATTTACAAAACAACCAAACCTGCTTCTTATTTTTCTTAGATTCTTTTTAGTTAGAAGCACTTTCTCGCGTGAATTTTCGATTTTTCAAAAATAGTTTAGTATTTTATCATTTAATTAGTGTTTAATCATTTTAATTCGTAGTAATTAATTTAAAAGTCAAAAATACCCGTCTTTTTCTAAAATTATTTTAGTCAATTAGACGTAGGAAAATTATTTCGCACCAGCTTTAAATTGCAAAAATTTTTACGCTTATGGCTCTCAGTTGTTTCCTCGGTTTTTATGTTTTTACGTTTTAGCACCCTAGGACTTAGTTTAGCCTCGTTTTATCATTTCATAGGCTTAGTAGTAGTTAGTTTGTAGTTTATTAGGGTTCCCTTGCCTAATTACTTTCTCCGTTAATTAATTTGTAGAAAACGTAACTCAAATCAACAAATCATTAAAACCAATTCAAGTTATAAATCACGAAACTCAACGAATCCTTCCATTCACACCTTGTTGGGACACGACCCGGGAAATCACTTTTCCGGTATCACTTTTATCACACCTGTGAGATTTGGCACGTTAACCCTTTTCCTAAAAGGGTAATTTGTCGTTTACTTAATTTGATATATATTGATATTGTGTTTTTCACCACTCACTTTTCAAACGAATCAAATTTTGAGCGCGGGAGGTCTGTGTTGGCGACAATATCGCGGATTTTTATGATTAGTGACTTGGAGAACCTTCCTCGTGAAGTTATTGTTTTTATAAAATTACAAAAATACAAAAATATTTTTCTTATCTTTGTATATATATGTAAAAGATTAAAAATACAAAAAGATTTTCCTTGTTGTTTTAAATAATATAGAAGACACAATCAATATAACATTCTCAACTGAGGTGTTATCATTATAAGTTCCCGAACAAAAGATTTAAAAATTGCCTTTGTGTCGCCTTGTGTTTTGTTTACTTACTTCCGTTTAACAAATGCGGGCGGGTATAAGGACGGCCCGACATTAAATTGGGCTGAAAAGAGACGGTTTTTAATAAGCTTCACGCTGACCTAATAAGTTCTCCCTCCTTTGTATGCTTTTACTTATAGAAGTGATCATTTCACGGGATTATTGGTTTAAGTTCACCGTGTTTTGCCTCGGTCTTGTTTTAATTGAAAGTGTTGTTTGCAGTTTGCATGCGACTCGCCAAGAACTCTGTAGACGAACCGAACCAAGAAAACGCACTCGAGATACGTACTGGCCAACAAATCACAATGACACATAACCAAGGGAACGGACCTCAAGTTCCAATACCTGGTCCACAAGATCCGCTCCCGATTCTAACGATGGAGGAGCTTTGCCAACCCACGATGGATGGACGGGCGGTCCAATTGCCCCTGGCCAACATCGAGGGCCGGATTTTGGACTTAAGCATCACATGATTCAACAAGTCCAAAGTTTTTGCCAATTTCACGGATCACCGGGTGACGATGCCAACAAGCATCTCGACAACTTTCTCACCGTCACCCAAAGTATGAAGCAAAATGGGGTCACCATGGCCTTCGCTTATATCTCTTTCCATATTCCCTGACGCTTCATGCCACCGCATGGTTTGATCGTCTTCCCAAGAACTCAATCCATAGTTTCGATGAAATGATCTCCAAATTCTTGGCGAAATATTTTCCACCGTCGATGGTGACGAACCTACGGAATGAAATCAAGAATTTCGCGAAGATCCCGATGAGTCCTTATTCGAGGCATAGGAACGCTATAAGCTTTCGATTGATCGATGTCCGAACCACAACATGTTGCTTGTCACCCAAATAGATACATTCTATAACGGGTTAACATTGAGACATTGTGACACAATCAATGCCGCTTTGCCGGTGGTACCTTTATGAAAAGGCGACCCGAAGAGTGCTACGATCTCATTGAAAACATGACCGCCCACCACAATTATTGGGATTCCTCAGAGGGAGTGAGTCAAGGAGATCTACCACCCTTCCATCTTCTGAATACACGACTCTCACCAAAAGATTGAAGAAATATCCACCGCCGCATTTTAAAATGGGTCAAATAACAACAATCAACAAGTGAATGTCGTGAACAAGAGTTGTGAAACTTGTGGTGGTCCACACCCTTATTTTGATTGTCCATTCCCAAGTGGCTTCACTCAAGAGAGCGTTTATGCCGCCGGGTTCCTACAATACGGAGGTAATTCCTACCAACCTAGGGAGACCGAACCTTCTAAGCTATCGTTCTAACAATTACCTTGGACCACCCGGGTTTAATCAAAATCA
This sequence comes from Chrysanthemum makinoi, assembly GCA_910596185.1. NCBI lineage: Eukaryota > Viridiplantae > Streptophyta > Magnoliopsida > Asterales > Asteraceae > Chrysanthemum > Chrysanthemum makinoi. The sequence goes on along the minus strand of OU343219.1, from coordinate 47,259,730 downwards.
GAACAATCAAAATGTGCAAAATAGAAATAATTAGTTCAATCAAAATCGAGTCGAATCGAATTTTCAAAATCAAAATCAAGGTTTTCAAAATCAAGGAAATTTCAAGCAAAACCGATTCCAAGCTCTCAACAAAAACATGCATGCCCCGCCTCCTCAAGCTTCTATTGACATTGCTAATTACATCAAAAGCAATGAAGCTAAGATGGTGTCCATGCAAAATCAAATTACCACTTTGAAGAATGATTTCACTTCCGAGCTTAGAGCTACTAGTAACAAAATTGATCAATCTAATAGCAAGATTGAAAGCATGTTTGCTAGTCTCATGAGTCAAAAGAATCAAGCTTCAACTTCGGGAGCTCTTCCGAGTAACACCGTTCCCAACCCAAAGGAGAAGTTGAATGCTATTACTACTCGAGTGGTAAATCTTATGAGGGACCCTCGATGCCTAATCCTTCCCCGGTGAGGGATGTGGAACGAGAAACCGAGGTATCAAAGGACAAGGTGCATATCTCAAGCCCACGGTACCGACAAGTCCAACCTCCTGGTCTTACTCCAATCCGAACCGTTGTTCCGATGACCATTCCTAAGCCTTCACTTCCTTATCCTTCAAGGCTTCATGACCAAAAGCTCGGATAAAACTAGTCAACAAATGGAGAAGCTTATCCAAATCTTTCAAGATTTGCACTTCGAGATTAGTTTCGCGGACGCTCTTCTTCTAATGCCAAAGTTCGGTCCAACAATCAAAAATTTGTTAAATAACAAAGAAAAGATTCCAAATGGCTAAAACTTCTTGAACTTAGAATTGTTCGGGCGTTATCCTTAAAAGCTTCCCGAAAAGTTAGGAGACCCCAGAAAATTTCTCATTCCATGTGATTTTCAAGGCATAGTTCAATGCTCCGCCTTGGCCGATCTTGGTGCTAGCATTAACTTGATGCCACACCCATGTGGAAAAAGCTTTCATTACCTCCGCTTACACCTACATGTATGATCCTCGAGCTTATGACCGCACAAGTTCTCGTCCGCTAGGTATAGCCGAGGATGTATTTGTGAAAGTAGGCAAGTTTCATTTCCTACCGACTTTGTTGTTGTCGATTTGATGCCGATCCTCGAAAGTACCTCATCCTTGGGAGGTGCTTCTTAAAACGGGTCGCATTGATCGATGTTGATGAAGGGGAAATCACTTTGAGGTAAACAAGGAAGCCGTACTTTCAATCTCAATCAACGAAATACTCCCCAATTATGGAGACAATTCGTCAACAAAATTGATGTCCTGACATTGTGTCGGAGGAGTATTCTCAAGAAATTCTTGGATTCTCGAGTGGCAATCCCACTTCGATTGATCCCATCGTTGCTCTTCTCCCCTTCCTCACTCCGTTTGAGGGAAGTGACTTTATTTTGGAAGAGATCGAAGCATACTTGGCTAGTGATTCTGTTCCATGGGAAATTGATCACGCTCCCATCGACATCGAGGGAGATATACTTCTCATCGAGAAGATGCTCAATGAAGATCCTTCATCACTCCCTCCTCAAGAACTTCATAAAGAGGAAATTAAACAATTGAAAAATCTAATGATCCTCCCGAGGTCGAGCTTAAGGACTTACCACCTCATCTCAGTATGCATTTTGGAGGGGACGATAAATTACCCGTCATAATTGCTAAAGACTTGAGTGAGGATGAAAAAGCCGCCCTCATAAAGGTTTTGAAGTCACACAAGCGAGCCATCGCTTGGAAACTTTCCGACATCAAGGGTATTAACCTGGAATTTTGTACACACAAGATTCTAATGGAAGATGACTTCAAACCGCGGTTCAACACCAGAAGGGTGAATCCTAAAATTCATGAGGTTATCAAACAAGAAGTCATAAAACTTCTCGATGCCGGATTGATTTACCCTATCTCGGATAGTCCTTGGTTAGCCCCGTTCATTGTGTGCCCAAAAAAGGTGGCATTACCGTTGTTGAAAATGATGAAAACGAGTTGATTCCAACTCGATTGGTTACGGGATGGCGTGTTTGCATTGACTATTGCAAGTTAAATGAAGCCACCCGTAAAGACCATTTTCCATTACCCTTCATGGACCAAATGCTTGAGAGATTAGCGGGAAACGAATACTATTTTTTCCTCGATGGTTTCTCGGGTTACTTCCAAATACCCATTGACCCACAAGATCAAGAAAAGACCACATTCACGTGTCCTTATGGAACATTTGCTTACCGACGCATGCCCTTTGGCTTGTGTAATGCTCCCGGTACGTTCCAAAGGTGTATGATGGCCATTTTCCATGATATGATCGAAAAGACTATGGAAGTCGTTATGGATGATTTTTTCGTCTGGGGATTCTTTCCAACATGTTCTCTCATTTAGACAAGATGCTTGAACGTTGTGAAAACACGAATCTTTGTCTAAATTGGGAGAAATGTCACTTCATGGTCAAAGAGGGCATTGTCCTCGGCCATAAGATCTCTAAGAACGGGATTGAGGTTGACAAGGCTAAAGTTGACGTCATTGCAAAACTACCTCATCCCACAACCGTTAAAGGAGTTAGAAGTTTCCTTGGTCATGCCGGTTTCTATCATCGTTTCATTCAAGACTAAAATATCCCGCCTATGACCCGACTTCTTGAAAAGGATACTCCTTTCATCTTCTCTAGTGAGTGCATTGAAGCATTTCTAACTCTTAAGAAGAAGCTCACGGAAGCTCCGATTCTTGTTGCCCCCAATTGGGAATTACCATTCGAGCTTATGTGCGATGCAAGTGATTTCGCCATAGGTGCAGCTTTGGGCAACGCAAGGCTAAACATTTCCAGCCTATACATTATGCTAGCAAAACTTTAACCGAAGCTCAAGCACATTACACCACGACGGAGAAAGAATTACTAGCCGTGGTGTATGCTTTCGAGAAGTTTCGGCCATACTTAATTTTGTCCAAAAGCATAGTGTATACGGATCACTCGGCGCTCAAATATCTTTTTGCTAAGCAAGATGCAAAGCCGAGATTGCTCCGATGGATTCTCCTCCTACAAGAATTTGATATCATCATTCGTGATAAAAAAGGAGCGGAGAACCTAGAGGCTGACCACTTGTCCCGTCTTGAAAATCCTCATGAAGGTGTGCTCGAGAAAAAGGAAATAAATGAAACGTTTCCTCTCGAGACACTTAATATGGTATCTCAACGGAGATTCTAGTACCCCATGGTTTGCCGACTTTGCAAACTATCATGCGGGGAACTTTGTTGTGAAAGGGATGTCGTCCCAACAAAAGAACAAAATTTTAAAAGATGTTAAGCATTACTCGACGACCCTACTTGTTTAAGGTTTGTGCGGATCAAGTCATCCGACGGTGTGTTCACAGCCAAGAAGCCGATGAAATTTTAAAGCTTGTCATCATGGACCCACGGGGACAATGGCCCGAACTACACCGCCAAGAAGGTGTTTGACTCCGGTTTCTATTGGCCCACAATTTACAAAGATGCCCATGATCTCGTCAAATCTTGCATACCTCTTCCACTCTCAAAAGAGATGAAATGCCTCAAAATGCCATTCAAGTGTGCGAGATCTTTGACATATGGGGCATCGATTTTATGGGGCCTCGCCTTCTAGAGAACAAGTATATACCGGGCGGCGATTATTTGTCCAAATGGGTAGAGGCGAAAGCGCTACCCACCAACGACGCCCGAGTAGTTGTGAAATTCTTGAAGTCTCTCTTTACCCGTTTCGGAACTCCACGTGCCATCATTAGTGATCGCTGCACGCACTTTTGCAACGACCAATTCGCAAAAGTGATGCTTAAGTACGGTGTAACCCACCGTCTTTCTACCGCGTATCACCCCCAAACTAGTGGGCAAGTGGAAGTTTCGAATCGAGGTTTGAAAAGAATCTTGGAAAGGACCGTAGGTGAAAACCGTGCCTCTTGGTCGGACAAACTTGAAGATGCACTTTGGGCCTTCCGCATCGCTTACAAAACACCCATCGGTGTACTTACAAGCTTGTGTACGGAAAGGCGCGGTCATCTCCCGATCGAGCTCGAGCACAAAGCCTATTGGGCCTTGAAGCATGTAAATTTTGACATCAAGTCCGCGGGTGATCATCGAAAAGTTCAACTCAATGAATTAAATGAACTCCGTGATCAAGCTTATGAGAACTCATTGATCTACAAAGAAAAGACAAAGAAGATCCATGACTCAAAAATCAAGAACTCGCCAACGTAGGCGACCGAGTCCTTCTTTTCAATTCTAGGTTGAAAATCTTCTCGGGGAAACTTAAGACCCGTTGGACCGTCCATTCATCGCTTGCCAAAGTTTTTATATGGCACCGCCGAGTTATCTCAAACCGACGGACCAAACTTCAAGGTGAATGGACATAGGTTGAAGCATTATTTTGGAGGGGACATACCATCCATGGTTGTCCCGGATCTACAAACTTTCCCCATGAACAAATGAATTCGGGGATCGAGTCAAGCTAGCTTCGGGAATCAAAACAAGAGCACACTATATGGGTTTTCACCAGATTGACTTCTTTCTACTTTCTACCACTTAAAGTGTGGTTGCCCCCCGCTGTATATAAAGTTTTCCAAAAAAAAAAAAAAAAAAAAAAATTCAAATAATGGCCGTAGTATTTCCCTCTTACGTTCTATGTTTCGCATAACCGCTTGACTTTGAATATTGAGGGCAATATTCATTTCTAGTGTGGGGAGGAATTCTCACGAATTTTATCATGTAATTATACCACCCAATTCCCTTATTTTTGGCCAAAATTTTTTTTGGAGTAAGTGTTTTGCACTTACTCGTGATACTGTTATCATCCGCCATGTCTAATAAAACAAAGGATTGGCTAATCAGGAGCAAACGCTCTTGGTAAAGATATCTCATATCCGTTGACGGCTTGCAATTTGCCCAAAATTGTATGGTGTTCAAATTTCACCATATCTTTAATTAGTGAAGAGTTGGCTAGCCCGCAAGTTTATGGTTGTGGTAAAGGCGTTGGAAAACCATAATTGGTAATCGACTCACCAAAGATATTTTATCTAAGAGTTGGCTAGTCCCGAAGCAAACGGCTCTGTAAAGACAAATCAAATCCGTTGAAAGTCGGGTGGATTTGCTCAAAATCATTTGGTTATCATTGTACCAAGGTTCTTACTTGAACTAAAACAATTGGCTACTCCAGAAGTAATGGCTTTTGGTAAAGAGATTCAAATCCATTAAGTTTTTTCAAAAGATTGCTAGGGACTAGCAATAGTTTAGCGGATGATTGAGTGTAAATACTCATCATTTTGGTCAAATCAACTGCAAAATATTTAAAAACACTCGAATGCATCAAAATGATAAAATATCACAAATAAGTGTTTTATGTATTTTAAATGCAAAAATACCAAAATCGATAAAAACATATCAAGTTTGCATAATTGGCGCTTTAGTCCCCAAGTTTCAAAAGTTGTCAAATAGTCCCCGGTAAATCAAAATAAAACAAATTATCATTTAAGGTCCATGGGATTCAAAATTTGTCAAAATAAACCCTTCAAAGTTTAGTTTTGCAAAATGGCGCTTTGGTCCCCTAAGTTTCAAAGATTGATGAAATTACCCCTGACAATTTTTATTTGAAAATTATCTTTTATGGTCCTTGTACTAATGAAACTTGGCATGTTTGGCCCTTTTGAGAAGTTTGGGAAAGTTACAATTTCAAATTTCAAAAATCGAATTACAAGAATGATCCTTGGATTAAAATACCAAGTCCACCCAAACCGCCTTGAACCCTGCCACTTCCACTTGACCCCTCCACTCTCCTATTTGAACCCCCATCACCAATAATAAAAAACCGATTCCCTTTTTTCCTCCTCCCTCCTTTCCAACCCAACATCATCTCTTTACCCAAAGAATCCCACCATCCCAAAACACTCAACCTCACCACAACCTTTTACCCAGTATATCCCAACTCCCAAACCCACTCACTCATCCATTACCCTCTTCCCAAATTCCAACCAAAGAATCCATGTCAAGAAGACCAATCAATGGTTCGGATTCCCATCTATACCTAATCGTTGGATGGCTAGGATCAATTTGAAGAAGCACAAATGGCTCTTAGTCTGGTTTACTCACACAAGAAACACAAGCAGTGGACATGAAGACCCCAAGACCTTAGTATAAATAGTAATCATGTAGCCATTTGATGAGGCACCTAGGAATTTTTAGTCGTTTTTATATCTAGATTGTTGTTTTAAATTGTAGTTTTCTTTTTAATTAATGAAAAAGTTCTTATTTCCCTTACTGCTTAATTTTGCTGTTAAGCACTTTAGTGCTTATTAGCTTGTTGTTCTTTATTTTCATTTCTAAGTATCAATTTTAAGGTATGAGCAAGTTTTACAAGAAAAAAAATCCAAGTTAACTCCTACAAAAGAAAACGAAAAGAAAAAAAAATTCAGTTAACACCCAAAAAGGGTGTTTGGTTATTACTTGTAAATTGGTCCAGCTTTACCGTTTGACTTTCAAAGTCAAACATACCATAAGGTGTTAGTTGAGTCTTAAAAGTGTAAAACTGATTTGACAAAGTTTTGTGCAAAATGTGAAAAAAGGGGTCCCGTTTTAAATCTCTGACTTAGAAAACAGCAGCTAGAGCTGCTGTTTGTGGTGTCCTTGATCTATTTAGGTGTAAAAAAGGTGTCAATCTTAATTTTCCCAAGTCCTTTATAACCAACTCACTTTGTTTATATTTTGTACATCAAATAGTCTCCGCATAATCAAAGTTGAGCTTCAAAATGTTAGAATTAGAAAATTCCATGTTAAAGTGTCCACACCCCAATTATAAGTCTAGCATATGTTAGCTCAGAGACGGTTTGTTACGTTATTAAGTAGTTTATTTATTAGTTTGTAGCGTAGTTTATTTTAGAGCAACACCGCGGGAGGAAGGATCGGTTCTTTACCCAATCGACCCCTGATCCACGTACCGATAGAGGTCGTTATGTTTGTGGTATAAATACCCTTCCATCCATGGAAGGGGTGGTGCTTCTTCATTAATCTAATACTCTACAATTTGTGAAGTAACTCTCTACCAAGAAAACACCCAACCTCTAACTTCTCTCTAATGGCTAACATGTATTTTGATCTCCCAAGACCATTCAATCATCTAACCAATAATATATACACGATCCAACAATTGGTACCAGAGCCAAGGTTTTTGTGTGTTGATGATTTTTTTTTTCAGTATCGTTACATGGTTTTAACTGGTTCATGAACTTTGTTGATCGAAATACCTGTTGTCTGGTTATTATTTGTGGTTAACAGTTTTTGGTCATTTGGTCTTGTACAGTCTTGAATACTATCTTGAATATCATATTATTTTGGTCATTTGGTCTTATCTGTCTTGTCATAACTGGTCTTTGTCATGGGTCAAAAGTCTTTATGTCCAATATGTCCTTCATGTTTTCTGTTATTGGTATAAGTTTATATTTTTTCTTGGTAACAATCTAAAAGGTTTTACATGGTCTAACTGGTCAAGGTATCATGGTCAAACATGGGTCAAAAGCAGTTTTTTTTATAAAGATTTCGGTTTAGCATGAATGGTCGGAAATACTTGGTCGGAAAACTCATCGGAAAAAGTACAAAATTCATAGCTACTTGATCAGAAAGTAACTTATATTTATAAGTTAGCAATTTATGCGTTGAAAGATGTAGCGACTTGTGGTTATTTGACTATTGAGTCAAATAAAAGTTCTGGCGACTTGACCTAGCGAGTTAGACCTAGCGACTTAGACCTAGCGAGTTAGACCTAGCGAGTTAGACCTAGCGAGTTGTGACAAGTAGCGACTTGACTCAACTTAGGCTAGCGACTTGGACAGAAATGAAGAATGAGAATACAAGATCAAGACCACTCACTAGATGCAACCATATACCAAAACAAAAACATCAACCACTACTATTACCAAACAACAAGACTCAACGACCTCGGCTTCATAATGAACCTCTCAGTCCAAACGACCCATATGATAAGCTCATAACATGTCCTGTAAGATGACTTAATTTGATTTACTCCAAAATATTAGTACGTATCCAAACTGAAACCATAAACCTACAACATCCTAGTCTATCTTGCATCAACTATCACATGACTCATACTTGTTTAGATCTCAGCGTTTCTTACTTCGTGTTATCAATGCAACATCAAGACTTTTTACAGTCTACCACACGAATTAAACATATCATCATCGATCTAATGTACTTGAAGACCCAGCTTCAATTGATATTCGAATTAAAAAGAATGGAGTATTAACAATTTCGTTAGTCTCCAATTCTTTGGTTCGTTTTATTAATCTATACAACAAACGAAACCTACCCGTGATTCTTTCAAGATCTTGAAGCCGTGTCCTTCACCTTGAAGCCAACCTCGTGTCGTCACGGAGTCACCTCCTCGAGCCATCCTCGCGTAGGAGCTATCATGAAAGCCTCCTAAAGTGCTCAAGTATTGGTATTATTATTAGAGGAAGATCGCTTTTGATTCGACTCTGAACAATGGGGCGGAATGGTTTGAAAGGGATTAGGGATTGGTCGCCGGTGTTTGAAACTGATATGTGATTAATGATTGATGATACATTTTGATCTAAGGGGGCTGACATAAACGCGGGTTGAGATTAGGTTTGAAGTAGTTATGTGGGAGGCGGATTTGTGTGAGAATTATTAGGGCAAGTGAGAGATAAGGAGTATTTTATACCCGAAATTTTAGGGCTTTGTGGTTAAGGATCGGGTTTTGTTTTTGTTTGATCAATCCAGTAATACTTTTGATTGTAGACTTATATTCGGATTGGACTTAGGTTCCATACTATTGGGCTGATGGTCCGGTTCGCTTAACATATTGAAACAAAACATAATTCGTCTATTAACCCAATAGATTGAAGGACTTGGGTTATATTCGTTTAACAATATTGCTTCCCGGGATTCCTTTGAACATTGGATACAAGGTTTTTAATATTGAAAAAAAAAATGGTATATTTTGGGTATGATCTAATTTCACGGAGGATACATAAATTCACGGCTTGAGTTATCAATTTTTTTGTGTGATCATAGTTCCTATCCGGTATCATTGACTTGGTATTGAAGTGTCGATTCAAAAGCTTTTAATTGGACTTGGGGGTCGGGTCAAAATCTCTGCAATTTGTTATATGTCAAAGATATCTGAATGTATAAGATGATCATTGCAAGAAATTTACAGTGACCGGATAGGGTTGAATACTTATTTGAACCAGGCTTGAAATTATATAGTGAATGAAGGTTTGATGGGCTTCACTTAATTTGATCGTAGATCATGAGATTTGATAATGTGATTTTGATGTATGATGTGATTTGCGATGGGTTATGGGGTTTGATACTTTGGTGTATGCACTCTCACGGATTATATTATGTCTCGGCTTGAATTGGTTGTTGAACAAAACTGACTACGGGGTTGTTTGGTCGATACTTCTCATTTGAATTTGAAGTGTGGTTTTCCGGACGTGCTTACTTATTTCGTCTTATTTCTTTCTACCCATCCGCGAAGATAACTTGTTTGGGCATTTATGAGTGTGATAAAGACTTGGCTATTTAGTTACGGTTGTGATTCTTTCTCGCTTAACTCACAACGTAGCTATCACTTCGGGGTCTCACGCAGTTGAGGATATGTCAAGAGGTTTTGTACATTGGGTACACCGTTTCTTGTTCACAAAGATTATTACAAGTTTAAGTAACAAATCTGAGGAATTCTTCTTCATGATCGAGTTTGATATATCGGGTTTACTTCTCCATGTGGTCACTACTACGAAATGATTGATGAGTGAATGTTGTATTTACCAAAGTGTTTAATTGGATGGTTGATGATGGTGTTGATGTTGGATTATGTCCGTTGATGAACCGCTGCATGTTCCCCTAAAAACTGATATTCACCGAAACCAAAATGGCTATAATACATTCAAGCTGAAATTCTTTATGGTTTTGTCTTGGTTTTGTAAAATCCCGCGAAAGAACATATTTCTCGGTTTAAATCATTGACTTGTAAAATCCCGTAACAATGGAAACATCCTGATAATAGTAAGGTGCATTTCCGGATCTATCTTATGGTTTATTCTTGGTTTGTAAAAACGCAAAGAAACTATTTCTCGGTTTAAACCATAGAGTTGTAAAATCCTGCAGAATGATGGAACCATCTTGGAGAAAGGAAAGTGTATCTCGAGATCTCTTATTTGATGCTGTGCTAGCCGTTTCGTTTCAAGAAGGGATAAAAGTGGTACTTCATGAATTGATGTGTGTTTGGATATTCGTCATGGCGGTTTGGTTACTTCAAAGTTTTACGGGTTATGCCTCATTTAACCATGGTCGGGATGAAACCATTATCAAAGTTCGTTTAAATGTCAAAGAAGGCTAGATTTGAGCAGTTAACCAGAAGATGTGACAAAGGCGTTAATCAGTATTATTGTTTGGAGGTTGAAGTGAATTATCACGGGAGAGTGTACTTAGTATCCTAAGGTATCGGGATGGATGGATGAAGATTCTTCATGATCCTTGTTCAAGCTTATTATCAAAAAACGAAGACTTGGAAATCTAGTTATTGTTGGGTGTCTTTTACTTTTTCTTTTTACCACTTGGGGAATTGGCTCTACCACCACAAAATAACTATCACTTAAAGGAGTTACGTTGTAGTGCTTAGTGTCACATTCAATTGTGGATTTTCAAGAGGTAATGTACGTCTATTACTTGATGGTTGGTTGGTTGAGAAGTATAGAGTACTTAGAGATTCAAATGGGCATGAAGTCTTCAGACCGCTCTTTGTTACATATGTGCAAGTATAAGTCAACGAGTTCGGTTAGTTTACTTCAGGTCAAATTCATCATATTGGGTTTTCCATCACCACAATTTACAAAGGGCTCAATTAATGATAATGGGTTGATTACATGTTTTGCTAAGAGAGCTAAAAAGAGAGAGATTATGACGCCCGCTCACTTCAGTTCAGCCTGTACTCCAAAGAAAAGAAATGTGTACGTTTCAAGCAAGATATCTCGAAGAAGATAAATCTTCTTATGACGTATGAACACAACAGTTCATGCCTCGTACTGCAAAGAAAAGAAATGTGTACGCGTTCAGTGCGATTATCTTCGAAGAAGAGAAATCTTCTTATGACGTTTGAACATATCAGTTCAAGCCTCGTTCTCTTAAGAAAAGAAAAGTGTATGCGTTCAGTGCGCTTTATCTTCGAAGAAGATCTTCTTATTATGACCATTCTCACCAACATGCTTCATGCTTTTCCATGCGCTCATCATCAAGTGGATCTTCTTCTCATGTTTTTCTCAATGGTGATCTACTTACTGTTGATGGTTTTTCTATTTTTCAATAGCTCAATTAAAATGGTGATGGCGACATCATATGCAATTTTTGCTGGGGAGAAGTGGAAATAGACTACACATGGATGAGTTCACTTGTTTAATCAGAAAATGGCTACGTTATGCAATTCTTGAGGGGAGAAAAAGTGAATTTTTGCATTGTTGATTGATATTTGAGAATATATGGTCAAACGGCTCCTAACTCATGTAAGAACAGAGATTCTTCTTATCGGATCATCTTCACATGTAGTTTCTTCTAAGAGCCGTTGGTTGACATCTTCACGGGCTGATATGATTATATGACAAAGTGCTTCTATTCTTTGATTTCTTTGATGAACATCTTTCTGTTCTTGTTTGATTGGGAAGGATTTTAGTTAAGGAGATTTGCTACATACAAGGTAATTGGAACGCATTTGGTGAGATGAAGATGTTAACTATCTATTCCCCAACTGCACAATCTTGAAGAAGGTCGAGTCTCAGATCTGTTCTACATTTTCTGCTACATGTTAGAAGACTAAAGACGAGTTGCATTTAACGATCTAAAGACTTCTTCTTAATCAGAGCATTTATCAAACAGTTTGCGGTTTAGGGAGAGCACTAATGGAGAGATTGAAATGCCAAATTTAATTCCCAATTAGATTTGCTCACATTATTCAGCAAGTTGATTCTCACAAGAGTTCAAATGTTCTTCTCAAAATATTTCTAGTATACGGACTTACAAAGAATTGCTGATTCTGAAGTGTCAAAACCAGTAGAGACAAGCACCTAAGCGAGTAAACTTGATGAACTTAATACTTCTAAGTAATTGAAGATATCCCGGGAAGACTATTGTCATTACCGCAGAGAAACTCAAGAGTTGACTCATGGCGTTGATGTTTTTCCAACTATGTGGGGAAGAGATGGAAGAGTTAGTTTCGATGATAAAAGGGTACACAAGTGTGTGATGATGCTATCGCATTCATCGAGGAGAGAGTGTACATTGGGGGCTTCATTTGTCTCACTTGAGGGATTAATCACTTATTCGGAGTGGACATCCACAGAGATTGTCATCCGCAGAGATAATCAGTGATTCAGCCTGCTTCTTCAATGTTATCGGTTATTTTCTCTTTGGGCATTGGTACCGGGTTTTGAGCTTCATACACTTTCTTGAGGAGAGAAAAGTAGGTATTCATCACTTAGCCGATGGTATAAGTTTCTTTGTCTTCGGTATGTGTATTCGAAGTTCTTGAGCATTATACAAAGAAACCGGCTGCATCAATTCAACTACTTGGGGGAATTGTTCTCTTGACACCTTTTGGAATGGATTGCTTGAGACTTCATGGTTGTGAAATTTGAGAAGATTATTTTATGTGTGGGATGATATGTTCTTGTTCTTCTATTGGATGATATAACCGACGGAGAACCTTGATTATCGTTCTTAAATGGAGCAGCGGGATTCATGATAGTGGTGTGCTTCTTTGTACACCTGCTAAAGCAAGCTTGAAATAGAGCTTAATCTGCGATCTAATGGTTTTTTTTGTTTGGGGAAGCGCCAAAGTCTCTCTTTCTCATAGGCTCATGTTCTGTCTTTCTATTCCGAGCCTCGATTTGCTTTGGTGGTGAATGTTTAAGAGATGATGACTTCTTTCTTCATCAACGGGCTCTTGATATCCTTATCTCTGTACTCGTATCATCATCTTCTTTTACTATATCATCTTCTCTATCCTTGTATATATTTATTAAAAACCAAATACAAAAATATAAAACCAACAAAAAGAAAATAGAAAAATATAAAACCAACAAAAACCCATAAAAATCAGAAAATTTAAAAATACCAAAAATATGTTTTCCAAGACATGTCTTCTGGTATCGATAACATCTACGGTCTTAGAAATGTCATTCAATAATGTCACGGGACTTTAGATGAAGTTCGCGAGGAGGTGTAAATATTCTTTCAAAACATGTCAAAACTATGGCTTCAGCTTATTTGTTGTAACCCGTGCTTAAATGATGGCTTACGATTATTCGGCGTAACCGGGCTTCAAATGATGGCTTGCGGTACTTGGTGCAACCCGTGCTAAACTATGGTTTGCTATTATTTCAGATAGCAACCCGCTCTTCAAAGAAGGAAAGTGTTGCGCTAAACCAATTTTCAAATATTTCGTGCACTTATCCTAAAACAAATGAGGAAAGTATGTCGAAGGACTGCTGTTCCTACTCAAATATTTTTTCCTTCAAAATTCTTCGAAAAATATTTTTTAAAAATGGTGGTAAATGAGTTGCTTGAAAATCAATCGATTCGGAGTTTTCATAAATTTGCAAACTCAATCAATGACTTCAGCACTTTTAAAATCTTTTATAAATTGAGTCATTGATTGAGGGGGATAATGTTTTCAAATCTATATCTTCTAACGGGCTTTCTTAATTATCCTACGTGCTTAATTAAAAATGATAATTGCCTATGTTGAAGGACTAGGTTTCTAGGATATGATTGCTAGGATTAGATGATTAGAGTTTGATGTACACATTATTCCCATACATTTATATGATCTGATTGATATGTTACATTGACTTTTATTAGTCGATTGTTGTTTGGGTGATGTCGACCACCATATATCTGTGTGTGTTCACTAACGTATGCAGGTATATTGGTATATAATAATGTTCTCGATCCGGATCCCACAATTGAAGATGATTGGATGCCGAAAGGAAAGGGTAACTATATCTTGGGTTGACAAATGAAGAAACGGAGCTTAATTGGACTTCTATGGAGAGTTGGCATATATGCAACGTAAGAGGTCTCACTGCATCTGCAGATGGTTTTCTTAAGTGATTGAAGAAACGGAGCTTAATTTGACCTCAGTTGGCATTCAAAATGCAAAGTCTCCTTTCATCCGCAGATGGTTTTTCTTCCAACCCTACAAGACAAAAACGGAAGCTTCTCAACCACCTAACGTATCTTTGTGCAGGGATAATAGTGATGATACCATTTTTCTAAAACTTTGAATAAAATTGTTTTTGAAAATGGAAAAATATTGTTTTGAAAATATATTGGACTAATTTTTGAAAATCACCGGACTTCATGTTATCAAAACCTAAGTCACTCAATTATTGACTTCTATCATGGATTGAGAGGGAGAGTGATTTAAAATAAAATATTTTCAAACGATGTTTCTTCACAAAAGTTCGGTTTATGCGTTAAAATGTGGTGATCTAAAGATTTAATGTTATGTCATGGTATGATTTTTCTTTTGAATCAAGGTCTTTCAAAATGAAATTTTTTTTGTTCTTGTTTGATTGTGAAATTGTTTTATTTTACTTAAAAGATATCTTAAAAACAATCATACACATACTAACAATCTTTAATGTCTTAAAATGGTCCTTATCTGTCATTTTTCAAAATTAAATCTTGCCCCGTCTTTCCCCAAAATCTTTTAAATGATTTAAATCAATTGGGATCACAAATCTCAAAAGGTTTGAAATTTTGATCGGGGTAGAGATCGTGTTTTAAATCTCAAATCTGTTTTAAATGGAATTGGTTTTAGTCCTTTAAAGGCACTCTTGCCTCCATGTGCCAAACGATTTCAAATACACAATGCACATGTTGAGGAGGAGGATTTATCCAAAAACAGATGAGTATTTAAACAAGGCCACATTTTCTCCCATGTTTTCTAAACCTAATTAAATCACTTGGGATCCAAAATCTCAAAGGGTTTGATATTTTTGATCGGGGAGAATTTGTGATTTAATAATGAAATTTGATAAAAGGTGATCGTTTGATTTAATTGTGCAGGCTGCTCTCTCATATGTGCTAAGCTTTCGAATCTTGAAGCATATTGAGGGGAAGCAAATAAACTATCGAGGTACAAAAGCTTTTAAAGTGATTTATAAAGTACCTTGATTGAGTTTTAAAATTGGTTTCTTAATGGCGTTTGTGATTGTGGATGTGCTTCAAAGAACTCTTGCCTCTATGTGATAAAATGATTTCAAATATTCTATGCACATATTGAGGGGGAGAATTTTACCAAAGAAATTCAAATGGCTTTTGCTAAGGAAATTGTGATCAAGAAATTATTTCAAAGAAATTATTTCCAAGAACTCTTGCCTCCATGTGCCAAACAATTTTAAATCATATGCACATGTTGAGGGGGAGCATTTCTAAAATGATCAAAACTATTAAGGTACAAAATGCTTTGATCTCGTATCACAAGTACCTTGATTGTTTTTCCAAATGATTTTTCTATTGGTTTCAAGGAAGAATGAATTGTACCAAAAGACCGACCATCTTACTTTATGTATGGAGTTATAAGGATGGTGAGGTTAGGTATTAGTTCCCACGATCCAGCCAGAGCCGGAGGGATCTACCCAGGACAATCCACTAGATAGTGTAGAGTCCTTAGGTATATTGAAAAAAGGAGAAAAGTAAGATATGGGAAGAGTTGGATGAGATAGAGCTAATCTGGAATAAACCCAATAAGGTTCTAGTAATGAAGTCTTGGTAAGCACTGAAGGGTTGAAGAATGAAAAAGAAATGAATGTGAAAAGGGTGAAAAGAAATAGCCCTCTATTAATTCAACCTTAGGGCGAGACAGGGTTCAATACATATGCTACTTGGTTGTTACCAAGGTAACAGGTATTGAAGACAAGACGTCATGGACCCAGTGGCCAGCGCACTAAACTTCCCAAGCTACTCAAGTTCCTCTTAAAAGGGCTTGTTTCATTCTCACGGGGAACCAACATAATCTATCGACTTTCTTTTAGAGATTGTTGATATTGAAGAAGGAGACCCTCTCCCTAGTCTCGGCATAGGAACCAAATGTGCACGATTGAGTCTAGAGCCAAGAGATCATCCACAATATCTCATTAGGACACAAAATTAATGAAGACTTACTGTTTCACACATTGTGGAAAGTATATATATAAGAGTCCTGCATTATCCTTGTGGTATTGCGGAACATCCGTGATATGTAAACATATTCACAATGAAGATGGAAAGCCTTGGAGCCAACATCAAACAAGCTCCTGGTAGGTGGCATGTGAGATCTATTATAGATCAACCATGTGACAACTGGATAGAAACGATGGGGCGATTCACTTGTGAATCAACCTTGGTCGAAATGGATTGGATGCTTTGGAAAAACGTTCGATGTGCAAATCTTTTCTTTTCTCTAGCACGTCGAATGTGTACTTATGTTTTCAAATTCAAAAGTATCTCTGATTGAAAAAATACTTTTGGAAAAACCGTTCGATGTGCAAATTCTTCTTTTCTCTAGCACGTCGAATGTGTACTCTTTTCAAATACAAAAGTATTTTTGATTGAAAATTGATCTTTCTCATAAAACCTTCGTCGTATTGCAAAACTCTTCCTTCTAAGCAATACGCGATTGTTTTCAAATCATTTTTCATCAATCGATGAATCTCAATTTTTGGTTCACTCACTCGTGTTGTCTTCTTTGAGACGTTCCGGTTTGAAACACTAGAACAACTGCGAAACCCTGTGGAGATTCCTAGGAATCCTACACGATCACAGGCGTACTTGCTGATCAACGGGAACCGTGGTGTACCTCAATTCAACGAAAGTGATCAAAGACACTTTCGTGTGTTTTATTGTTGTTTTTGGTACATTTGGACGGTTGCAGCTGATCGAATTGAGTCATTCCAAAGCATGCTCACAGCATCCACACTTAATTTGAAGAAATCATGACTGGTGCATATCTACATAACCTGGCTCGGATATTTCTATACTATGTTCGTGCTTTAGCTCTGCAAATATTTTGAACCAGTAAAAGCTTCCGCTTCTCTGATGGAAAGATGTCATGATTCAAAAGTGTGAGCATGTCGGTCCGAAAGTCACAACTTCACATGATGGCAACACAATAAAGGGTGATCTAGAGATTTGCTGTGGCTGATGATCTCAATGAAAGCTCGAAGATCATCAAAGAAGTGGATCAGTTAAAGGCCTCCACTAAAAGTACAAATCAATGCGGACTTTGAAGAATCGCTACAAAAGCACAAAGATTGCGGAACTTGAAGAATTCAAGTCTACGAGCTCAAGAACTAAAGACAAAGATAGAATGCTAGGATGCAAAATGTATTTCATGGGGTGACCTCCCTTAGGGGGAGATTGTTAGGAATTAGAAAATTCCATGTTAAAGTGTCGGTCACCCCAATTATAAGTCTAGCATATGTTAGCTCGTAGACGTGTCGTTTGTTACGTTATTAAGTAGTTTATTTGTTAGTTTGTAGCGTAGTTTAGTTTAGAGCAACACCGTGGAGGAAGGACGGGTCTTTACCCACTGTATCCCTGATCCACAGGCCGATAGGAGGTCGTTATGTTTGTAAGTATAAATACCCCTTCCATCCATGGAAGGGGTGGTGCTTCTTCATTAATCTAATACTCTACAATTTGTGAAGTAACTCTCTACCAAGAAAACACCCAACTCTCTAACTTTCTCTCTCTAATGGCTAACATGTATTTTGATCTCCCAAGACCACCCGAATCATCTAACACAATAAAAATAATGATCCTACACAAAATCTGTTTCTTGACCATTTTTGGTTCTGCTCCAGCAGCCAACACAACCCTAACCATGCTGATCTAGCTCAATTTTAAGCTTTAAACAGTTTTTTTTTGGGTCCTATTTGTTAAATTTAACATCTATGATAGCTTAACTTTACTTGTGCAGCTTTGTATTGCTTTCAAATGCTCCACCTCAGCTTAAAAATAAGCTGCAAACAGACCCTTGGGCTGTTCTCAGCCCACCACTGCAGCTGCACATGTCTCTCTTTTCATTAGCTTTTTCTAGCTTATCAGTAGATTAGGTAGCTTAATTAGGTAATTATTAAGTAGCTTGAATATAGTGTAGTTAGTAGCTTAGGATTTAGCTTATTAGATTTCCCTTGGTGCTTATTAGGATAGATTTAGTGCTTATCTCTACTTTACTTAGTTTTAAGATTTCCTAGCTTATTCTCATTTGCCAACTGCTTTTCCCTTTTTTGTAGCTTAATTGATTCATTTGCAGTTAGCTCATTTTAAATTTGAATTGCTTATTTGCCCTTTGTTCTGCTAATCCAACTGCTTATTGAGCATACTTTTTGCATATAACTGTCCAAAGGGTGTTTGTTTGCTATCTGTTCAAGATCAGTCTCAATAATCTGTTGTAACAGCTTATTGATCAGGTTCTATAAAAAAGATTTTTACAAAAAAGGCTTATTTTGATTGTGTCTTCAAAATCCAAAAGGCAAAAATCGAAAAAAAAAATAAAGAGCAAAAAGGGTGGGAGGCAGGCTCGAACCTGAGACCTCCCAACCTTGAGAGTGATAGTGTGTACCTGGATGCCAATTGCCCTTGGGACTTCTTTCGTTCAATCTTTGCAACAACAATGTGTTAAATACGTTTTGGCCATTTAGAGTAATAAGCTCTTAAAGCTTATTTTCAACTTAATTTCCAAAACAACCACTAGTTTTCTTATTTTTCTTAGATTCAGTTTAGTTAGAAGCACTTTCTGTGAATTTTTCAGATTTTTCAAAAATAGTTTAGTATTTTTTATCATTTAATTAGTGTTTAATCGTTTTTAATTCGTAGTAATTAATTTAAAAGTCAAAAAAATACCCGGTCTTTTTCTAAAATTATTTTTAGTCAATTAGGACGTAGGAAAATTAATTTCGCACCCGTAGCGCTTAAATTGCAAATTTTTTCGTTATGGCTCGGGTTGTTTCCCGGTTTTACGTTTTTACGTTTTAGCACCCTAGGACTTAGTTTAGCCTCGTTTTATCATTCCATAGGCTTAGTAGTAGTTAGTTTGTAGTTTATTAGGGTTCCCTTGCCTTATTACTTTCCCGTTAATTAATTTGTAGAAAACGTAACTCAAATCAACAAATCATTAAAACCAATTCAAGTTATAAATCACGAAACTCAACGAATCCTTCCATTCACACCTCGTTGGGACACGACCCGGGAAATCACATTTCCGGTATCACTTTTATCACACCCGTGAGATTTGGCACGTTAACCCTTTTCCTAAAAGGGTAATTTGTCGGGTTTTACGGTTAATTTGATATAAACGAATCAGGATACCTTTTTTATTTCCACATAATTAACAAGGCATTCCTTGCCTCCTTGATATATTCTACCTCGAAAGTATTTGAATGTACCTTCATAATGGAACCTTATGCTAAAGGATCCTGGTTCATCCGCTGTATAAAAACTGTACAAAAACAATGTTACGATAAAGTTACCTAAAAGGGGAATAAATTAAACAATCGTACTAACATTTTGATTTTTTTACGATAAAGTTACCTACCTAAAATCACTCATTTTACCTCCATGGCTCCATTTTAAGATGGAGACAAATTTAAGTACACATGGGTAAAAGGGTTTTACTAACTTACTATACCTAGTTCTCTAACATTTTTATTGGCGACTAAAATTAAGAAAGTTATTTGAACGGTCCCACGACTAAACATTTGTAGCGGTAACATTAAACATACCACATAAACATATCCCACAATACATTTGCATTCACATAAAATAACCAAATTTTGGTTCGGTCAAGCAGATGACAAAATAATCTCCAAAATTGAGCGAGCATGCGTTATGGTATATGGGTGTAGGGGTTGTTGACACAACCACATGTAACGCTGAGTACTAATATAGGCAGTTTAATAGCTAACACATCTATACTACACTAGAGGCAATCTTGCGTCTGCAGTGTAGTTTAAAATTCCAACGACCCATAAGTTTTTTCAACAAACTGTATTTGCAGGTCGAGAATCATTTTCGAATAACTATAATTGATCGTGGTTGCATAGTAGCGTAGAAATATACAGCTTTCAAGAAAATTATGTGGAGTCGATCTAACGTGGGAGTATTTCTTATAGGATTGTTTTAACTTTTAAGTTATTAAGATTTTAGTAATAATAGATTCAAGCATTACAAAAAACAACGGTATTATAGCGGTAATATTATAATGTAGTTTAGATTGCCAATGTGTGTGACCGCTTTTCTTGTTTTGTCATTAAGCATGATGATAACTATTTTTTTATATGTGTAGCGTTTATTATTTAGTGTTTGACTTTTAAACTTGTAACCTTACAAATTTAATATCACAATAATAAAATTATCTTGTACTATCAATTTGCATAGATATTTAAGCATTGTTCAAAGCTATTTGTTTGGGGTACAAATAATTATCTCTAAAGATAACAATATTATTTAATTTTTGTGATTCTAATAAACTTACATAACATTATTGATATACTGGACAAAGGGTTATACAATATATATTAACTTTTAAAAGACGATTCATATATGCTAGTCCTTAAGTGGTGCAAGACCAACATTTTTTAAAATAACATTATACAAATGATAGCATACATGTGTCAAATCAAAATAAACAACAAAACTACAATTACTTGGTCTATCATTTTTCCAAATTTGTCACGGGTTCCACAACTACTTCATCATTTCTTATATAATTTTGTCAAATTTGAAACCTGTTTCGACCGGTGGTTCAACCGGTTGAACCGTTGATCAAAAAAACAAGTCGATTTAAACCGAGTTAACCCGATAGGTTGGGTAAAAACAAGTCAAATGGGTCAACCCGCCGGGTTTGAAGCGTCCCGGGTCAACCCATTTTTCGATGTGTATTAATAGTTTCCTTTTGAAATTTATGTCTTCAACATTTCTACTTTTAGTTTGAACTTTTCACTTTTTACTTTTTGATTTTTCCTTTATATACTCTCTCCGTAAAATTATAGTCCCCTTTTAACTTTTTCGGTCATTTTATTACAACTTTGACCTTGAGTATTTTTCTTTGTGTTATATAATACTTGATGCAATATATATGAATTGATTGGGTTTTTAAATGTATTTTCAATAATATAATTTTTATCAATTATTGTATATACAAAAATAATATTAAAGTCAAAGTTAAAAAAAAAGTCAAACATGGACTATAATTTTGGGAGACGGAAATATATATATAGCAGTACTCAGCAGCGTTTGGCGGCGTACCCAATGACGATTAACCGAAATAGATCTCGATGAGACGATTCACCAGGTTGTATCCGTTTCAACGGTCCTCTCTCGTTCGTTTCAATTTCTTTAATCTTAAGCCGATCCGGTTCGGTCGGTTTTCAAAACTATGTAACATCAACTTGTTAACTTGTATGAAGTTTTGTGTGTTTTATTAATTTGTATAATGTGTATAATAACATGTACTTTTCAATTTAGGGTGTTTTAAAAATATCATTAATTAGTGTGTTTAATTATTTTATATTTTGGATTATGTTGTAGCTTCTTTAAATTGTACGTTATGAAATTTTTATTGTACTTTTTAGTAAGGGGTGTTTTAATTGGTTGTTTTTAATTTTGTAGACGTGCTTTTAATTAGTTGTACAATGTGAATAAATTATTGTACTTTTAAGTAATAGGGTGTTTTAATAAGAGTATTAATTACATTATGAATTTCTCTCTCATTTGACCAATTTCAACAATTCAACTTTTCACATTTGACCGTTTTTCCATTTTATGTAGTATAAATATAAAGAATGTATAAGTGTGCTTAAAATTTTCAAAATAAGAAAAGTTTAAATTCTAATATACCGTTAATCTCAATTACCATTATCTAATTTAAGGGATAATTCCATGTATACCCAATCTAAACATCAAAATGTCATATATACCTAAAATACAAGTTTTGAATGCATTATGTACAATATAGTTACAACATAGGGTATTCAGTTGTTTTTCACAATCTCATTTATGACATATATTCCGAAGTCAACTTGTTGTTTTGCACAATCTCCATCTTTAACGTCATTTAGTGATGTTATATTTTCTGTGCTTTTAACTATTTAATAACTTTTTAAATTATAATGCATGACAACTTTTTATTAATGTTGTTATATAAAAGATAAGTAAACTCTTTTTTAATATTTAATAACAACATAATTACTTTGAAAAAAAGCATCCACACACTCTACTATAAAACGCACCGTCTATGTGAGTTATTGAGTTGATTGATAAAAATGAGTGATTTAAAAATTGTTGAACAAGTTTCTAACAAAAATGGGGTTAACATACTTGTAGTATTTTATTTGTTTTGTGTTTTTGTTTTAACCAACTAATTATTTATATATTTTCATAGTTTGCGGATTCATCTCAACCTCGTTCTTAATTCCGATTCATATTTGATTCCAAATTTGTTAAACTGAAATTGGAATGATATTATTGTCATTTTAAATGTTACAAACATTTTCAATTACACTTTAATTATTTACGTCGTATATGTACATATTCCACATAACTCTTAGGAATAAGTTGTAGTAGTAATAGTAAGTAAAATGGAATGGTAGTTCAAATAGTAGTAAAGAAAAGGAAAACAAAAGAGTTAATTACATGGATAGTCCCTGTGGTTTGTCCCTAATTGCAACTTTCGTCCCTCATTTTTTTAAGTTGCATTGATCGTCCTTAATTTGGAAAAGAATAACACCACCGATCCTTTTTTTAACTGTTGTTAAGTGAGTTCCGTTATAATTTACACGTCAGTCCTTTTGCTTAAAGAGTGTTGGATCGTCTATCCTTTATAATAACGACTGTTTATAATTTAAAGTTTTTCGACTTTAGCTACGTTTTCTTACATTTTTATCCGTTTTTTTACGTTTTCATCTATTTTCTTACGGGTTTTATCCGTTTTCGTCCGCTTTTATTACGTTTTCATACGTTTTATCTGTTTTTATACATTTTTATATGTTTTCGTGGGTTTTTATCCATTTTCGCCTGTTTTGATACATTTTTATTCATTTTTATATGTTTTCTTACGTTTTTATCCATTTACATCCATTTTTATATAGTTTCATTTGTTTTTATATATTTTCATCCGTTTTCTTAATAAAAATGTAAGAAAAACGGACGAAAGCGTATCAAACGTAAGAAAAACAGACGAAAACATATAAAAATGAATGAAACGATAAAGAAAAAAACGGACAAAATGTAAGAATACGATAAAACGGACAAAATGTAAGAATACGATGCAAAATGTAAGAAAACGTATGAATACGGATAAAAACGTATAAAAAGGACAAAAACATAATAAAACAGACAAAAACGTATGAAAATGTCAAGATAAAAATGTATGAAAACGGGAGAAAACGTAAGAAAACGTATAAAACATATAAAAACGTAAGAAAACATATAAAATAGGACGAGAATGTATAAAAACGTAAAAAAACGGGACAAAACGATAAAAACCATAAGATCAATGCAGTTTTAAACTATAAGGGACGAAAGTTGCAATTTGTGAGAAATCAAGGGGACCATCCATATAATTTACTCGAAACAAAATAAAATTCCCCTTTGTTTTTGTTTGTTTGGGGTTACTTCCTTTGTGTGAGTTGGATCGATGTTGATAGTTGTAAATGTAAAATTAAAACTGACACAATCTACTTCCTTTCTTTCTTCCTTTCTTGCTTAATTGGTTTAAGATCTTGAATTTGATTGAATTGAAAAAAGAGCGGATTTGGATAAAGACCGAAGAATAAGCGGAGCTGAAGCCGTGGCTTAATTAGGTACTCTTTTCATTTTGTAGAAACAACTTGTTAATTCGATTGTTGACTGGTTTAGGATTTAATTTATTTATATCATTTTCAACCCCACTGGTTTAGGATTTAATTTATTTATATCAATATAAAAGTTTATTTTGGTTGAAATTTTCGATCTATTAAGGGGACCTTGTGTGTTTTAGAACTTAATTTTGATCAGGGTTTTTTGGATGGAATATGTGTTGTTAGGATACATACGGAGTAAAATTTTAAGTAGTAATTCGAAATCATATATTTTGTTAGCCTAGTGACTTCTACTTCTATATAATCAATATAAAAGTTTATTTAGGTTACTTGGGCACTTGTTGCTTTGGCCTAGGACATTGTCGTGATATTGAGTTATTTGAGATTTTAGTTTTCACTTTTGTCAAGTTAATACCTATAGAGGGGCCTACAAGGTTCAGGGTTACTTACACGCCTTTGGCTCTTATAGTTTATGGTGGTCAGGTTAATACTTTTAGTAATCCCAGACAAAGTGAGTTTCATCATTTTCACGTTGGTCAAGATGTCCAATTTTGCATATTGCAAACGGAAATGAAATGAAATTTTCGACTACAGACTTTATGCAGTTACATGTTGTTCTAGAAATGTTTGTCAATGATATCTTATATAATGACAACATCGGTGACTTTTTTTATAACATACCCAATTTTATCAATGAATTGCAGCAATAACAATCAACTAGTAGTTACCTTTATCCCAAACCATTTTTATAAGAATTTGTGAGATGTTGCAATTTTCGTAAAATAACTTGAAGTGAAAACTACGCAATTCGGCTAAGAAGTTATAAATGAGCCTGTTTTATAGAAGATGGCGATATGATAGTGAAAGTCAAAATTAATCTTGGTCTTTTATACATACAAAAGGCGTAGTGGTTGATTGCTAATGGACTGGCAAATGAAATTGTTATATTGCTCATGGCATGTGCTGGATGAGGCTAGTAATAGTTTTGATATAATTGTTGAACTTGATTCGTGTATGAAAACGAGGAGGCATGATGGGGAGACAATGCCTTGTTAATGATTACTGGTCCAATGTTTTTCTAATTTTTTAAGTGAAAGTAATATAAAGGTCTTAGAACTTACAATTTCGTCCACACCGTCTGATTGTTATTCACATTCTAGTAATTTACATTTGATTGTGGATATTTATTTATTTTTGTGTCATGTAAGAAGGGTTAACAGGCTTGGCCGCTCTCCTATAATATTATGAATAACAAATGTATTAAATATGATTACTAGTTCGATGGAGGTTGTAAGATGTGAATATGCTTGAGCCACTTTTGACTTGTTTGACCCATTCGACTTGGAGATAATGCAACCCTAGTCTACCAATGTTAAATAGATGAGTCAAAACTGTTACATCTAGACTGAATACAAAATAACGCCGCTTACTAAGGAGGGGGCCATTTTCATTGTTACTGTTCCGGCTGTTAAAATAAGGTCCGCTTGTCTAGGACTCGATCTTGGTACTAGTCCATAACGATCAAAGTCGAATCGTGAGCCTATTAGTGAAGCAAATTCAATGAAGCAACAACTGGTACCATAGAGAAGTGGTCATACAAAATTACTGTGTTAGATTGATGTAAATAGTCTCTCATTCTTCTTGTATGTCTTTGATCTCTAATTGAATCCTATCTATGTTTACAAATTACAATCCTAAGAAGATTATAGGACTATACTTTGACAAAAATAAACAATTTAACCATGCATCTGGGTCATGTTTCTTATGATAATATATATTATTTAACTGCAGATATGGCAGCACGCTGATCAGAACCACACTGGCTTCCTTGGCCGTCAGGAATTCTATAACGCTCTTAAGCTTGTAAACGAGAACTAACACCAGATATATCAAAGGCGACATTATATGGACCTGCTTCATCTTAAATCCCTGCTCCCCAGATTAATCTTGCAGCTCTGCCTCCAGCTCAACTGAATGCATTGGGACCACGTCCTCCTACACAGCAGCCCGGGGTTGTTACTTCAATGCAAACTCAAAATTCGGCATAAGATCACAGGGGCCTCCTAATTCAGTGGCTCCTCTTTCAGTTGCTCAACCTTCTGCACAGTCTTTTGCACCTCAAGAAAATCAGTCAATGAGGCCGCCACCTCAGAGTGGTCCTCTTCCATCACAGGGTGTTGGTGGTCCTAGTTTTCCGGCAGGTGGTGTCTGGCCGGTCCTGGTCTATCAAACTCGAATGTCTCAGGTGATTGGCTTGGGGGCAGAGGTGTTGGGGCTACTGTACCAAAACCCCAAGAGCCACTATCATCCTCATCTTTTGCAGCTCCTAGACCATCTGTTGGAGGAACTGGAATTGCTTCTGCCCCTATGATTGGTGGTGATTTGTTTTCTGCTTCCCAATCTATTTCCAAACAGTCATCATCCTCAACGCCAACACAAACTGCAAGCATTCCACCCGTTTCTGCTGCAACTGTTCCTGTAACTTCTGAGCCCAGACTCCAGCCAAGATAGACCCACTTGGTGCATTGAATGCTTTTACAAGGCAACCGACAGGTGCTCCAGTACAGTCAGCGGGGCCATCTCTACCAAGACCAAATTAACAGGCCGCGTCTCAAAATGCTAAATTTGGATATCAGGAAGAGAGAACACAAGTCCCAAATACAGAAAGAACACAAGTTCCCAACACATTGCTACCTCAGTGGCTAAAAATGACGCGGGCTAGTATTAACAAGTATATGAAAGTTTTCATGGAAGTTGACTGTGACAGAGATGGGAAAATCACTGGTGATCAGGCTCGTAGCTTATTTTTAAGTTGGAGACTACCAAGAGGTAAATACTCTTTGTTGGATTTCTCATAAGATCAAATGCACTTTTACTTTATAGTTCATGCCACATTAAGACATTTTCATTTGTTATTGTACTTATTAACTTAATTATGCAGTCATGATCCAATGTATGATCACTGACTGCACAGACTTATAGTTAAGGCTGCAAGCCACTTAGACCTTAGATAGGCCACATGGTTGGTCGTTTAGACAGTTAGATATGAAGGCAGTTATGACAGTTATTTGACTGTTATGACAGTTATTGTTAAAGGGTATAACTGTTGGTTCAAATGAACCAACACATCCTTTCCTGTCATGCCTTTTCACATACTATAAATAGGTTGTAATTAACAGTTATTTGATATCAATACAGTTAATTTTCTTGTTAACTTTTCCCTCCTTTTTCATTTTACTCTGCACTATTTTCTGCACAGAATACTGCACATATTCCTGCACTTATTTTCACTCAAATCTCACTGCACAAATGGCACACTATCACAAACAAACTGAGACAAAATGGTCTAGACAAACTTACCCCTTTAGAGGGTCTGTTGGCACATCCAAAACTCTTAGCCTAATTTAATAGAGCATTAATACCTTATTCAACTCTTTCTTGAAAAATGATTTACTCTCTAGTGAAATGTCTTTCCATAATAGATTTCCTATAAACACGGCAAGACGTAATGTTCTTATTATTCTTCGACAGAAATTCTGAAACAGGTGTGGGACTTGTCTGATCAAGATAATGACAGCATGCTTTCCATGAGGGAGTTCTGAATCTATCTGATGGAGCGTTCTGAGAAGGCCAGAATCTTCCACCAACACTTCCTAGTAATGTCTTGCTTGATGAAACTCCGCTGTCTCTCACGGGCCCACCCAATCCTTCTTACCGACCTGCTGGTTGGGGAGCTAATCCTGGTATACCTCTATACATCATGTAGACATATATTTTTAGAGTTGCAAAATGGGGGGTCGGGTGGCTCGAGACGTGTCAAAACGGGTTCGGTTGAAACATGGTAATTATAGTAACAGTCGAAACATGCCGGGTTGAGTTGTCGGGATGACACACAAGCATTTTCATAGATATGCTGGTTGGTGATATACTCCTGGTTGGTAAACAATGATTAGGTAACTATTGTTTTACGCTACAGAAATAAATTTTGAAGTTGCAATAATTTGATAAAAAACTCCCAAAACTTATAATTTGTGATAAAAATCTTTAAACATTTCAATCTTTTTGATAAAAACCTTCAAACTTTCAATTTTTTTAATAAAACCCTTTAACTTCTGAAAAATCTAAATAAAATCGTGTTGAGATTTTTGACGTGGTGATGACTGATGAGTAACCACTTACCTGCTGTCAATGCCAAATTTTAACTTGCACCGAGCCACTGATGTTCTTTAAGCTTTTGAGACTTTTTATGCTGGAAACAAAGTTGGCTACTGATTATGCAATCAACACTTCCTGATATTACATTTCCCTTGTGCCATAACAAACTTTCAGTGATTCATCTCTTAAGCAGGGATCAAGTGGAGACACATTAATTGTTCACTCCTTCACTTAATATATAAAATGAAATTATTTGTAGACGATGTTGGTAGTGTGAGCTATAGACTCACACCAATAGTTTGAAAACAAAACAGATATTATTGCACTAAGCTCATGATACCGAAACGTTAACAGCTGTCATATAATAGTAACCGATGCCCTAATAGGTAATTGGCCATTAAACCTATGGATCTTCAATGAGTGCGTTTGTTTTCCTGACTGGTCAAACAAACGGGATTTGTCATTCCCGATAGATCTATCCACATTATTCGCGTTCACTCGCAAGTGATTAATGGTTCATGATAATAGGGACTTTGGCAATAGTGTACTTAGTGCAACTAATATATTTCAAGTATAATTTGAAAGCAATGTGTTCGGTTTAAAATAAAGCATGTATCTCTCCCAAAGGTTTGTAAAACAATTTAAGTAATAGAAAGTGGGGCTATGAACTCACCTCAGAGTAAATGATATCAAATGTATAATGAGAATGATGGATATGCCGTGAGAACTTCTACGAGCAACCTAAAATGGAATGTTGCGACTTAAGTTTGGAATAATGTTTAAGGAAACATAAACCATCTTATATATATTCCTATGTTGATCATGATGTAGTCAATTATCATTTGATGTTTATAGTAAGATCTTTAATATGTGAAAACATATTTAGTTTATAGATATCGTACTACGGTTCGGGCCATCATAATTGTGAGGTCATGCAAGAACGTCGAGGAGCTAGGACACTTTAAATCGTGAAATCCAAAGAACTCGTCGATACGCTTTACTCAAATGAACCCCTCACATGAAGCTCCCTACTATTGTAGCACTTAGAAGATACAACATATGTTTTGTGTGAAGATTGTTATATAAATAAGTTTATCATGTTTTTACAAGTTCTCGCCGCTTCATAAATATGATTACCTTAGTTAACGGCTGTAAACAAGCCTTAAGGTTTTAGCCATGGCCTTGCCGGATTTGGTCTTGACTACCATGGTCTTGAGACTAAGCTTTGGTCTTAGCCGTAGCCGTGTCTTGGCTTATGGCCATTAGGCCTCTTGGTTTGCTTTTAGTTGTGACAAAAGTATAGTTGTGCGACTATATTTACGTAAGTTAGCTCGCTTTTGAAAGATTTATGGCCTGCTTAAGCGCTTTCGGTCCGAAGCTTCTTTGTTATCAAGGAAAACGTCGTTCTGACAACTTTCGTGTTTTAACTTTTGATGATTCTGGACGAGACCGCCTCTAAAAATTTCGGATTTTAGGCAAGTAAGCTATTTTGGCAGATTCATGTTTTAGTTTCGCTTTTTTTTGTCATAACTTTGACTCGTGTGTCCAAGCTTCGTGATTCAAATTGCTAAGTTTTGTTTTAATATTATCTACAAGAATATGAAAAGTATCAGATCTATATGTGGTCGATTTTGTGGAAATTTTGTACAAAAGTTTATCATTTATACACTTACTAACCCAAGTTTAACATATACGTTCTTATAACTTGTTTTAAAGATTTTTTTACATCATGATCCAACATAGTAACTATATATATAGCATGAAATAGTTAAGATTATGAATAATAAAGATGAGATGATGGTGGTGATAAGTTGCTTACAACTTTTGGCTTTCAATAAGAAAGGAGTAACTTAGTAAGGATAGGACTTTGATTGATCGCTAAAGACTTCGGATTGAGCTAGCTTTCCACACCTTGGCACCCTTTGCAAACTTGAAGAGTTGGTGATGAAGTACTAAGTGACTTGAGTGGATCTAAACTCAAGAAGATCACTTAAACTTGCTAGAGATTTGATGTAGTAGCTTGATCTTTGGAACTTCCTTGCATAAACTTGGAGTTTATGGATCAAATGATGGAAGATAAGTATGAATTGTGATATGAACGACCCAAAACAGATTATGAGGGTTCTTAGGATGCATATCACTTGCTATTTATAGGAGGGTAAGTTTGGTTAACCATATATTGGGTTAAATATTAACCATGGTTAGGTTTAGGACACTTGTAATGATCTAAAGGAACCTTGGTGAGGATTAAGCCACCAATATGATGACTCCCCCCCCCCTTAGGTCGGTCTCAATGTGTCTAGGTGGCTTAGATGATAAGTTTTGATCTTATTCTAAGTTTAGAGTAAGTTTTGGTTCCGTTAAATGCCAACCGTAAGTTGTTAAGCCATAAAACGTAAAACCGGGTATCGTAAAAATACGAAACTTGTAGGAATGATGAAACTCATCATTATACTCCATCTAAAAATATAAAATTGGTGATAAGTCTTATTGGGTGCAAAAACGCCGCTTAAAGTCGAAATACGGTCAAAAACGCGTAATCGCAGTTTATCGAAAAGAACGAAATTTCAAGGAAACGACCGTGAATTTATTTAGAGTAGACTAAAATTAGTCTAAAAGTGATATGAGATGTCGAAATGTGGTTTTCGTTATATCGCGGATAACTTTACAGTTATTTGTGAAGTTTAAAAGTTACGCGATTTATGCAAAAATGTAGAACGCACAAGGTTAATTCCTTTATGGTCAAAGGAGGAGGTAAATATGTTTGACTTTTCCAAAAAATATAAAAGTGTCAAAAACATATTAGAAACACAAAGGCGTAAATCAAGCGTAGAATTGTTTAAAACGTAAGTTTAGTTTTGTTCATACTGGGCTTATTTGGTAATATTAAAATAATAAATCTTAAAAATTCTCAAATTAATCATGAGTGATCTAAAAATTTATTTAATGCGAGGAAAATTGTCGAGTTAATGTTCGTTATGCGCTATGATGTTTAAACGTGGACCGTCTAAAACGAAACTTTAAAACGATGTTTACTTAATAACTTTTGAGAAAATGATCTAACGATGGTCGAACTCTCAGGTCATTACTAAAATAATTTATCTTACGAGAATGTGAAATAAAAATTTTATAGGATGAATAGTGAAAGTGAATAGTAAATTCTCGAAAATGAAAAGTAACCTAAAATTGCGGGTGGTTACATAGGCCTCCACGCATACCGATGGAGCAATTCCTATAACCCTTCGTGGAAAATTCACCCTAACTTTAGGTGGAGCCAAAATTCAAACCCGCCTCAAAATAACTCCTCTACTCCACCTAATGGGCTTCAACCAAACTGTTCATCTTCAAACCATACACCCTACAACAACCTTGTCAACACCGGTAATCCCAATAATCTTGAGAGAATGGTATCCAACTTTATGTCATCTCAAGAAGCTTGGTTGTCTAAACTTGAAGCCGATTTCAAACGACAAAAAGCGAGATGACAAATAAACTTGACACCCTCTTGAAAGTCTTCAATGACCGAGTTGTGGGAGCACTCCCAAGTGACACCATCAAGTACCCAAAAGTGAATTCGATTTCATTGAATCAATGTTCTTGTTCATCAAAGGAAAGTGCATATCCATGCCCCTCACACCCGCAAGTACACTCGGTTAACACCATCAAAACATGTTTCAAGCAAACTACCCCAAAAGACCAAAAACCTAAGTTAGTGGTCCATCCAAATCTTGAAACAACAACTAATCAAGAACCCAGCTCTACTCTAGAAGAGGAATTTAAAGAGCTTTACCAAGAAAAATTGGTTCTTGAAGTCTTGACTCATGCGCATTACTATCATGCTTTGAAAGACAAATATGAGCAAAGACTAAAATTAGGAGAACGTGGTCCGCGTTTGTGCAAAAAAAATTACCTAAAAAGTTGATCCCGGCCTATTCATTCTTCCATGTAGCATTGGAAATTTTTCGACACATTAGCTGATCTAGGATCAATCATCAACCTTCTTCTGTTGTCCCTCCATAAAAGCCTTAACCTAGGAAAGTTAGAACCAACAGAAACCATTATAGGTTTAGTGGACGGTAGTTTTACGTATCTGGTAGGGATAATGAAGGACATGGTAGTACACGTATGAAAATTAACTCTTTTGGCGGATTTTCATGTACTAGGTATGACTAGTGATACCACATGTCCATTATTGGTTGGAAGAGGATTCTTAGCTACCGCTAGTGCCATAATCGATTGTAAGATGTCCAAAATAATGGTAGGAGAAGGGAGTGATAGGTCAATCTATGATGTTAAGAAGCATTCCTATGATAATGAGGGTGAACAAATTCCTCATGAGATCATCTTTGATAGGAAACCATCTAGATATCGACCTTGGACCAATAGAGATTTTGTAGGCCCTCAAAGACCTTTCTATCTAGAAGAATCCTTCATGAATATCACATGCGACCTGGCTAGAGACATTGAAGTGAATCCATTCGAGGATATTTTAGTGTTTAGGAAAATGACAGAATTCCTAGGAACCTTACCTATTAATCTTTCCATGAATAGATGGAAAGTTGAGAGTAGTAAGCCTAAGCATAAGTGGAATTAGGATAAGCCACCTAGTGATGGGAATGGAGAGTGGCACATTAGGATGACGATTTATCCGTTTTTATACGTTTTCATTCGTTTTTATACGTTTCCATACGTTTTTATCTGTTTTTATACGTTTCGTACATTTTCATATATTTTGTACGCTTTACGCTTTTATATGTTTTCGCTCGCTTTTGTACATTTTCTCACGCTTCTATCCGCTTTTATCTGCTTTTGCTTGTTTTCTTACGCTTATATATATTTTGTCCGTTTATATTATTTTATATCGCTTTCATATGTTTTTATATGATTTTATACGTTTTTATCTGCTTTATATGTTTTCGGGTTTATCCATTTTCGTCTGTTTTTATACATTTTCATTCATTTCTATATGTTTTCTTACGTTTTTATCCATTTCTGTCCATTTTTATACATTTTCATTTGTTTTTATATGTTTTCGTCCTTTTTCTTCATAAAAATCTAAGAAAAATGGATGAAAGCGTATAAAACGTAAGAAAACATATAAAAATGAATGAAAACGTATAAAAATGGTCAAAAACGGACAAAAATGTAAGAATACGTATAAAAATGGACGAAAACGTAAGAAAATATATAAAAACGTACGAAAATGTATGAATACAGATAAAAACGTATAAAAAGAACGAAAACATAATAAAACAGACAAAAACGTATGAAAATGTCAAGATAAAAACGTATGAAAACGTATAAAAACGGATAAAACATATGAAAACGGGCGAAAACGTATTAAAACGTATAAAAACGCATAAAAACATGAGAAAACATATAAAAACGGGCGAGAAGTCGAGAAGGTATAAAAACGTAAGAAAAAACGGACGAAAACGTATAAAGTAAAGTAAAATCAATGCAGTTTTAAACTATAAGGGACGAAAGTTGCAATTTGTGAGAAGTCACGGGGACCATCCATATAATTTACCCGAAACAAAATAAAATTCCCCTTAGTTTTTGTTTGTTTGGGGTTACTTCCTTTGTGTGAGTTGGATCGATGTGATAGTTGTAAATGTAAAATTAAAACTGACACGATCTACTTCGTGTCTTCCTTCCTTGCTTAATTGGTTTAAGATCTTGAATTTGATTGAATTGAAAAAAGAAGATTTCGAAATTTGATTTGCATTTTGAAGGAGCGGATTTGGATAAAGACCGAAGAATAAGCGGAGCTGAAGCCGTGGCTTAATTAGGTAGTCTTTTCATTTTGTAGAAACAACTTGTTAATTCGATTGTTGACTGGTTTAGGATTTAATAATTTATTTATATCATTTTCGACCCACTTAATTTTAATCTGTTGTTAGGATACATACTAGTAATTCGAAATCATAAATTTTGTTAGCCTAGTGTATATAATCAATATAAAAGTTTATTTAGGTTGAAAGTTGTGCATCACCCACTTCCTAGGACATTGTCTAGGTCAACAGAGGGGGCGGTTCAGGGTTACTTACACGCCTTTGGCTCTTATAGTTTATGGTGGTCAGGTTAATACTTTTAGTAATCCCAGACAAAGTGAGTTTCATCATTTTCACGTTGGTCAAGATGTCCTATTTTGCATATTGCAAACAGAAATGAAATTTTCGAGTACAGACTTTATGCAGTTACATGTTGTTCTAGAAATGTTTGTCAATGATATCTTATATAATGACAACATCGGTGACTTTTTTTTATAACATACCCAATTTTATCAATGAATTGCAGCAATCACAATCAACTAGTAGTTACCTTTATCCCCAAACCATTTTTATAAGAATTTGTGAAATGTTACAATTTTCGTAAAATAGCTTGAAGTGAAAACTACGCAATTCTGCTAACAAGTTATAAATGAGCCTGTTTTATAGAAGATGGCGATATGATAGTGAAAGTCAAAATTAATCTTGGTCTTTTATACATACAAAAGGCGTAGTGGTTGTTTGCTAATGGACCGGCAAATGTAAATGTAATATTGACCTTGGCACGTGCTGGATGAGGCTAGTAATAGTTTTGATATAATTGATGAACTGCTGCATACTATGTACTTTAGTGTTGATTGACTAAGATTCGCAGCTTTTGCTTCTCTTTATTATTTCTGCAGTATTAGATGTTAAGGTCGTAGATATAGTCATATATATATGATTATAATAATAGTTTAGGGATTGATTAGACAGATCTTAGTGATTTGGTCTTTCATTCTTCTTGTATGTCTTTGATCTCTGATTGAATCTTATATATGTTTACAATCCTAAGAAGATTATAGGACTATACTTTGACAAAATTGATCAGTTTAACCATGCATCTGGGTCATGTTTCTTATGAAAATATATTATTTGATTGCAGATATGGCAGCACGCTGATCAGAACCGCACTGGCTTCCTTGGCCATCAGGATTTCTATAACGCCCTTAAGCTTGCAACTGTTGCACAAAGTAAAAGAGAACCAACACCAGATATAGTAAAGGCGGCATTATATGGACCTGCTTCATCTAAAATCCCTGCTCCACAGATTAATCTTGCAGCTCTGCCAGCTCAACCAAATCCAATGACAGCACGTCCTCCCACACAACTGCCCGGGGTTGTTAATTCAATGCAAACTCAAAATTTCGGCATAAGATCACAGGTGCCTCCTAATTCAATGGTTCCTCCTTCAGTTGCTCCACCTTCTGGACAGTATTTTGCACCTCAAGGAAATCAGTCAACGAGGCTGCCACCTCAGAGCGGGCCTCTCCCATCATAGGGTGTTGGTGGTCATAGTTTTCTGGCAGGTGGTGGTCTGGCCGGTCCTGGTCTATCAAACTCGAATGTCTCAGGTTATTGGCTTGGGGGCAGAGGTGTTGGGGCTACTGTACCAAAACCCCAAGAGCCACTATCATCCTCATCTTTCACAGCTCCTAGACCATCTGTTGGAGGAGCTGGAATTGCTTCTGCCCCTATGTTTGGTGGTGATTTGATTTCTGCTTCCCAATCTATATCCAAACCGTTTCTTCTGCAATTGCTCCTGTAACTTCTGAGCCCCAGACTCCAGCCAAGATAGACCCACTTGGTACATTGAATGCTTTAACAAGGCAACCCACAGGTCCTCCAGTACAGTCAGCGGGGCCATATCTACCAAGACCAAATTAACAGGCCGCGTCTCAAAATGCTAAATTTGGATATCAGGAAGAGAGAACACAAGTCCCAAATACAGAAAGAACACAAGTTCTCAACGACGCTACCTAAGTGGCTAAAATGACGGGCTGGTGTTAAAAAAGTATATGAAAGTGTTCATGGAAGTTGACTGTGACAGAGATGGGAAAATCACTGGTGATTAGGCTCGTAGCTTATTTTTAAGTTGGAGACTACCAAGAGGTAAATACTCTTAGCCTAATTTAATAGAGCATTAATACCTTATTCAACTCTTTCTTGAAAAATGATTTATTCTCTTGTGAAATGTCTTTCCATAATAGATTTCCTATAAACACGGCAAGACGTAATGTTCTTATTATTCTTCAACAGAAATTCTGAAGCAGGTGTGGGACTTGTCTGATCAAGATAATGACAGCATGCTTTCCTTGAGGGAGTTTTGTATTGCTCTCTATCTGATGGAGCGGTACAGAGAAGGCCAGAATCTTCCACCAACACTATCTAGTAATGTCTTGCTTGATGAAACTCTGCTGTCTCTCATGGGCCCACTCAATCCTTCTTACAGACCTCCTGGTTGCGGAGCTAATCCTGGTATACCTCTATACATCATGTAGACATATATTTAGAGTTGCAAAATGGGGGGTCAGTGTCAAAACGGGTTGGGTTGAAACATTTTAATTGTAAGGGTCGAAACACGTCAGGTTGAGTTGTCGGGTTGACGCACAAGCATTTTCATAAATATGCTGGTTGGTGGTATTTCAAGATTCTGTTTTGATATTACTAATAGGGTTCACCGTATAAATTGGTAAACAATGATTAGGTGACTATTGTTTTACGCCACAAAAATAAGTGATGCAGTTACGGAAGCATTCAAATGGCTCAAGACTAAAGATTAATCAAAAAACCGAAAACCATCACGGTTTCTTGACGAAAGTCAATTTTCTAAAACTCAATAATAAAAACCTCTACAAATTAGAATCCGTGAAACCATATAAATAAGCTCCTAACTACAAGTTAGGCATGAAACTTGGATAGCAAATAAGCCTTAAAATTAGGCAACATAATTAATTAAAGATAGACACAAATCAAACCTAAATATAGATAATGCAATCAAATCATTTAAATAAATGAGATAAAGATTCGGTTCCAACTTAGTCTTCTTCGTAGGTCGGGTCACACCGCATCAATAAGTTTTAAAGTTTTGATAAAAACCTTCAAACTTCCAATTTTTTTCATAAAACTCTTTAACTTCTGAAAAATCTCATGCACATCAGCTCAGTAATGGTGATCAAAATACTTCTCGTTCAGTTGCTCTAGAGACGACTGAAGCAGAAAAAGTGGTAAAGTTTTAATTGTTCCTGATAACTTTGGAATTGAATTACGCATATACTGTCAATTTTAGCCTTGAACTTCTGAATTATTATGACGTATGAACAGAAGATGCCTTATCTGCGTTATAATAGGTGCCTTATTTTGGATATAAATCAGTTAATTTCATGTCAACAGATTGACATGATTGTATCATGTTAAATCAGGAAAGTAATCAGGATAACAATACCTAATGAATGCCTAATACAGCCATGACATATATTTCTAACAGTTCATTTTATGGGGGAGGGGACGAGGGGTGGTAGTGGGATCACGAAGTTGATGGACTAATGCAGTCATAGCTCTTTCCCTTTTTCTTTCTTCAGTTCTATTGATTAGCTTTGACAAATCGTCAACGGTGTTTACAATGATTCTATTCTTAGTTTTTAGGGTATTTGTGCTCTGATTGAATTTGATTTAGTTGAACCATTCCCTTAAAGATTTTATCCATGCAGACCTTTTTTGTCTGCTTTAGAATGCTCACTTTCGTTGGTTTCCATTGGTGTTAAAAGGTTGAAGATAAGAAGGAAATTCTGGATTCTAGAGAAAAGATGGCCTTCTACAGGAACAAAATGCAAGATCTCGTGAGTAGCCAATAAATTTACTGCAAGATCTTGTGAGTAGCCATTCTTCGCAATATATGGATCAATGCCTGCCCATAAATTTACTGCATTATATACACCATATATGGGAAGACATGTGTTCTCCCTCCTTTCTTCACCAGGTTTTATACAAAAGCAGATGTGATAACCGCATACAAAAGCAGATGTGATAACCGCCTTAATGAGATTACAGAACGAGCAATAGCTGATAAACGTGAGGTATATTGGCGATTGAAATCATGTCTTCTTTCTATCTTTTGACTTGGGTTTTTTTGACGGTCCTTGAGATTTGCCATTATCTAATTCCAGGCAGAGATGCTTGCTAAGAAGTATGAAGAGAAGTACAAACAGAGAAGTGGCCTCAAAGTTAACTATTGAGGAGGCATCTTTCCGTGATATTCAGGTAAAATCCCCCTTTTTATTCTCACACAAAATAAATTTATTTGCACCTAGAAAAACGATAAAAAATTATACTACTTGACAATAAAATGGTTTCAGTTGCTTTGACTTCGTCTATTCTGCTGCTGAGTCTGACCATTCTTAGCAATTGCTATGCCCCTTCCACAGTTCACGAACATAAAAATATGGGACCAGACTCACGAGCACATTGCTATAAGTCTATAATTCTCATGCCATAAAAGAAGTAATGAACAGAAGATGCTGGGAATAATGGGTGGCACATGGATGGGCTGGGTAATGGGTTTGGAATGTGTTGGGGTTGACGTGTTGACAAATTTGTTCTTTTTGGGATTAAAGATAATTTTATTAAAAATTACAATGCCTATATATTTTGTTTGAACAAGTCAAATTAGTATGTTGTAAACACTCGTCGACTTTTAAACCATTTGGCTAGTTTCCATGTAATTGCTAAATGGCCTAAGAAATAGCATTGCGTTATTACTTTCTACTGGACTGGCAGCTTAGTGCACTTTAGATCTTTTTTGTGCGATTGGTGTGAACATAATTTTTATAAGAAAAAGGGCAGGTGGGAGTTGAAGCACATTAATCGTAACATGGAATACAATCCCATCTTTTTGTTAATTGAATTAAATTTTTTGTTGATTTTTAGGAGAGGAAGATGGAGTTGAATCAGGCACTTGTGAAAATGGATCAGGGTGGCAGCGCTGATGGTATCCTTCAAGTAAGTTCAGTTACTTATATATGAACCCGACTAACAGGTTTTTGTCTAAATGAGTAAGTTTTAAGGAAGGCGTAAACTAGTTTGGTTGTGACCCATCAACATCTTTTTTCCTTTCTTTAGAATTCAATGAATATATAATAATAAACATTAAACATATTTTCGGCTTGCCCAGGTTCGTGCTGATCGTATCCAATCCGATCTCGAGGAACTACTGAAGGCTTTAACTGAACGCTGCAAAGAACATGGAATTGATGTCAAGTCAACTGCAGTTATTGAGCCGAAGGGTATCATCTTTCATCTCATGCTATTAGGAATACTTCATTAGCAATAATGTCACTGTATCTGTATAATATTATAATAAAATGATTGATATTGCATTATGGTTCACCTATTTTGTTTGTCAAGGCTGGCAACCTGGAGTTCCAGAGATATCTGCAGTGTGGGATGAGGATTGGGATAAATTCAAAGACGAAGGTATGACTCTCTCTATATGAGTAACCATTCATCAGAGAATGAGCAATTTCAGCTCATTTCTGTAAAAAGATATTCATGTTGTATGTCAATCCAACCCGCGTTCCACACAAAATATCCATTTTGACCATTTTGCTACATCTACCTTATGCTTTCACGTTATTCTCTTCAACCACATTTGCACTTTGCACTAAACTAGTTGGTAATTTCATAATGACAGGTTTCTCATTTGATGCTACGGTGCCTGCAAATACCAAATCAACATCTCAGGTAGAAAACTCGCTCACGATGGATGACGTTTCTGAAGATTCATATTCAAATGCTGACAGGCAGTCAGAGAAGCCTTTTGAGACCGAATCAGCATATGCACATAGCGAAGATGAGTCAGTTAAAAGCTCAGCTGGTAGTCTCACAGCACAAAAGATATTTGAAAGTCCAACCAAGGAGGATTCATTTAACCATTTCGGAAAGTGCTTTGATGCAGACACAGAAAGGTACCAGTCGGATTCAGTTTATGGCCTGATCTTTCATTGTCTAAATACAACAAAACTTGTACCTATACCTTGTTTGGTGGAAAGATCTAAACATGCACTAGTCTATTGCTCTTGTTTTCATTTTTTGTTTGTATAAAAATTTGAGTTCGATCTTCTTCTATTAGGGGTTTGATGACCAAGGATGGGGTACCTTTCACAACAATGATGATGTAGATTCGGTGTGGGGATTCAATAGTGATACGGCTAAGGTGAGTTCAGTTTTTCTTTTTTTTTTTCTTTGTGGGGCAATTACATTTATATCCTTACTAAAGTTCAATATTACATCAATGTCCTTCTCACTTTTGTAATTACATCAATATCTTTCCCAAACTTTTGTAATTACATCAATATCCTTTCCAAACTTTTGTAATTACATCAATATTCTTCCCAAACTTTTGTAATTACATCAATATCGTTCAAAAACTTTTAAATTCTCATAATATCCAAAATCAATATGTTCTTTCATCAATCGAGGCCACAATATATATATGAGCAAATAAATATATATGAACAATATGTTCTTTCATATATATATATCCAAACTTTTGTAATTACGTCATCAAGTTCTTTCGTCACTTGAGGCCAAAAAATATACATGAAGAATATAATTATGATCGGTATAAGAGATAAATACTAGTTTCATAATTTAAAATCAATATAATTATGATTTAATTGATTTTTGGATATATATTAGAATTTAAAAGTTTGAGAAAGATATTGATGTAATTACAAAAGTTTGGGAAGGACATTGATGTAATTACGAAACTGAGAAGAATATTTGTGTAATATTGAACTTTAAGAAGGATATACATGTAATTCTCCCGATTTTTGCAGTTTTATCATTGCATTCAACGGATGGTGTATAAGTTTTATCATTACAACGTAAGATGGAAAAATTGCTACATATGTGCTACTAAATGAAAAGATAAATAAATGCTTTCGAGTTAAAATTTATACAGTACATTTTAACGTACCACTCTAGAGTGGACCTAGAACAAATCCTAAACTGGTTTTGTTTCAGTTGCGAACCGTTTTGGTATGCATGTCATAATTTGAAAAATATAAACCTAGAACAAAGCTGTTAGGAGTTCAAAAGAAAATAGGAACCCTATCTCTATTATGAATGTTACCTATGCCCTTGGAAATAACTTCATTTTATACAGGATGCCGAACATGAGAAGCATGGAGAGAGTTATTTCTTTGACCCCAAGAGCTTCACTGCATGTCAAGGAAAAGTGATTCCCTGCAAGGCAATAATAGTTTCTTCCAGAAAAAGAGTCCATTTGGGTTTGATGATTCGGTTCCTGGCTCACCAGCTTCTCGAGCTGGCACCTCACCACAATACAGTGGGGGAGGAGCAGAGAATTCTTTCTTTGATAATTTCTCGAGATACGACTCTTTCAGTGCCACTGACCGAGGTTCTCCCAAACAAGAAACCTTCTCGAGATTTGATTCCCTGAGCTGCTCCACACAGGATAATAACTTCTCAAGATTCGACTCAATGAGCAGCACGGCACAATACTGTAGTTTCGCAAGGTTTGATTCAATGAGTAGCAATGCAGGTTTTGACCAAGGTCATACATACTCGTTTGATGACTTCCCTTTGGCAGCTTAGTCACTTGCTACTTGACTGGCAGCTTAGTGTACATTATATCTATTTTTCGTGATTGTTTATTTTTATTTATTTATTATTATTATTATTATTTTTATTTTTGGTAAGAATAAGGGCAGCTGGGAGCTGAAGCACATTAATTATAACTTGGAGCATAATCCCATATTTGTTAATTGAATTGATTTTTCTGTTGACTTTTAGGAGAGAAAGATGGAGTAGAATCAGGCACTTGTGAAAATGGATCAGGGTGGCAGCACTGATAGTATCCTTCAAGTAAGTTCATATGTTCCCGAGTAACATATTTTAGTAAGTTTTAAGGATGGCTTGACTGACCCGTCATTTTTTTTTTCCGGCTGACCCAGGTTTGTGCTGATCGTATCCAATCCGATCTCGAGGAACTACTTAAGGCTTTAACTGAACGTTGCAAAAAACATGGAATTGATGTCAAAGCTTCCAAAGGGTATCATCTTTTATCTCATGAGTCATGAGCAATAACGTCACTGTATCTATATAATATTATAATAGAATGATTGATATTGCGTTATGGTTCACCTATTTTGATTGTCAAGGTTGGCAACCTGGAGTTCCAGAGATATCTGCAGTGTGGGACGAGGATTGGGATAAATTCAAAGACGAAGGTTTCTCATTTGATGCTACGGTGCCTGCAAATACCAAATCAACATCTCAGGCTGAAAACTTGGCTCCGATGGATGACGTTTCTGAGGATTCATATTCAAATGCTGACAGGAAGTCAGAGAAGCCTTTCGAGACTGAATCAGCATACGTACATAGCGAAGATGAGTCGGCTAAAAGCCCAGCTGGTAGTCCCACGGCGTAAAAAATATTTGAAAGTCCAACCAAGGAGGATTCATTTAAACAATACGGAAAGAGCTTTGATGCTGACACAGAAAGGTAACAATTGGATTCAGTTTATGGTCTGATCTTTCATTGTCTAAATACAACAAAATGTGTACCTATACCTTGTTTGGTGGAAAGATCTAAACATGCACTAATCTATTGCTCTTGTTTTCATTTTTTGTTTGTATATAAAAATTAAGTTCGATCTTCTTTTATTGATGGGGTACTTTTGACAATAATGATGATGTAGATTCAGTGTGGGGTTTCAATAGTGACACAGCTAAGGTGAGTTCATAATTTGTATCAGTTGCGAACTGTTTTGGTATGCATGTCTTAATTTGAAAAATATAAACCTAGAAAAAAGCTGTTTGGAGTTTTAAAGAAAATAGGAAACCTATCTCTATTATGCCCTTGCAAATAACTTCATTTATTCAGGATGCCGAACATGCGAAACATGGAGAGAGTTATTTCTTTGACTCCAATAGCTTCACTGCAAGTCCAAGGAAAAGTTATTCCCCGCAAGGCAATAACAGTTTCTTCCAGAAAAGGAGTCCATTTGGGTTTGATGATTCGGTTCCTGGCTCACCAGCTTCTTGAGCTGGCACCTCACCACAATACGTGGGGAGGAGCAGAGAATTCTTTCTTTGATAATTTCTCGAGATACGACTCTTTCAGTGCCACTGACCGAGGTTCTCCCAAACAAGAAACCTTCTCGAGATTTGATTCCGTGAGCTGCTCCACACAGGATAATAACTTCTCAAGATTCGACTCAATGAGCAGCACGACACAAGACTGTAGTTTCGCAAGGTTTGATTCAATGAGTAGCAATGCAGGTTTTGAACATGGTCATACATACTCATTTGATGACTTCCCTTTGGGTCAAGCGGACCGTTTAAGGTGTCGTCAGAAAGTCAAACTGGGAAAAATGAAACTGGTAAATGGGCATTTTAGTTTGGAGTTTGGTGGTGTTAATTTTTTCTTCTACCGGCTTGATAGTTTCTGTTTGTATCACTTGCTTGTCTTTGATTCCATTGCATGAGAACTTTACGATATTTCTTTGGTATTTTTTGACTAGAAATTCTAATACTGGATTGTGATTACTATAAATATCTTCATCACAAACAAGTCTTACATACTCACGTCTGCTTCTTCACTATCTTCATCACAAACAAGTCTTACACCACACTCCTTCACTTCAATTTCTTCACTCTCATCAAAACAAAATGTTACAAAATTCTTTGCTTTCTTCCATCCCCATAGTTCTGCTGTCGTATAATGCAACCATATCATATCTGACTCATCGATTCTTATTGGCGGCTTATCCTCAAAAATTTCTTCATAGTAGTATGGCCAGCATCCTCCCAAATAAGCTCCATCAAAGTTCTTTACATCGTATCCAAAAGATGCGTAAGGTCCTTTTCTCTTAAAAACAACACAAATTCCATATCCCCTTAATTTACTGAAGCTCCAATCTGATGGCAATTCGACCTTTACTTGATTTCCCATACTTTTATTTGTAAACCAATTTGGAATGCTATTTCCATGATAATATATATCAATGGAACTTCTACGCAAACGGAACAATCCACATCTGTTATGCGCATAACGAAGGAAAGAAGAAAATCGGTTTGTAGAGCCTTGGGAAGTTACTGACGAGTCGCGACACTCAGTCTCCGATATCGACACCTGGCTATCAATGGCAAGATTCTCAAACAATTTTGGACAATTGTTGAGATAAGTGGACCTTCTGCTCATGATTGGGTTTGATCCGGTAATTGAGCATAAGGAGGTGCAATCACGTGCAAAAAGATAATCTAGGCTATGTGGAAGTTCGGGCAACACTTCCAGCTTCTTGCAACCATCAACTATAAGAAATTGAAGATGAGAAAGTTGAGTCAAACTTCCAGGCAAGCTAGTAAAATTGTTCTCTCGCAAGTTTAAATACTTTAGACATGATAAGCCTCCAATGCTCTCAGGCACTTGTACTAAATTGCAGTAGTTGAAACTCAGAGACTTTAACATATGGAAACCTGTTAATGAAACTGATCTTTGGGGATGTTGTTGGTTCCATATGACCAGAGATTTAAGTCCAAAGATCTAGACTAAAAGGCTTCAGTCGCCATTTAAGCATCCCGAGCGATTCAAAACCTGAAGAGAATCCGCTTACATTGCTAGGAAAACTCGCAGCTCGTCATAGCCTCTCATATTTAAGACAACAAGTCTCTTGAGCATTCCAATTGATGGATGAACTGTAACCAAATTCACACAACCTTCAAGATCTAGCACTTCTAGACTTGTAATCTTTGAGAAGTCAGGGGTGGTTGTTAGGTTACAACAGTACCTTAGCTTCAATACTTTCAACCTTCTAAAAGACTGTCATCGATACAAAACAGAAGAAGATGAGTTCTCGGATCATTAGGCATCAAATAGGAAAACATGTGTGTACAAGGAAATACCTTAGGTGTTGTCCAAAAATGTTTTATGTTGCTGTAAGACAGGTCTATGGCCACAATGTTTTCTCGGATAGA
Organism: Chrysanthemum makinoi; assembly: GCA_910596185.1. Lineage (NCBI taxonomy): Eukaryota > Viridiplantae > Streptophyta > Magnoliopsida > Asterales > Asteraceae > Chrysanthemum > Chrysanthemum makinoi. The sequence continues at coordinate 47,214,888 of OU343219.1, read as the reverse complement.
AATCAAGGTAAGTACTCGAAAGGGCATCCATGCCAATAAAACAAGCTTAGCTCATTGGACAAACGATACAAATTTTTTCCTGAGAAGATCACATTATGGCCCTCCAATTCAAGTTTATGCTCATATGGTTTTTCCTCTTGACAGATTTTCAAGATCCGCAACCTTTTCATACGTGCAAAATCATTAGCATCTATTTGAACCTTTTGACTAAATTTCTCTAATGAAAGGACTAGAACTTCAACCGCTTCTTATTGGCACTGAAAAGCAAGAACATGTAGCTTCATAAGGATATTTTGCTAATACTTTATTGTATTAATGTAGAAAAAAAAGAATCATATACCACTTCTTACCTTCTTTTCACTAAATACATTGTAAACTTCAGATGAATTCCACAATCTCCTTTGTTTCCTGGCCATGATAGACTCTTCACGAACAATTTCCCTTGCCATTGCTTGAATCAAGTCATGCATTTGAAGTGAATTATTGCTAGAGATCGTGATTAATGACTTATCAACTAGAACTTGCATGTTTGTAATCGCAAAAGGTTACAACCATCTAGTACGCTTGCTACGAAATCCCTGTTTTCTCCAATGAATAAATATGCAATATCAAGTAAGATATTTTTCTGATGGAGGTCTAGCCCATCGTAACTTAAACGAAGCACTCGTTGTATCTTTTGATTAGGATGTACTTTGAGCTTGTCCAATTCATTAACCCATCGATCCACGCTTTGCCGTATAAAAACGACCCAAATGTTTGAGGGCCGAGGGTGACCTTGCACATAGTTCACAACTTTCTCGAGAAACTTCTTTGAATTCAATAGAAGAATCGCTTTTAAAGGCGAGGAATGGAAGAGCTCAAGAGATAGATCCTCATCTAAAAATTTCATGTCATGGATTTCATCCACTCCATGAGATCTTAGCAATCGCTTATCTTTACTTGTGAAAATAATCAAACTTCCGGCAAAACCAACTAGCTGAACTCGCTAATGCCTCTAATCGCTCATGATCATCTACATCATCCAAAACAAGCAGGATCGATGACATCATCTTCTTTATCACCATAATCCCTTGACCGACACTCGATATCTTCAAAGCTCTTGTTTTCATGATGCTATCAATAAGTTGCATTTGGACTTGAGTTAGGTCTTGTTGTTTTCGGACATCTTCACAAAAGCAACTTCCTTCAAAGTGGATATGCATCAAGTTATAAATAGCTTTGGCAAGGGTTGTCTTTCCTATTCCACTTATACCACAAATACCAAGCATATTAACCTTAACTGACCCAACAAAGCGCATGTGTTTAATTTGTCAAAATGGAAATCTATGCCAACAAGGTTTTCACCAACATGCAAAGGCCCATCACATAATTTTTTGAGTATGTCTTTGGAGATGCAATCTATGAACTTGTACTCATACCCAAGTAACCACAAAGACACAATAAGTAAGAGAAACTACATACTGTTAACCTTTAGTAGAGCTACAAGATTAATTACACAACAATGTAAATTTACCCATTTGTCATGTCCCGAGATCCCATCCAGATACGTTGGCCGCCATGGATAGAGCTTCCTTCCATTTAGCTACCTCTGATCTATTTAAATTTTGATGTTTAGCAAAACCTTCAAAGATAGCTCTCAGTTTGTTTCCTCACGACGTGAGGCTTAACATCATAAAAGATGATTTGAACCTCGTGTTTAGGCTCCCCCATTTGCTTGCACTCGAGTATTTTGACAAGTTCCCTCAGACACCATGATGAAGAAGCATAATCTTTGGAGAAGATAACTATCAGAAACCGTGATTCTTCAATCGCTTTGTAGAGATGGGGAGATATCTCTTCTCCTTTAGGCAGTTCATTGTCATCTCTAAAAGCACGAATTCCTTTTTGCTTGAAATCATTGAACATATGATCCATGAAATTTTTGCGGATATCCTCACCTCTAAAACTTACGAAGACATCATATTTCCACCGATGAGGAATGGACGTAGTAGCCATTATCAATAATGAGATCAAGTCGCTCACAAGTACAAGAAACATTTTCAAAAAATGAAAAATAAAGTTGAAACAATTAATTAGCTCCATAGATTCCATGACTAAGTAGCATAAAACAATCAAACATGTGAGCGCTTTTGTGTTATACCACGTAACACGAGACGAACAAGCATGCTAATTGTTTATTTATAAGTTAACTTTAAAAAAAAAACAAAAACAAAACATAGATAGTGGAAACAACATCACATAAATAGATAGCCATCTCTCTTGAAAACAAACTATTATACACATAAACAAAGAGGCGTAATATTACCATTGCATTTAGCTTATGAGAAGCGTTCTGTCTTCTATGTTTCCTAAGAATATGAATGTAGATTAAATTGACCACTATGAATGCCAATTTTAAGTGACACCAAGCTTACCACGTTTTAGTAACCGTTAAAGCTTTTATAGAATACGTGCACGAGCATCAAGAAACCAAAAGGTTAACGTAAAGTTCCTACGAGTCACTGATCCACACAATACTACAGCTTTTGAAAGTTTTGCGCAATTCATGTCATTTACACGAAAACATTATTTCTCCTACAGTGGCATGTATCATATGCTACATAACCTAATAAAAAAACATCTCTGAGACTCAAATCACCCAACTAGTTTAACGGGTGTTTGTTTAAACTTATTTGATGAGCTTATTGAACATTTTATAAGCTCAATTTTAATGGCTTATTAACTTGACGATATAGCTGAATTTTAAAGATTACAAAGAAACAAGAATAATTCTGGAAATTACAAATATGATCAAATAACCAAAACCCAGCAAGTATGGAACAAATAGTTTTACCTTTTTTATAAGTAATTGGTGAGTGAAATTCACTTACAGTTGACGGATGGATGGAAGTTAATTTGTGAATGAATGCAATGGAAATGAATGATCAAATGGAGTTTAGAAAAAGAGTAATTCTCAAGATCTATTTAGAGGAGAAAGGAAAGGATTTGGGAAGAAGATGAAATTAACTTATGTTCTCAAGATCTATTAACAAGAGAAAAGAAAAGAATAGAACGGATCATATAAAGCTTTTTGGCTCCCAAATTTTCTACCCAGATCTGGGCAGAAGAGAAAGGAAAGAAAGTAAGATTACTTCTTTTCTGCTCTTTTCCTTTCTTTTCTTTTAATACAAATCTCGAGAACTAAGCGGAAAGGCAAGTTGGTTGACTCTAAGTCAACTTTAATTGCACTTTCAGTCCCTCAGTTTTAGTTACTATGAAATTTCGTGTATTAAATTACATGTCAATCTTATACTTATTTGAGTTTAGTTTGTCATATCACTTCATGCCATCTTATTAGGGAAGTGATTTGTACACTCACTAAATTGATTGGCAACACTCTATTTTAGAGTATGTTAACAAATATACCCTCACAGAGTAAAAATGTGTAAAAGTGATGTGAGGATATAAATATCAAAGAACTCTAAAATATAATGTATCAATCAATTTGGTGAGTGTATAAATCACCTCCCATCTTATTAGGTGAAAATTATATTATTGTAGCAATTCTTTTTTAATATACGAGTATCCGTGCATAGCAACGAGATTTTATAACGAATGATTGTTTAGTGATAAAAAAAGTTTATGAGTTATAAACGAAAAATAATAAAAGTTTGAAGATTTGGGGATTAAACATAATTTTTTGAAACCCGGTTCGACCCGGGTGGTTCAACCAGTTGAACCGTTCCGGTCAAAAAACATGTCGATTTAAACTGAGTCAACCCGATGGGTTGGGTCAAAAACGGGTCAACCCGCCGGGTTTGAAGCATCCCGAGTCAACCCGGTTTTCGATGTGTATTAATAGTTTCGTTTTGAAATATATGTTTTCAATATTTCTTTTTTTAGTTTTAACTTTTCACTTTTTACTTTTTGGTTTTTTCTTTATATATAGTATAGCAGGGTACCAGCACGTTTCGGCGGCTAGTATCGTGTGACATGTACTTAAAAATAATATTAGTAAAGGGTACCGGCACTTTTCACTTTTTACTCTTTTTTCCATTTATATATAGTATAACATGTACTTTTCATTTTAGGGTGTTTTTAAAATAATATTAACTAGTGTGTTTAATTATTTTATATTTCGAATTATGTTGTAGCTTTTTTAAATTGTATATTGTGAAAATTTTATTGTACTTTTTAATAAAGGGTGTTTTAATTGGTTGTTTTAATTTTGTAGATATGCTTTTATTTGGTTGTACAATGTGAATAAATTATTGTATTTTTAAGTAATGAGGTGTTTTAATAAAAGTATTAATTACACTATGCATTTCTCTTACTTTTGACTTTCAAAATTTCACTTTTCAATGTTTGACTATACACTCATTATATGTAGTAAGTATAGATAAGTGTTTACGGTGACTTTCAAGTCCACAGGTCTTGAATCACATGCGCTGAAACAAGAACATAAACAAGTAAACTGGAACTATCACAAACAATCACACACGAGATATCCTGGAATATGCTTTCCAATTAATTAGAAAAATATATGCTCAAACAACTGATCGGTTTTTTCCATCTATCCAACCACAAGCTCGGCTGGTATATATAGGTATTTAGAATACGCTTTCTAATCCTACTACAATTCTAATTAAGCAAAATAGTCCTTAACAAATAAGGAGTCCTAATTAGACTAGAATTGTAAAAGTAATTATCCATGTGCTCGGTTTGTTTTGACTGTCCATAGGCTCTGATCAAGAATTATCCCAACATTCACCCCCCTAATTTCTGACTCGAGATAAGGAGGTCTTCAACTCCGAGTAACTCTTGCATTTCCTTGAACTTAATCCTTGCAGAGCTTTCGTCAATATCAAAGACGCTGCAAATCACCTCTTACAAACTCAACTTGTACTTGGCCTCTTTCAACACATTCTCGGATAAAATGATAACGTGTGTTTATATGCTTGCTTCTCCCGTGAAAGACTTGATTTTTCATAAGTGCAATAGCCGATTTGTTGTCAACAAATAAGACCACCACTTTCTCTTCCATTCCGGTTATTTCACTCAACAACCCACGTAACCATATCCCTTGACACGCAGCTGAAGTTGCAGCCATGAACTCGGCTTCACAAGACGATAGAGCCACCGTGTTTTGCTTTTGTGAGCACCAAGTGATAGGTGATTTACCTAGATAAAATACGTACCCAGTTGTGCTTCGACCATCATCTTGGTCCATAGCAAAACTACTATCACTAAACCCCACTAGCTCCTTGGTTTTCTCTTGGTTGTATCGTATTCCAAAATTCAAACTTCCTTGGATATACCGCAGATTTGTTTCACAATGCCATATGTGATTCTTTTGGTTCTTGCATGTAACGACTAACCAAACCAACCGAATAAGATAAATCAGATCGTGTGTGTAGTAAGTACCTTAGACAACCAACTCGCGCCTATACAAAGTTGCATCAACTGGTTTTCCTTCCTTATCCAAGCTTAACTTCATTCCATGTTCTAATGGACATTGAGTAGAATTCGCTTCATGCATCCCAAAGATCTTTCAAGATATTCTTTGCATAGCTTTCTTGACTTATTGAGATACTCGAATCCTCTTGCTTTACTTCAATGCCAAGATAATAGCTCAATTTTCCCAAATCACTCATATCGAACCTTTCTTGCATTTGTCTCTTAAATTCCCCAATTTCGCTAAGCTTCAACCGTTACTAAGAGATCATCTACATAGACGCATAATCAAGATTGACTTGTTTGTCTTCTTCACATACACCGCTTGTTCGTGTTGGCATCTTTTGAAAGACATTTGCTTGAGTTCTCTATCAAGTTTTGTATTCCACGCCCTTGGTGCTTGTTTAAGTCCATAAAGAGCCTTTTTCAACTTGTAGATCTTCCTTTCTTCTCCTTTCTTCACGAACCCTTCCGGTTGTGTAACAAACACTTGCTCTTTTAGTTCTCCATGTAAAAGCTCGACTTTACATCCGCATGATGTAGCTCCCATGCTTCTTTTCGCCAATGAGATTAATAAACGTGATCGCTTCAATCCTGCGTTACGGCGCAAATACCTCGTCATAGTCAATTCCTTCCTTTTGAGCATAACCCTTTACTACTAAACGAGCTTTAAACTTATTAATTGAACCATCCTGATTTCTCTTAATTTTGAACACCCACTTTAATCCAATGGGATTAACATTAACTGGAGCTTCAACTAATTCCCATGAATCATTCTTCTCGATAGACTCAATCTATTGCTTCATAGCAAACATCCACTTGCTTGAGACTTTTGCTTCTTGGAACGTTCTTGGTTCATCATCTTCAATCAAAAGTAGATTTTGATCTTCATTAGCAACTGAGGTTCTTGAACTAGACCCCATAATAAAATCATTAAATCTAGTTGGCTTAGTTGAAACCCTTGAAGAACGCCTCATAATTGGTTGAGTTTCGCACGTGATTAGGGTCATTACCCCTCGATTTGATCTTCTTGTTCGGTATTGACCGTTGATTTTCATCAACATCATGATGATTTTCGCCTCTTGATCTTCACTTCAACTTCATCGGTCATACCTGGGTTAACAAATCCACAACCCGTATCAATAGAACCGTGCCATTCTATGATAAACATACCTGGGTTTAGCTCGTGTGTTTCACTTCCAAAGAACATACTTCCACCAAGTTCCTCATTAAACTCCGCATCACGACATACCACTATCTTCTTTAGTTTTGGATTAAACAAATGAAAACCTTTTGTACCGGCTCGCTTCCGATGTAAATGAGTCGTGTTGACTGTCGCCTAACTTATGTAAATATGGCCTTGTTCCCGTTGCATAAGCCACACATCCAAATACCCGCAAACCCTCCAAGTTAGGCTTTTTTCCTTTGAAAGCCTCGTATGGAGTTTGATTAACTAGAGCTCGAGTTGAAACTTTATTAATCAAGAATGTAGCGGTCTAACTCCTTCAGCCCACATGTAGTTTGGTACGTCTCGTGCTTTCAAGATGCTTCTAGTCATTCCCATAAGAGTACGGTTTCGCCTTTCCACGACTCCATTTTGTTGCGGTGTGTAAGGAGCGGTTAGATGTCTTGTTATACCCTCGTTTTCACAAAAGTTGGTAAATTCTTTTGAAGTGAACTCACCTCCTCTATCGGTCCTTAGGGTTATAATCTTGCTTCCCGACTTCTTCTCAACTAAAGCTTTGAACTTTTTGAAGTATTCAAATGCCTCTCCTTTTTCCTTCAAGGTAAAAGTCCACATAAACCGTGAGAAGTCATCAATAAAAACAAATATGTACCTGGGTTCGCTATGGATGGTGGAGAAATTGGTCCACATAGGTCGGCATGTATAAGTTGAAGAGGATGTGTTGCCTTAAATTTTGCAGCTTTAGGAAACGCCTTCTTGGTTTGTTTTCCTACCAAGCAAGATTCACACAACTTGTTCTCTTGATGAATTATTGGCAACTTTTCAACCATGCCCTTCCTTGCCATTAATTCCATCGTCTCGAAATTAATGTGACCCATCCTAGCATGCCATAACCATGCATCATCTTCCATCTTTGCTTTGAGACACACCGGACTTCCAACTTGGAGCTTAATCTTGTAAAGTCTATTACTTGTTCTAGGAACCTTCATCAAAAGCTTGCCATCTGAGTCACGCATAGTAAGAAGGTTACCTTTCATACGAATGTCACATCCGCCTTTAGTAGCTTGCCCAAGACTAATTATGTTGCTTTTTAGCTCGGGTAGGTAATAGACTCCCGTGATTAACCGTTGCTCTCCGCTTTCCCTTCAATGATTATCGAACCCTTCCCTTTTATCTCGATGTAGGAGTTATCACCAAACTTCACTCTGTCGGAGATATTCTCATTCAACTCCGAAAAGTATTCTCGGATCCCCGTCATGTGATTACTTGCTCCATTATCCAAATACCAAGTGTCTTCCTCATTTGGCTTAGTATTCAATTGGTTTGGGATAATCTTTTCTTCATTCAAGAAAACTACTTCTTGAACACTTTTCATCATAAAAGTGTCGGTCATCATCATCCTCCGCTTTCAAAAGGTTTGCTTCATGCTTTTTCTTTTGTACACTTCGCTCGGACAATTAGAAGCAAAGTGACCATATTCATCACATCTGAATCATTGAATCTTTGAAAGGTCTCGACTTTTGTTCTTCTTTTGATCCGTATTGCTCCCGGAGTTGTTTTGGTTTCCACGGTTGTGGTTATTAGCTTGACCACTACCTCGAGATTTGTTTTGAGAAGAAAAGTTTTGACCTTTACCGTTGCCACCAGAGGAATTCCTTCCTCGACCTTGCTTATCATATCTTTCAGCCCTTCCGAACATCAACTTTCCTTGATCTTCGAAGGGTGTCAACACCCTTCATTCTTCCTTCAAAAGCTTTCAACCTTCCAATTGCTTCTTGAAAAGACATAGTATTCAAGTCAGCAAATTGCTCTATTGAGGCAACAATTGCAACATACCTATCCGGAACGGATGCAAGTAGCTTCTTAACAAGTTTCTTGTCTTCATAAATTTTTCCCAAGCTATTGACTTCGCCATTACAATTTTGCCCAACCTAGCCGCAAAGTCATCGATTGATTCGTTGACTTTCATCTTTAAAGATTCGAATTCCGCCTCCAAGGTTTGCAACCTTGCGTCTCGAACCCGATCAACACCCACATCCCTGGTCTTCAAAGCTCCCTGATTTCTTTGGTCTGTGTTGAATTGTGAAACTTGAAAACAAGTTCTTCCGAATCGCCTCGGAAAAGTAACGAATCGCCATGTGATCTTGCTTAGCAACAACTTGTGTTCCTTCCCCCGGTTCCAGTGCATCGAGTATTCCATGGACTCGGAATACCGCTTTAACTCTTATTGCCCATATGTTATAGTTCGTGCTTGTTAACATTGGACATTGAAGAGCCGTTTTAGAATGTTCAATAGGTGGTTGACTCGACTCGCCTTGCACCATCCTTCTTGATCACCTTTTGTAAGTTACCGGTGTAGTTGGATTGACTTCCGCCCTAGAACACGCTTTGTTTTACTTCTTGCCTAAGTAAACCAAGTGTAAAGTTTGAAACTTTATTGACTTCTTGGAAACCCTTTAGTCGACTTGTGTTCGACTGACTTGGAAACCCTTCGTGATCGACTAATCTTGGAACCCTTTAGTCGACCGCTTGGAAACCCTTCGTGATCGACTAATCTTGGAACCCTTTAGTCGACTTGTTTGGAAATCCTGCTGTGATCGACTAACCTTTAACCTGGCTCTTGATACCAATTCAAGTCCACAGGTCTTGAATCACATGCTACCAAACAAGAACATAAACAAGTAAACTGAACTATCACAAACAATCACACACGAGATATCCCTGAATATGCTTTCCAATTAATCGAAAAATATATGCTCAAACAACCTGATCGGTTTTTCCATCTATCCAACCACAAGCTCGGCTGGTATATATAGGTATTTAGAATATGCTTTCTAATCCTACTACAATTCTAATTAAGCAAAATAGTCCTTAACAAATAAGGAGTCCTAATTAGACTAGAATTGTAAAAGTAATTATCCATGTGCTCGGTTTGTCTTGACTGTCCATAGGCTCGGATCAGTAATTATCCCAACAGACTTTAGTTATGTAAAAAAATCTATCACTCGGCTAAATTGCAAAAAGGGACTAACAATCTTTGTTTCTATCAAATCAATGTCTTTTTTCAAAATTTAATTATTCAAAAGAAGTGATGAAAAATAGCATTTGGTTGATGATTCCTTAATTTCCAAAGTCTTTCATTATTCCTTTTTTATTTCATATTCATTTGATCATATCAATGCGGAAAACATAGCAAGCTCATTTTTATTACTTGTTAGTTCTTACCGTTATCAACATAAATCTAATAGCTTATTTATATTTATAAAGTTTGCTTGATGTGTAACAAATTAAAAAGAGTAACTTACAATTTTTATAAGTTAAAAAATATATATATTATAAAAAAAAAATTTTAAAAAACAAAAAAAAAAAAAAAAAAAAGAAGAAGAAGAAGAAGAAGAACATAGAAAACTCATTTTTATTTCCCGATCAAATGACATTTCTAGAAAGAAAAAAAAAAAGGACATTTCATGGACCTTTTTTTTACTAGCTATCTCTAGGAGTGTTCATTAAAAGTTCCGACCCAATTGAATATTGGTTATTTGGTTTTGGGTGAAGTGGGTTTTACCAATTGAATGTTGGTTATTTGGTTTTGGGTGAAGCAGGTTTTGTTCGATTTATTGGTTCTAACCGAGTAACTGATTCATAAAACTATTTTTTGGTTTGTTTGTTTCTATAAAGGCCGATATTCTCACACGACCAATTATATGTGCTTGTGTCAAGAGTCAAGAGCAAGAACGGCTTGGAGGTTCTTTCTTGCAATAAAAACGGCAAGTAAACAAACTCCACAACAAACATCGTCTACAAAGAAGTTTTATTTCATATTTAAATAAGCACCATAGATTTGTATTACTAACCACTTCGTTATCTTTTTCCATATATATTACACAATTGCTTTTAAATACATTTTTAGATTTCGGCATGTATTATCATAAAGCGAGCCCGTCCATTCGCAAGGGCTATGAAGTTGGTTCACTAATATATAAGCATGCGTTTTTTTGTTTATTTTATCTAAATAAATTAAATTTGCCAAACCCTTGAACCAGCTTATGAGCTTAGTATTGTGTTTTGAAATAACATAAGCCACCTCAAACATTATTTCCTACAATGTGTTTTGAAAGTACTAACAGGGTATCCTCGTATTGCGGTGGCGAATACTCTGTAATTGATATTTTTGATGGAAAATGTCTTTTTCATTATTTGTTTATGATGACAATAAGTTTAGAGATGCTGAGAATCTTTTTGGAGTCACGATAAACTATTGAAATTCTGAGGTTGTTGATGATATCTTATCTAAGGCCACTTTTAACTTTTTTTCTTTTCTTATTTTGAAAGTTCGAACATAAGATATATGAACTTGTTACTTTTTTGTGATTCATAAGTTTGTACTATTTTCAAAAAAAAGTTGTATTATTTAAAATCATTCATGAATTAGGGAGTGTTTAGCATCTTGCTTGGTTTGTACATTGTGTTTTACTAGACGAGTACCCGCGCTTAGTGGCATCGGTTTCTAGCGACAAAAAATTAACGATATACGATATTGTGGTAAGTGTTTCGTATAACATGAAAGATCAAAATGTAATTGCGAACGGTTGTAGCATGTGGTAATTCAACTATAGCAAAAATTCTTAGCATGTATTAAACGACGTATAAATATATTTAGTGAGATTGAAAAAGAAAACATTACATCAATTATGAGATAGTAACTAACAATGCACGTTACTCATTGCGTAAAACTTTTTGGTAGACGATATTTGAGGTGTAGACTCCTCATTGACCGAACTCTTTGACCGGCTTCACTAATACCTTTGTAGTTCTACGTGATACCCGTGCATAGCGGCGAGAATCTCTAGCAACAAATAATTATAGTTAATTATAGTTGTGCAAAACATATAAGTGCATACTAATTGAGATTGAAGGTATATTAGTACTTATATATTTTTTTTATTTTAATACTTTTAAGCAAAATTATACACTTTTTATATGTAGTAAATCAAATATATACATTCTATATTTATATGAGTAGAGATATTATTTTAGAATGTTAATAGCATTATTTTGGCTGTCAAAATCTTGTTTCAAATTAACAACATAGTCAACTTATGCAGTGGCGGATCCAAGAATCCGGAAGAGGTTATGCACAATTTTGAGTACAGTTGTTCAGAAAAATCGGTCTTTGAATTGTAGTTTTTGGGTCGGGTTTTAGTGAATTTCGGATTCGACACGACTATTTTGTTTTATGGATCTTAGCTATTAAAGTTGATTTAAATATGTGAAATATGGGTTATTCGAGACTGAATTAGGTAGTCGGATAATATATATGGTTATAGAATTAAGCGAATAAGATCCAATCCGAAACTCATCTTATGTCATGTAATAATATATAACGTTAAAACTTTTAAATTTTAATTACTATAGCAGAAGCATAAATATTTGTCAACAACTACATGTATGAATACTAAAATGACGCCACATGGTCAAATAGTAAAAAAAAAGTTAATCTATATACATCCTAAAACAAGATACTATAATTCATGTATTAGATTTCTTTCACAATTTACTACACGTATAAGAAAAAAGATAATGATATTGATATATAATACATACATGAGTAAAAGTTATTCTATATATCTCGACTCATAAAATGTACATGAAATACCTAATACCTAATCTTATATAACCATGGACAGTCCAAGGTGTAAATTTAAGTAAATTGAGCCTCTGGTGAGAAAAATTGGTGGAGCCAAGTTAAGTTTTGAAATAGAGTACAACATAATAAGCCCACTAAAAGCACTAAAGAGTAAAGCTGACCATTTGACCTACATCTAAATGCCTTGCTACCTCCTTCTCCCTCAAGAAGCGGCTGAACTAAATAACCAGGAGCTTCTTCTTTATTTTTTCTTTTCTTTTTCTTTTCAACAATGGCAACTTTAATTAAGGTATGCACTCATGTTTTCCTTGTATTTTAGAGGGTGTGCACTCTTAAATATAGTGAATTCAAAAAAAAGATGGAAAAAAGACAGTCTCAGAGTTTTCTTTCTTTTGCATCATTTTCAGAATCACTTGCACTCTCAAAATCATCCAAATCAAAGCTTTCTTCAACATGACTATTAGCTGGAACTTCTGCATTTGCAGACTATGATCCCACCCATTCTGCATCTTTGTCTATGTTTTGATAATAGTCTTTCATATCCACCTCCACATCATTCATAACATGCTCATCATCATGTATATAGTCACTATCTTGACTATCATCACTACTACTCTCACTCTCAGCAAAAATAGGTTCAACAAAAATGTCTTCCTCATTACCTTGATCACTTGCAGTAAAACTTGCTTCATCAGATCCCTCATCTACTAGCATTCTCTTTGTCTTCTTAGCAGACCTCTTAAAAGGCCTCTTAAAAGGTTTCCTAACTAATGAACTGGGTCCTTCATCTACTAAATTAGCACCAACAGTAGTACCTTCACCATCTAAACCATCAGCATTTAATCTAGGTTCCTCTAAAACATGATCAGATTCCTCTCCCATATCAAGCAATAGAGGCATCCTATTTGTCTTCTGAGCAGGCTTCTTAAAAGGCTTTCTAACTAATGCTGAACTAGGTCCTTCATCAACTATTTCTTCAATCATCACTCTCTATGGTGATTTCCAATAAGTTTCCAAAACTGTATGCTCATGCTCAATGTAAACCTCAATAAGTTTGTATTTATCAATATACCTAACTATGTTCAACACATCCCCATCATTTCCTAGTGCTTGTAATCCATAATCCAAATCATTGTTAGGTATTTTGAAATGATAGTACATAATGCAATCTTTCCTCTTGTAACCTAACTTTTCAATCATCTCATTCATTTCTATAACTGAAAACAGGTCAACATCTATGAAGTCTATATAATTATGAGTCCCTTGTATGGACTTTCTACCTGGAGTTTCAAAGAAAGAATCCACCATGATGTATCTTGAAAGAGAACATGTTTGGAAAATTACCTACAATGAGCAAATTAGATTAAAAAAATTAGGATTTCAATCAATAAACAATAAAAAAGTATATAAGCAAATAATATTACAATTAGGGTTACAAAGATGAAAACTTACGATAAGCTCCTTGTTCATTCACTAGATCATCATATTCACGAATACGCCATTCAGAACCACCATTGCAAACAACAAACCATATACTAAAATTGGAAATGTGGGTTTTGTGTTTTTGGTTTGTGTTTTTTATTGGTGTTTTTGATTTGGGTTTTTGATTTGTGTTTCTGATTTGGGTTTTGTGTATTTGATTGTGTTTATGATTTGGGATTGACTGAAAAAGGTATTAAAAGAGTGGTGAAGTAGCTGGGAAATAAAATGACACAATTACCCTTACTTAACTGTCACGTGTCCAAGTTAACGATACAAATTTTGCACCGTTCGTCCTTGTGGATGTATATAGGCTAGCTTTTACTAACGGAGTGATGTATCTGTTGAAACTTTTGCGAGAGGGATGTATAGTGCGAAACGGGGTAAACTACAGGGATGTATTTTGGAGTTTACTCTAGTATAATTGATGAAAATTTATTTAAAACCTTATATAATGTGAATTTTGCAACATTTATATAAAATATATAATTGGAAATAATAAAGATAATAATAAAACTAAAAATATATATAAATTATTCAGATTTTATATCATATACATCTAATATTATTATTTTTAGACTAAAATACACGGTGGTCCCTAAACTTGGCAAGACGCATCGCGTTGGGACAAAACTGGGCCTTTTCATTGTTGGGGTCCCTATTTCAAGTTTTTCACTCGTTACAGGTCCCTTGACCAAATTTCCGTTAGTCAAGGACTGTTATTTTCCCCATGTGCCTTGCACATGAGGGCAAAATAGTCATTTCATTGTTTTGGTTAATTATTTTGGTGGTAAGGCTGGTACAACCTTAGGGACTAACGGTGTATATATTCAATAAAATTATACCATCACCACCATCACCCTCCCTTTATCTCTTTTTCCTGCTTCTCTCTCTAAATTTCTGCTTCTCTCTCTAAAATTAATAGCAACAAATGAAAGAATGAACTAGTATACAATATTATCAAGTAGATAATTTGCAAAAATAAATTTCAACAAAACCTTGGAAATTGATTGTATATTAATACCAAATATATTACAATCACATAAACATACTACTGAATTGGACAATCCCAATCAAAGATACAATCAACATACTAACAATTGACGTCAAGAAACATGAGACCAAATCATTGTTAAGCACTGCATCAGCCAAGCCATTGTTCAGCACTACGATAGCGCCACCAACAGAATGGCGTATACTAATCTTTTCAGTCGAGTACTTCTGTTGTAGCCACTCAAAACCATTCACATCGAGTTTCCCAGATATTGATCTCCCTTGCTTCCTTCTAGTTTGTTGCTCTCGTACAGAAGCCCACAGTTTCTCGATTGCATTCCTCTCTTTGGACGTAAATCTTCTAACATTGTCAAAAGAATGTTTAACAGTTATGTCTATTACTGTTTGGCACCTGTGAAAAAGAAACATAACGACCTTAACGAATTGATAGTAAACAAAAAACAAAGTAACACCTCCTTATGCCTTATACTAGATGTGTCAATATTGACCCATTTCCTAGTGAATGGGTCGATTCTTTTATGCATTATCTCTACTGATTCAGAAAGGGAACATAAATAATGATTTAACTTTAAATAAAACCGCTGAAATATTAAAATATAATTATTTACTAGAGAAACTCAATTAAACAGACAAGGTGTTTTAGGTCAAGCCAGCCCAAAGCGTCTTACCCCATGCCAGAAATTATCTGTTTCAAGGAAAACCCATTTTAACCCGTTACCCAACAAACCTTCTGCTACATTTTCTAACTAATTGTAGTGATTTCGTTGTTTAAAAATTGTAGATAATGCTTAATTTTTTAACTCAAAAGAATAAAATGTTTTACCTTAAAGGCCAAACTGGATAAATATAAACATAACTAAGATAAACTCTAACCATGGGATTTTATAACGTTTTGCAGCAATCTCTAAGCAGAGAATCAATGCTTCTCTTTCAGATTTTAAAAATCTCTTTGCTTCTTCATCTTCTTCCTTTCTTATTTTAGATGCTGTTGCCTCAGCATCTAATTTTGCTTTTACTTTTTCATCTTTTTTTGGAGCATTTGGAATCAAAGCATCCAATCCAAAGGGATCAGACTCTTCTTTGACACTTGATTCAGGTATGGGATTTATGGGAGCATGTTGTTCTGTCTGACATTCTGCTTCCGATGCTTTTGCTTCATCTTTCAAGGCTGCAGCTTCTTCTATGTCATCATCTTTTGTTGTTATAGGAAGATTTGAGATAGCTTCTTTGATTCTTCCACAAGCCTTTGAAAACTAAAGAGACGAAATGAAACAATCAGATGACACATGCCTTTGGGTGTTTCATACTAACAAGTCGGATACTGTAAAAGAACTACAGAAAAAAGTCCTCCGTTGAACATCATTTATATAACAGCATAAGGCACCAAAAAACATTTGACAGAATTCTCATGGCTGGCCTTTTGGTTTAATTATATAATCTGCATAACTATTCGTGAGTCAGAACTCCAAAGTGGGCATATAAGATCTTACTTCTACAAATTATCTACAGCTAGGTAAGAAGTCAGAAGTGTGCTTAAGTTCTTGCTTCCTACAAGTAAACTGCAAAAAGGTCTTCCCCAGTGTTACCAGCAAGTCAATAGCCATCATGCCGACTTGTACACGTTGAATCCTGACCTTCAACTACACCTGAGGCACCTACGTGCAATTGTGCATCTATACATTGCCATTGTAGGTATTTAACTCAAGGATCACACAAATAAAGAACCCAGTATTCCCTAGACAACCCTAAAAGCCTTTTTCAATGCATTAGTTTAAAACAACTAATCTTGCGCATAACATAAACCAATTAATTTAAATCCATCATGTTCAAAAGGAAGTGAAGAAAAAACGAGTTCCATATATGTCTCGTCTTATCATACTCCAGTTTCCATTACCACTTAAGCCATACATTTTGTGACTTTATCCGAACACAAGTATAGTCCAGTTTACATTAGCACTTGCGCAATATAACAGTTTGTTCATACTATCACACATGATCATACAACTAATACTTATTTGCACAAAGTAACTGATACTTAGTTCAAGATAGAATATTTCATGAACATTGAACATTGCTACTGATACTAATTTCATGAAAACTAATTTCAACTATTAGTCAATATCAGGTCAGATTTTAGGGCAGAATTAGCCAACACTTAACTAAACAGAATTTGTACAAATTAAAGCTTCAATTCAACCACCAAAGAACTAATCAACAAATGAGAAATTAAACCTTGATGACCGACGGTGATCAGAATTTGAACAGCGGCGGACGGTGGAAATTCGAACGGCGACGTAGCAGGTCAGGAGTGGACGATGAACGAAAGTTGAACGACGGCGGATGGTGGCATTGTGATCGGCGATGGTAGTTGAAATTAGTTTTTTATAGGCGATGGTGGACGGACGGTAGCAGGTCACGACGGCAATGACAACAGTGGCAATGTGATGGCGGATTTAGACAAACCTAGAGTGAATCAGCTGCTTTGTTAGTTGACGGTTGTAACACCCCCAATTTCGTGATACGCAGCGGAATTCAAGCTGGGTGTTACTTCATGGCACAACAGTTATATCAATAGAAAAGGAACCCTAATTGAGTCGTTTTAAAAGATTTATCATTCGATTTATATAAATATCAGAGTTTACAAAATTAGGTCCCAGTGGTTTTACAGTTTATTAAACAAGTTTTCGAATGATAGTCTAGCCTTCTTGAGTATCCGTGCCCTTCCATGCCATCCTCGTAAATTATGAACCTGAGATAAACATGCTAAAAAGTGTCAACACAAAGGTTGGTGAGTTCATAGAGTTTATAGATAAAACAGTTCAGTACAATAGTTTCAAGTTTGAGTGATAATCGTAATAAATACAAATATTGATGAAATAAGTAGTGGGTTACGTTGTTATCCACCCATAATTCGTTTGTTTAGTAATTAGTTGAACACACGTTTCAAGAAATTTAGTAGTTGCAGCATTTGTATCATTGCAACATAGTATATATTGCCTTAAGTCTCATGAACGCAAACCTTAACACGAACTCGTCATAATAATGACGTAAGTTACAAACATCATAGTGATGATGTGAGCAACAATGCCTTCTGGTGGGAGTTTGCCATTCTCCTAGTATTCTCAAATAAAATGCATTTGGTTACCTATCCGGCTAACACAAATGGGGCGTCAACTGCCAATAGATCTATTCACTATATTCGTGTTCACTCGCAAGTGATTAATGGTTCATGATATGAGGGACTTTCAGCAGCAATAGTGTATAACTTAGGCAATAACAATCAGGTTCGCATACAGATAGTACTAGTGTTCAGGTTTGTAGCAAAATGTATAAAGTGTGATTATGAACTCATAGTAGTATGTAAAAGCTTTAGAGTACTTGTGAAAGTAAAAATAGGTAATTGAGCATGTATCTCCCCCAAAACAGTTTAAAAACAAGTAAAGGTAGGGGCCATGAACTCATAGTAATATGAAAAAGTTTAGAATACTTGTGAAAGTAGAAATAGGTAATTGAGCATGTATCTCCGCCAAAAATAGTATAAAACGCATAAAAGTAGGGGCTATGAAACTCACAGTAATTTGTAAGAGTTTAAAATAAATGTAAAAATATCAAGCAATATTTGAGCATGTATCTCCCCCAAAACGTTCAAAATAAGGAAAAGAGGGGCTATGAATCACCTCGATGTTACAAAGAGTCTGGATCGAAAACAAATTAAGTAAAGTTGATAAACTGCCCACTCGTGACTGAGTTAGTATATCATGTTTTTAGTATTCGAATTCAAGTTTATGTGATAACGATGCTTTATCGTTAGTTAGGTAACATGAAGTCTCTTAAAAAATTAGCAATACTTATCTTCCTTATTTTTATGGCTCGGATGATGGATATTAAATTTTATCGAATCCCAAGATTTTAAATATTTTATGTTTCCAAAATGCTATAATTTACAATTTTAAATATTTACGGTTTTTACCCTTGCACTTTCAAAATTGACACTTTAAACCCTCAACTATGGGTTATTGACAAAATCAGCCCTTGTATAATTAACTTCGCAGAAATTACATTTTTAGTCCAAGAAAAACTTTATCTTACAAAAATTACAATTTTATGCTTGAAATTTTATAAGAAAAATTCACTTGTTTTTTGCCTAAATGGATAAAAGTGCGGGTAAATAAAAGTGAGGCCTTAAAAGGTTTTTACTACGTTCTTGATCCCTTCAAGATTTTGTCCGGTGATCTTTCTAATGGTTCAAACTAGAGGTCTTAAGCTTTTACGGTTTGGTCGCAGTGATTCTCCAAAGTAGGGGGGTTAGGTGCCTTTTGTTGGTTTTGGGTGATAACAGGGCTAAACAAGGGCAGATTTTACACGAGACAAGCTAGTGTTTCTACAACACATTTGACCCTTTAAACACTTTGCTGTAAGCTCTTCTAAATGGTATAGGTATTATGTCCTAGTCGTCTTTGATTAGAAAGATACAAGTCCACGAACATGACCACTTGGCCACGAAGCGTTTTATGAAAATTTCAGTTTTAACCCATTAACTTTTACGGGGTCACCTAGAGACGTTGTAATATGTTTATTAACTCTTTTTAACTTATTTCCCATCATCCTATAACTCCCACGACTGAATTTTTGAAAAATGTACACAAGGCTTATTTATGAAAATTCCCGCGAGTCACCCTCTTTGTGGTTAATTATAAAATAGACTATAAGTGCTCTTAAAGACGTTATTGGGGCATTAAAAACTTTGCAGCAAGCCCTTTAATACGGTGTAAACCTCGTACTTTGAAACCTTTTAACTTGCAAGATATTAACTACGGAAAAGGGGTACTTAGGTTATTCTTGCCAAATGGCAATTTTCGTTTTTAAACCATAAAACCCTATATATTTTGCATGCGACCTTGTGAAATATTGTTTTACCCATTTCTAATGTTTCTAAGATAGTTCCTAATCAAATTTATCAAAAATCCCATGTTTTCCCACATACCTGTCGTAAGACGCTTTTGGTGTTTAGGACTTTTGGCCAAAATGAAGGGTTATTTTCAAGCATAACGACTAGGATTTTTAACTGGGTTATGGGGGAGTTTTGTAGTATCCCAGGCGGTGTTTACAACGGTACCTTGGTTGACCCTAATACCTCTAACCTGAAGTAGATAAATGAGGGGCAGGTAGGGGGGTTGGCCTGTTTTGGCGCCAATTCCAGTAGCAGAAAAACAAAAACATGCAATTCAATTAATATAAACTTATAGGGTGTTAGTAATTATACTTGATGTTTATTTTGCTTGCTCAAAGGACTCCTAACATGTTTTAACATTAAAAAAAAAACGCATTACAAATGGGTGTTTGTCTTTGGGGCGCACAAGTTTACAGAAAGAATATGAAATATGGTTTTAACTTTGTTTTTCCCTATAACACTAATCCATAATCCCTTATATGTTTTATTGAATGTATAAAATGATTAAAGAAAGAGTGTGGGTGTACTTACAAATAATATGATGCTTAAACCACAAGAAAAACTCTCCTAGGAGCTGCTATCTTCCCCAAATACTCCACTCCTTCTTAAGCTTTTGTTTACCCCTTTTTCTTTCACTACTTAAGGTAAATATTCAGAATGTATGTGACTATGGGAGGGGTTATATGGTGCGTGTGATGTGTGGGTGGTATGGTATAATGTGTGTGATGTATGGGACACAAAGAGGAGGGGGCGTTATTTATAGGAATGGGAGTGCATGGACTCCCAAGTGCTATGTCACCTTGTCTAACAAGAGGAGGAACAAGGTGATGTGTTTCATTACACATGGAAGGTGCATGTGGTTGCAATGAGACATGAAGAGGTGTGGTAAAACTCTAGCCAAGAGTTTTACCCACAACCTTTGACCATGGTAAAAACTCTTGATAAAAGAGTGATGTGTAAATATTATGTGCAAGTAATTAGTTGTGGCTAGGGTTTTTACATGTAGTACTAGGTAACTAAGTGGTAACTTGCTAGTTCATTTTTAACCATGGTAATTAAAGGGGGGCGTTAGGCTTGAAGGGTAGTACCTAGGGCTTTTTAGGTTGTACCTATTGTATAAATGGTGTAAGTACTAGTTAAGCTTGCTAATTTATTTTAGATAAAATCTAGTTTAGGTTAATTTAGATGTAATAAATAAAAGTAAAGGCTTAAGTTTGGTGCATCATTGTTTGTACATTAGCATTGTTTTGTTATACTTACTAAAAATAAAATATATTTTTAAGGCTTGTGCTTGAAAGGTTTGTACAATGTGTTTAAAATTAAGTACACTAAGTTTTATAATGAATGTTATATTAAATGAATACTTTTATGCATCAATGACTTGTACTCTAGGTATAAAATGTTGTACTTTATGAAAAATCGTAGTTATAATAAATTAGGGTTTCATGTAAACTCAAATAAATGGTTAACGTTTAACTTGAAAGTTTAATAATTGTACATTAACGTAATAACGTAAAGTGGTAAATAAAAGTTGAAAACTTTTATAGTTTTACATATAAAGATGTTTATGTTTATTAAAGATGTGATTTTCATCACATTGGCTAGTTGTTGTGATCAAATAAAAGGATATCGTTTCTTAAAAAAAATTTGGACGTAGAAAATGGATAAGTATTCTTTCGTTAGAATATTATATTAGTTTAATACGAGGTGAAATTTACCGGTGGTTACAACGGTGACGGTGACGATGACGGTGATAGGTCGGTAGCGGTGGGCGGCAGGCGGAGTGGTTGTGCACGGGATACAGAGGGGATTTATGGTTAGGGTTAGGGTTAGGGTGAAGGTGAAGGTTGGAGGTATGAAATGAAGATTTGTTTGGGGTTTTTATATATAAATGGGCAAAATGGTCATTTAACTAGAATAACGGGATTTAACAACATATAACGGGACGTTGACTAACGGAAATTTGGTCAAGGGACCTTAACGAGTGAAAAACTTGAAATAGGGACCCCCAACGATGAAAATGCCTAGTTTTGTCCCAACGCGATGCGTCTTGCCAAGTTTAGGGACCAACCATGTATTTTAGTCTTATTTTTATATAGGAAAAGTCAATCTGCCCGGTGTCGACCGCCCGACTACCGCCTAGCGTTTGCTGCAACCTTGAGGAAT
This sequence comes from Chrysanthemum makinoi, assembly GCA_910596185.1. Classification (NCBI taxonomy): domain Eukaryota; kingdom Viridiplantae; phylum Streptophyta; class Magnoliopsida; order Asterales; family Asteraceae; genus Chrysanthemum; species Chrysanthemum makinoi. The sequence continues at coordinate 47,193,012 of OU343219.1, read as the reverse complement.
TTAAATGATTATTATTAACTTTTTTTTTAAAAGGGTAATATAACGACTGTTTTATTTTATTTTATTTTTATTTTTTTTTAATTTAGGCATTGTAAATGCAAGGATGAACGATGTTATAGGATGTTTGGACAAAAAATGTCGAAAAGACGAAAAAGCCCTTGCAGCTAACAAGATTTTTAACGAGTGTTATGGTTTTGGATCATCAACGAAACAAAATGAAGATGTTGGGGACTACCAGTGTAATTTCGTTGATCTTAGGACTAAACCCAAGAATTTGAAATAGATGTGGGGCCAACAATGTAATAAGCCATGATTCATTTTATGGTCCAACTCATTAAATAGTAATGCACATTTTTCAAAGTAGCGTTTTGGTACGTGAACTAAAAAGGTATTTCAGTAAATGCTACAAACTTTCCAAAAGTGTCCCACTATGTACATTTGTGTTACGTGTTACGTAAAAAACAATGATACATGTCACATTTTGAAGCATGACACATCCTCCAAACATGCATTAGGTTAGCACATTTTGAAAATTTATAATATTTAATGCAATACTTTTATAGGGCACGGTACCAAACGCCCCACCCGACGTTATGCCCACGTTGCACGACGTTGGGTGGCGTTATGATCCTGGGGTCTATGATTTTGCAACGACATTAAGCCGGAAGTTGCCACAACAACGTACGTGACAATGGTTTATTATTATTATTATTATTATTATTATTATTATTATTATTATTATTAATTTTTTTTTTTTTTTTTTAGAAAACCGAAAGGAATTACAAGAAATTGGTGGGAAGCCGAGACACTAGTTGGGCTCCCACTCCTTTCTGAAGCTAACGATTATTAAATGTGTCATTGTGTGTTTGTGCATGTGTTTTGCATTGTGCGTGTGAGTTGCGTTAAAGAAGCTAACGATTTTTTTTCTTGGTAAAGGCAGTATTGGGTTGTTGGTAAAAACATATACAAATAGGCTAGTCCATTTCAGAGTATAAGTGTAATTATTTTTATTTTATTTTTTTTAGTTTTGTAATTTTTATTAAATGTTAGTTGTATATTTATTTAATGTATAAAAATATGTTTTTGTGAAAAAAATTAATAGCAGTGGGTTCCAAAAAGATTGTTTTATGGGATGTTATGATAAGGGGTGATTTTGGGATGTTAGTGCTAAAATGTTAAAGGGCGCTAAGGCTGAACAGAGTGGATATCAACTCATGCTCAAGGTGAGTGACTCATGAGTGAGTTGCCAAAACACATATCCCAACTCACGGTGCAAAATGTAAATTACGGTGAGTTATTCACCATGGTATTAAAGCTGACAAACATGCCCCATTCCCAAAATTAATTATTTTTTATTTGTTTTGTAAGTGTGTGTGAGGTATTTAGTGGAATATATTTTTATAAAATATGTATTTTGATGAAAGGTAAGAGGAAGGTAACAAAAACAGATGTATGATGAGTGAGAGTGAGTGGAAATGAGAGGAGAGAGAAATCTGATGTGGCCTGAGAGAGTTGCCACCTTTTAGTTTAAGATGACAGTCCTTTTTTGTTTTGTTGTTATGACACCTTAGAGCATTCGTAATGGGGTACTTGATCAAAAGCTTTTTACTATTGCATGTAATGACTTTTTAAAACATTTGGAAGAATGACTTTGCTGGTGCCAAGCGGTTGAAAGAAATAGTTTTTTACTTGCATGTATTGTAATAAATGCATCAAGTCATCACAACTTTAGTCATTTATTGTCAACTTTAGCGTTTATTGCGGACATCTACAATGCATCAATTCTTTAAGACTTGATGCATTTAATGCATTAAATGCATAAGACATTTAATGATCAAAACATTGGAAGAATGACTTGAGCTCTACCAAGTCTTTGCACAAAAGTTCTTCAAAAAGCGTTATTTGCAATGCCAAAAACCTTTATAATGTTATGAATAATTATGATTGTGGCTATCCATATACCTCAACCCCTCAAACCTTTCATCTTTTGTATTCCCACAATTATGATTGTACTAAATACTTTGATTATGAGAGTCCTATAAATTGAGGTTCATTTGTAGTTTGTGAAATCAATCTCAATGAAATACATTGGTCTCGATTATCTCTATTTTCTTCTTCCATGCATTGGTTATGTGTTATTGCTATTAGGCCGTTGTTTCACAACACGTTATCAGCACGATAGTCTTAAAAGTGCAATTTTTTTATCTTGACCGGTATGTCTTGACTTCCGTTTATTAATTTATACGGTATGCAATATGCATGTTAGCTATGCTAAAGACCTCACATAAGAATTGTTTATGTATTTCTGCTGTGTTCTTGCATGCTTATATTGTACATGCATTTATCCCTTCGTATTTAAACACATCTGTTACTGTATGACATCAAATGTGGTACTACAGTAATTAACACTCTTTTGTAGTCATGTAATATTGGATAGATGTCTATAGTCATGATTCTTGTGAGTCTTTGTAATTTTTGTTTTTTATTATTAACTGGCATCACCTATATTTGTATGTTAGTGTATATAGATTGTGTGTAACTTTTCTCCATTTTTATGTTTGTAGCGTATAACTAATGTAGAAGTATTTAATGAGGCTGGTGTTGTTATAACCTATACAATATATTTAGCTAATTATGTTTTATTGTTTGTCATCTCTATGATTGTTTTATTAATGCTTATTACGTGCCAGATTATAAAAATTGTTTTATGCATAAGTTGCATTAGTATTGCGTCTATGAAACATATAAATTTTAATGGGGATTGTAATTTTCGTAATATTTATTCACTATGTTATCTAAGTATAATCATTCGGTTAGATTATAATTTTAAGTATGTTGTAGTGATGGTTCTCGTTAAGTACTACCTTTATGTTTTATGATGTGTTGTTTGCATTATGTGTAGTGTGTATCATCTTGTTAATAATTTTCATGAGATGTGTTCATGGGGTATGTTTGCAGTGCAGTTTGACGTGTAATACAATTCGCTGAATATAAATGATATTAACTAAATTGTGCATAACACATTACCTCTCTATAATGCATGTGTAAATACTGAAATTTAAATTATTACATTCTGCGACATTTTTTTTATTTTGACTCTTATTATGACTTCTGGCATTTCCATTATATATGTAATTTTGTTGTTATAACTAAAAGTGCTCCAATTAGTATAATAATATCAAGCTTACACAATAAAAAAACAAGTTATCAAATTTAGATAAGTTAAAGCAGATTAATACATGACACCATATGAAACATATGTTATGGTGCTCCGTGGATCTCATCATGTATATGTACCTATTTTTTTTTTTAACAGACATGTATATGTACCTATTGTGTATGATTTTAATAAGTGTTTACTGTAAACAATTGGTGTTTAATTTCTTCAAACTTACTATTAAACCTACTTTCTTAAATATGCTTAACTATTTGAAGTGAATATGATAATATGATCAAGGTCAATGTAAAAATTGTAGTAAATAAAATTCATGATAAGAACACAATATGCCAATAGATCGAAGTGGCATGATAAGCCAAAAGATAAAAATGATAGTGCGCACGATAAAGTTGGCATTGAAAGTATACATCTTATTGTAAATACGATAATCATTTTTTCTCTAAATGTCGGAGTCTATTCATCATCCCTCGTGGAATAAGGAAAAGATGTGATAACCATAATTATTATGCATAGCAATATTATTATTAAGGTTGTGAGTGAATAAGATGTCTTAATTCTCTGATTGTACCACCTAAGTATGCCTTATATATATGACTTATTTATCATGTAAGCGTTATTGGATTATGTGTTAACTTATTAAGAGCATATAGTGTTTCGGAAATAGAGCAATTTCACTAGTATAGAACATGTTTTCCTTTTTAATAATGCTATAGGCTAATGTAAATATTATATTTAATTATGTGAAAGTCATAAAAGAACTTATTTGATTGAATAATGTGATGATGTATTAACCTTTTTTTACATTACTCGACTTTCACATAAAGTTAAGTGCAAGCGAAGCATGGGTGGTCATAAACCATAGTTTATGAGCCAAGATAAATTATTGGCATGACCGGTTGGACCATCCCGGTCAATGATGATGCGAACCATATACAAGAATCATGGTTCTTCAAAGGTGATCTCATTATTTTATTGTTCTCCGTGGAAGTGCATTTTCACTTATCACCACAAATGTAAAGTAAGGACTTTTGTCCCTTAATTTTTTGAAAGAATATAAAGAGGATGTATGTAGGCCTATACATCCGTCATCCGTCAAGTGGATCATTTTGAGTTTTAAAATCGATGCATCGTCAAAATGATCATTAAAGACGCAACTTTAGATTAGCGTGATGAATGGCTCATATTTGGAGATGGTGGTGAATACTTCCATATGTTGGGAAATTATTGGAATAAGTGTCGAACTTAAAAGTAGCCAATGTTCGTACGCGAATTGCTTTTGTTGAAACGTGCATAAAACGACTTCAGTTGATTGCAAAGCCAATAATTGTGAGAACAAATCTCTTAGTTTATGGGGGTATGTTAAAATTATGAATTCGCATCTTGCCAACAATATATAATGAATTCTCCCCATTATAATGGTTTTGGTCACAAACCATATGTTTCCCATTAAAGTTTTGTGCAAATTTGCGAAACCTGTATTGATAATCCACCACAATGCACAATAATGGGATGTTGTAATTGATAATTCATTCAGGGGGAGAATGAGCAGCAAGAGATATGGAATGAATTATGATATAAATATTGATCCTCGCACCAATGAATATGAACTTGAAGGGACAATTTACATTCCAGATCTAGTAATTGTCAGACATGTTTAGTGACCTAAAGAAAGTGATTAGATCATATATACGCTGCTAGTGCTCCGTTTACAATGTGTGTCCCACCAGTAAAACCAATGATTGGTAGTAAGTCTATGACACGTCTGCAGCGTGATAGACTAATCGATTCCAAATGAAAGTCCTCGAATGAATAGATAAAATGGAGCAATAAAATGAAGATGGTCGAATCGAGGTAACAAATACCCCATAATAATTCTCCTAAAGATTCACTAGACATGAAGGTAATTGAAAAAACCCCGAGTACTTGAAAAACTATGAGATCTCAATAAATGATATATTTCAATGTCTAGTAAAGTGTGGAATCGAAAATATAAATGAATCAACGTCGATGGAGATATTGTATACAATAATGTGCACGATAATGATTATGTAAATAAATAAGATATCGCGATAATCATGGTGAGGATCATGGAAGTATACATGCAGGAAGTGCAGATGTATGATTGAGTGGCCAAAAGAAGTAAATACGAAAAGAACTAATGAAATATTAAAGTCTCTTGTGACGAGATATGGTTACTGGGACTTGAAGTCCGTACATATAAATGTGTAAAATTATTGGATATGCATTGGTCATTATGAGAGAGCGAAATTAAAGTATTGAAACTATTATACCTAAGGCATAATTGATGGCACACAAATATTTTCGCAAAGACTTAGCATATAGAGACACGATCTCATGTGGTGGATCCAATAATCTATTTAATATTTATAAGTCTGGCGATTTGATAACTAATCGATATGATAAATAATCGATATGTGTCTAAAAGATAAAGGAAAAGAGCTCATGTAATGTTGAAATTTTATTATAAGATATAAAATGCAAGAAGCATGCTAGTGATTTTTAATGCTTAGAGCATATAAGAAAAGTTCTCGAGAACATTATTTGATTATATTGAATCAATCATATTATTAGGCATATATGTTATAATCGCCTTAGAATATACTAACTAAAAATTGTACCATAAAATAACTATGTCTGCTCATGTTACTTTATAAGAAGACCTGGTCTTCAATATGATGTAAGTTTCATATAGTTTGATGATTTGAATATTAATGGAACTCTGACAGAGCTTCAAAGGTGATTGAATGCTTAGAATTGAACCTTGAAAGAAAAGATAGTTTATCTGATTTTACGAATTGAATATCTTGAGGATAAAATTCTTTAACATAATGATAGCTAGAGAAAGATGCTAAATAACTATACATGGTTAAATGACTCTCATGTTTATGAGGTCATGTGATGCTAAAAAGACCCCCTTGATTTATAAAGATGATGATCACAATATAGATTTATAAGTGTGATACTAAAATGCGTATGAAACAATTGAAGTTCTCGCTTGTGGTCATACATAATATAATATATCATTCACTTTGAGTTTGTTGGCAATGAGTAACATATTAAGTATGATGATATATTTGCAAGAGATGTATGACATCTGGTAATATGAATATGCGAGCAACATGTACAGAATATTTATTCATGTGATTCTATCAAGACACTTTAACGTGCATTTAAGTGATCTGATCATTAGAGGGAGAGAAAATACACGTTACATTCTTTTTTGCTATCTTCGAGGTACAAAAGATATGGGTTTGTATTATACTAACTCATCCGAAAGAAATCTAGTTGGTTTTGCAGATGCAGGATATATGTCTAATCCCCATACCAGTCGGTCCCAAACTGGATACGTTTTCACAAATTCTAGTAGGCGTTTTATAAAGCAGAAAATGAGTGTACTTCATCAAATCACACAGAGATCTTGCCATCCATGAAGCAAGTCGGTAATGCGTATGGTTGAGAAGTGTGATAGAATATATTTGAGAATCATGTAGGGTTTCTTGAGGCCAGAGGCTCCAACAATTGTACATGAAGATAATCAAGAGTAGCAAAACCAGCAAATTCTACCGAAGTTCCTTTTCACCCATGACGTGTAGAAGAGTGGTGATATTATTCGTTCAAGCAAAAACCTAGCAGACTTATTTACCAAGGCATTTCCTACTGCAACATTCAAGAAGTTGGTTCAGGGCATTGGAATGCAAAGACTCAGTAAACTTAAGTGATCTAATCATCAGAGGGAGAATATACGCGATGCACTTTTTTTTCCTTAGCTATGGTTTTGTCCCACAGGGTTTTTCAAGCAAGGTTTTTAATGAGGCATCATATCTAAGCGTATGAGAATTAATGATGGATATCCAAGAGGGAGTGTTATGAATAATTATGATTGTGGCTATCCATATACTGTTGGTGATTTTGCATCACCGATATTATTTAAGTGTAATGGATTAATTTAGGTGACCAATGGTGTAATCATGATAAATGTTCAACAAGTCGGGGTTATGCGGAGTGCACACTTGTATGACGTTATTACGATTGCTATTCGGGGCTTAAGCCCCACGACGGGTCCGGGGCAGCGCCCCTAGCAGGTCCAAGGGCGCAGCCCTGGCAGGTCCAAGGGGCGCCCCGTCGCTTGGAAAAATTTTATTTGGTATAAAGTGCTATGTTAAAAAAGCACTAGAAAATAAAATTTCCGGTAATTTTAACCCTAAAATTAAACTGATTTGGCGGTTAATTTAACTGCTATAGCAGTTGTAACCGACCATCAGTTTTTGGTCATATATTTCGATTTCTGGTTCTGTCCATAACTAACAAAACATATACTCAAGTTCAAATCTGAGTTTTATCCGATTAGAGATTTCGGTAGAACCACCGAAATACTTCAATCTAAAAGTGTTTACACGACTCTCGACTCGCGTGATCATAATTTCCTAACAAAGATTGAAGTATTCTGTGATCATGACGAACGGAGAATCTGCGGAAGGACATGACGAGCAAGTTCGATAAGTTGGCAAAGTTTGAAGGGCAGGACTTTCGTCGTTGGCAAAAGAAGATGCATTTTCTTCTTACCACCACGAAAGTTGTGTATGTTCTGAGTACACCCAGTCCGGAATGGGATGAGAATGAAGCTTTGGAGACGACCAGGAAGAGGATGAAGTGGGAAAACGACGACTACATATGCCGTGGTCACATTCTGAACGGTATGTCTGACTCCTTATTTGATATCCATCAAAACGCTGAATCTGCTAAGGCACTGTGGGAGTCCCTAGAATCCAAATATATGGCAGAAGATGCTTCTGCAAAGAAGTTTCTTGTTAGTAATTTTATGAATTACAAGATGGTTGATACCAGGCCTGTCATGGAACAATATCATGAGATGTTAAGGATTCTGGGACAATATACCCAACATAATTTGATGATGGATGAAGCCATCTCGGTTGCAGTTATCATTGATAAACTGCCTCCTTCCTGGAGAGATTTCAAACATGATTTGAAACATAAAAAGGAAGAGTTAAATTTGGTTCAACTCGGTTCTCATCTACGAATTGAGGAAGGATTACGTAATCAGGAACTTGATAATAATCCTAAAGGAAAGAACCAAATTGGATCTTCTTCTGTTAACATGGTTGAAGGAGATGGAGTCAAAAATTCTAAAAACAATTTTAACAACAACAAGAACAAAAGAAAGTTCAAAGGTGGTGATGATAAATTTGCCAACAAAAAAGGTACTTTGACTTGTTGGAAATGTAACAAGCCTGGTCATATGAAGAAGGATTGTCGCTCTAAAAAGGGCAATAATGACGCCGGGTCCTAGTGGGTCTAAGGATCCCGATAAGCAACAAGGTTATAATTCGATTTTGTACGTAATTTTGATAATGTTTTACATTATGTTTCTGTAATTTCTGATGCATTTTATATTCTGGATGATCAAGTTGCTTGGTGGGTTGATTCGGGTGCGACATGTCATGTTTGCAATGATCTTCGTTGGTTTCAAGTATGTAATCCAATTGAAGATGGCTCATGTGTAAAGATGGGAAACGTTGCAACCGAACCAATCAAAGGAATAGGGCGTGTTATGTTAACTTTTACTTCTGGAAAAACTTTATGTTTAGATAATGTATTGTATGTACCCGGGATTCGCAAGAATCTTGTTTCTGAAATTGTGTTAAATAAGTTTGGCTACAAACAAGTGTTGGAAAGTGACAAGTATATCTTGTCAAGACATGGTTCCTTTGTTGGATTTGGTTATGTATGTAATGGAATGATTAGATTAAATTTGAAATATCCTTTGTTTAATGATTCTGCTTGTATGGTTACTTCTAGTCATAGTAATGGTTTAAGTAAATCTGAATTATGGCATGCTAGACTAGGACATGTTCATTACAAGAGAATGAAAGATATGTCTAGAATGAGTCTAATACCTGCTTTTGATATGACACATGAAAGTTGCAAAACTTGTAATTTAACAAAGATCACTAGACATCCATTTAAGAGTGTTAACAGGGAAAGCAAAGTATTAGATCTCATACATAGTGATTTATGTGATTTTCATGCCAATCCTTCACTAGGACATAATAAGTATGTCATTACTTTTATTGATGATGCATCTAGATATTGTTATGTCTATTACTGCATGCTAAACATGAAGCTCTAGATAAATTTAAAATTTATAAACAAGAAGTAGAACTTCAAAGACAAGATTTAATAAAAGTATTTCGTACTGATAGAGGTGGTGAGTATTATGATCCAGTTTATTTTCAATCGACTGGAATAATCCATCAAACCACGGCTCCTTACACGCCACAACTGAATGGTGTGGCTGAAAGGAAGAATAGGACTTTAAAGGAAATGGTGAATTCCATGTTATCCTATTCTGGACTAAGTGAAGGGTTTTGGGGTGAGGCTATGTTGACAGCCTGTTATATTCTGAATAGAACTCCAAACAAAAACAACAAACAAACACCTTATGAAATTTGGACCAAGAAGGTACCAAATTTGACTTATTTGAGGGTTTGGGGCTGTAGAGCAATTGTAAGATTGACTGAACCCAAAATGAAAAATCTGGGTGAGAAAGGTATAGATTGTATCTTCATTGGGTATGCTGAGCATTCCAAGTGTTATAGGTTTTATGTTATAGAACCTAATGATTATGTGTCGGTGAACTCTATAATAGAGTCAAGAGATGCAATATTTGATGAAGAACGGTTTACGTCTATACCAAGACCAAGAGGTATGATTCAGCCATCTTCTAGTAAGATAGTTGAAGATGATGTTGAAGGTACTGATGATGTACCGGTCCATCTCGTTCCTAGGAAAAGCACTAGGATAAGAAAAGCTAAGTCTTTTGGGTCTGATTTTCAACTTTATTTAGTTGAAGGAACAAGAGATACGACTTTATCTCAACGTGAATATTGCCTCATTATTGAGGAGGATCCAAGGACTTTGAGTGAAGCAATGGCTTCTAGGGATGTTGCTTTCTGGAAAGAAGCAATTCAAAGTGAGATTGATTCTATCATGCAGAATGATACTTGGGAAGTCACCTGATTTGCCTCCCTGGATGCAAAGCATTAGGAAGTAAATGGATCCTTAAAAGGAAGATGAAAGTGGATGGAAGCATAGATAAATATAAAGCCAGATTGGTTATCCAAGGTTTTAGACAAAAGGAGGGCATTGACTTCTTTGATACTTATGCTCCTGTTGCTAGGATTTCCACTATTAGATTGTTGTTAGCTCTTGAAGCTATACATGATCTAGTTATTCACCAAATGGATGTGAAAACTGCATTCTTAAATGGTGATTTGGATGAGGAAATTTACATGAAACAACCTGAAGGGTTTGTGATGCCTGGATATGAAAACAAGGTATGTAAATTGAAGAAATCATTGTATGGTCTGAAACAAGCACCAAAACAATGGCATCAAAAGTTTGATGATGTGATCTTGTCTAATGGTTTTTCTTTAAACCAAGCTGACAAGTGTGTGTATAGCAAATTTGATGCTTCTGGTAAAGGAGTGATAATTTGCTTATATGTGGATGAAATGTTGATCTTTGGTACTGACCAAGATCAAGTTGATAAGACAAAGGATTTCTTGTCATCTAATTTTGATATGAAAGATCCGGAGAAGCCGAGGTGATTCTTGGTATTAGAATCAAAAGAGGAAACAAGGGTATCTCTATTTCTCAATCACACTATATTGAGAAGATACTGGCAAAGTTTAACTTTGCTAATTGTTCTCCTGTTTATACTCCTGTAGATCCTACTGTGAAGTTTCGACCTAATAAAGGAAATCCAGTGTCTCAACTGGAATACTCTAGAGCTATTGGATGTCTTATGTATGCCATGATTAGCACTAGACCAGATATAGCTTTTGCTGTGGGAAAGCTTAGTAGATACACTAGCAATCCTGGTGCTCTACATTGGCAAGCTCTGGGTCGAGTATTTCAGTATTTGAAAGGAACCATGGATTATGGTTTAACTTATAGTGGCTATCCTTCTGTTTTAGAAGGTTATTCCGATGCCAGTTGGATAAATAACATAGAGGATCACTCTTCTACGAGTGGTTGGGTATTCCTTCTTGGAGGAGGAGCTATTTCTTGGGCTTCAAAGAAACATACTTGTATTACAAACTCAACTATGGAGTCTGAATTTGTTGCTTTAGCGCAGCGGTAATGAAGCTGAGTGGCTGAGGAATTTGATTTATGAAATTCCTTTGTGGCCTAAACCGATATCTACCATTTCTATCAGATGTGATAGTGCTGCTACCTTGGCTAGGGCTTATAGTCAAGCGTACAATGGCAAGTCTAGACACTTAGGTGTTAGACATAACATGATTCGTGAGCTTATCATGAATGGTGTGATATCTGTGGAGTTTGTAAGAACTCAACTGAATTTAGCCGACCATTTAACCAAAGGGTTAGCAAGAGATCTCGTACGCAAGGCGGCTATTGGGATGGGTTTAAAGTCCACCTAATTAAATCCTTGTATCAAGATACCCAATTCCCATCTAACGTAATGTTAAATGCTGAATTCAATGAGGAAAGCTTGATATCTTTGGATTGGAACACATAATTACATCATCCCACGGTATGTGTTCAGAACTGCAAGATAAAGGAGGTTGAAATTATATTTCTTAATGGTTTTTTGACAAATTGCATGTGCAGGTGCAAGAGTAAAGAACCACCTATATAAGCATGAAGTTTAGCTGCTTCAAGAAGCTTGGGACTTGGCTTTGATATGCTTATTGAAGGATAGGACACAAGCTAGTAAAACATAGTGTCAAGTGGAACATGTGAATGTGTAAACTGTTGTGTATATTATCTGCATGTATTCACTATGAATAGAAGGAGTTCAATCCTTAGTGACACTCTTATATTCGAATATTTGGAATGCTAATGTACTAATGTGAAATTCAATCGTCTCGACATTTCATTTATTCATCAGTTTGTTGTTTGTTATGAGTTTGTTTTAAGTTAATCAAGATTACACTAAAATGGGGGAGGATTGTTGGTGATTTTGCATCACCGATATTATTTAAGTGTAATGGATTAATTTAGGTGACCAATGGTGTAATCATGATAAATGTTCAACAAGTCGGGGTTGTGCGGAGTGCACACTTGTATGACGTTATTATGATTGCTATTCGGGGGCGAAGCCCCGAATGACGGGGGTCCGGGGGCAGCGCCCCTGGTAGCAGGGTCCAAGGGGCGGCAGCCCCTGGCAGGGTCCAAGGGGCAGCGCCCCTGGCTTGGAAAAATTTTATTTGGTATAAAGTGCTATGTTAAAAACGCACTAGAAAATAAAATTTCCGGTAATTTTAACCCTAAAATTAAACTGATTTGGCGGTTAATTTAACTGCTATAGCAGTTGTAACCGACCATCAGTTTTTGGTCATATATTTCGATTTCTGGTTCTGTCCATAACTAACAAAACATATACTCAAGTTCAAATCTGAGTTTTATCCGATTAGAGATTTCGGTAGAACCACCGAAATACTTCAATCTGATAGTGTTTACACGACTCTCAGATTACTGTGATCATAATTTCCTAACATATACCTCAACCTCTCAAACATTTCATCTTTTGTATTCCCACAATTATGATTGTACTAAATACTTTGATTATGAGAGTTCTATAAATTGAGGTTCATTTGTAGTTTGTGAAATCAATCTCAATGAAATACATTGGTCTCGATTATCTCTATTTTCTTCTTCCATGCATTGGTTATGTGTTATTGCTATTAGGCCGTTGTTTCACAACATATAAAATACTTTTTAAAATAGTAAAAAGCTTTTAACTATTTGAGCCATTGTAGATGCTTTAGAGCATCCACGATGTAAAAAGTCTTTAATAACTTTTTGCATTTAATGCATACATTTTTTAGTGTAGTTGCATTAAATGCATAAGTCATTAATGACTAACATGCGCAATCATCAAATGGTTAAAAACATTTTAGTATTCTAAAAAGTCTTTTGAAATGATTTTTTGCATTGCAATGAAAGATTTTTTAAAAGCTTTTCTTCAAAGACTTTGTATACCTCAAGTCTTTAATCCAAGCTTTGACTATTAAATGTCTATATGCATTAAATGCATCAAGTTTTAAAAACCTGATGCATTGTAGATGCTCATAGGTTTTGGTAAAAGCTTGGTGTATGTTAAATCTTTTGTGAAAAGCTTCTGAAAAACCTCATGTTACAATGCAAAAAATCTTTTCTTTGTGAAAAGCTTTTGAAAAACCTCATGTTACAATGCAAAAAAGCTTTTCCAAAAGCTTTATAAAATAGTAAAAAGCTTTTCATGGTCTATGCATTATGGATACTCTTTCAGCTTCTTAGGCATCCACAATTAGGGATGGCAATGGGTCGGGTTCGGGGCGGGTTTTAGTGAACCCGTACCCGTACCCGTTTAATAATATCCACACCCGAACCCGCCCCAATACCCGATGGGTACCCAATTATTATTATCCATCGGGTTATCGGTTTTCCCCGCGGGTATCGGTTATCCCCAATTAAATCATCGTTGTACAAATTTTCAAGTATCAAGTTAAAAAAACTCAACCTAAAAATAAACCAAAACACTCTAATATATTCAACGTTTTTAGAAGTTAAAGAAAACGACTTAAATATTTGTAAATTTTGAAGATTAAAGAGTTAATGTGTATTGTGTGTGAGAATTAAATCGTCAAGCGTGACTGTTAATTTAATTATTTGTAATTACCAAGATATAGGCTATTAAGGAGTAGAGTAGAAAAAACGTTATACAATGATAAGAGCTCAAAACTTATTTGGACCTTTTATAAATTAGCAAAAAAAGGGTACAAATTCGGGTATACGGGTGCGGATACGGGTACGGATAACCGGACGGGTATTACTAGAACCCGTAACCGAACCCGTACCCGAAAAGAAAAGAATATTTCTACCCGAACCGGTATCCAAACTAGCGAACCCGCCCCCGAACCCGACCCAACCGGTTCGGGTTTCGTTTTTGCCCATCGGTTTCGGGTGCTTTTGATATCCCTATCCACAATACTCCAATTCTTTAATAACTTAAATAATTAAATAGATAAGCTTTCTAATTAATTTATGTTATCAAAAATTCATTTTGTAAACCTCTTAAGTCTTTGAAAAAATCTTTCTCTCTTTTTTGCCTCAAATCATTAAATGCGTTAATGCATTGCTCATGCATTCATGTACTTTAAAAAAGTTATTGCTGTTTAATGACATAAAGTGACATACAGATACCCTCTTTTTTTACAAGGTCTAACATTTCTCCTCGTTTATTTATTTCTCTTCACCCGAATCATAAAACGTCAACCCGCATTTATTTCTCTACACTAATTTATTTCTCAATTAGTTAACAACTCATGAGGGCTGTTCATCTTTTGTATTATGCACATGAGGTGTTCGATGACATCCCTCAGTTATGATATTACTTAAAAATATGCTTTTATGATGCACATACAGTGTTTGATGTTACGCCTCTCTGGAAACATGTGAGATGATGAGTATAAAATGTTGAAAAAAGATTAATATCGTCGTTATATAAAAAAAGTAGTCGAGGATACGAAATGACTAATTATTTATGTTCTTGTTAAGTGTCACATATCTTGTTTTTATTTTAGTTAAGTCTTTACTAAAGAAGATGTCGTAAGGTGCACAAAACGGCGCTCCAAAACTTACTTTTCTTTAGTTGTAAATGAAGTAGGCAGAACAAAAATTAAGATGTCATTGTTATGATTTTTCGCGCTAATTTGTGTGGTAAAGCAAAACCAAGCGCGGAATTAGTGATCATCTGTCCAAGTGCAGGCTAAATTCAGCTTGAAAGTTTGATTTGCTATATGCCGACTTTAGTCCCATTTGTCCTTTAACGTTTGATTTAGATGTTTTTATATTTATTGACTGTGTTAAGGTCTTTGTTGGTTTATATGGATCAAGTATGTATGGTTTGTGATATACAGTGAACAAGTAACAATAAGAATGGTGAGATTTATAATGGAAGAAAATACTTTAATTGATAGGGGAATTACAAAGCTTGAACTGATGACAATAAACATACTACTACCTCCTATTTATACTACTGATTACATAATAACAGAATTGATAGTGGGAGCAGAAAGACTAGGTATTCCCTCCTCCTTATTTGAAGACCACTTCTCTACTCTTCCAAACAAAACGGAACTGAACAAAACGTGCAGAAGACTTATTCCTTACCTGTTGTTGGACCTCATAAAGTCTAGGCTGACTTTGGGTCATTATCTTAGATTATAATGGGTCTGGACCAGCCCAAGTCCAGTTTATAATCCACAATCTCCCCCCTAAACTGGACCAAGCTCGGTGTCAGTCAAACTGAGTTTGTTTCGCATCTCAATAAACTTTACCAGTGCCAATGCCTTAGTGAATAAATCTGCTCGCTGATCTTTTGTGTTAACATGTTCCACTATGATCTTCCCTTTTTCAACACACTCCCTTAAGAAGTGAAAACGAATGTTAATGTGCTTACTTCTTCCATGAAAAACAGGATTCTTCATCAAGGCAATTGCTGATTTGTTGTCAACAAACAGAGTGATTGGCTCAACGTGTTGACCCGTTAGTTCCTTCACGAGATTTGCAAGCCAAATAGCCTGACATGCTGCTGATGTTGCTGCCATTAACTCAGCTTCACAAGAAGATAAAGCAACCGTCTTTTGCTTCTGAGATTGCCATGTAATTGCATTCCTTCCAAGGTAGAAAATCATACCGCTCGTACTTTTACCACCCACCGCGTCAACACCATGATCACTATCAGTGAACCCAACTAAATCTTTGAATTCTGATCCTTTCTCATAATTAAGCCCATAATCAAGAGTGCCTCTAATATATCTCAGAATACGTTTCACAACTTGAAAGTGCAAAGTTGTCTGTTTTTCCATAAAACGGCTTGCTATCCCTACTGAATACGACAAGTCTGGACGAGTGTGAGTTAAGTACCTTAAGCATCCAACCAATCGCCTATATTCAGTAGAGTCGATCTCTTCACCACCTTCATCGTTGTCGACCTTCAACTTAGGTTCCATGGGACTTTTTTTGGGGTTGCAATATTGCATTCCAAACTGCTCCAAAATCTTCTTTGCATAACATGTTTGTTGCAAAGCTATTCCCCACTTCTTTTGCGAAACTTCAATTCCAAGGTAATAAGCTAATAATCCCAGGCCACTCATTTCGAATTCATTCTTCATTTGCTCCTTGAATTCGATAATGTCTTGTGTGTGTGCCCGGTAATAATTAAGTCATCGACATAAACTCCAACAATAAGAGTTTTACCTTTCGAGTTTCTGGTGTAAACGGCCGGGTCTTGAGAACTTTTCAAAAAGCACAGGCCTTTCATGGTTTTATCTAAACGCACATTCCAAGCTCGAGGTGCTTGTTTTAAACCATAAAGAGCTTTGAAAAGTTTAAGCACTTTATCACCTTCACCCTTCTTGACGTACCCTTCTGGTTGAGTGACATAAACCTCCTCCTTGAGATCTCCATTGATGAAGGCTGACTTGACATCTAAATGGTGCACACTCCACCCATGTTGAGATGCTAAGGTAAGAATAAGCCTTATGGTGTCGAGTCTAGCTACGGGTGCGAAAACCTCATCATAATCAACCCCCTGTTTTTGCACATACCCTTTCACGACGAGACATGCTTTATACTTAACCACATTTCCCATGTTGTCTTTCTTTACCTTATAGACCCATTTCAAACCGATTGCTCTTTTACCCGGTGGCAAATCAGTGGGTTCCCATGTCATGTTCTTTTCGATCGCGTCCAACTCAGCTTCCATAGCTTCCTGCCATGCCTTGTGTGCCACTGCTTCTTCAAATGTTGAGGGCTGATCTGTTTCAGCCATCATCAGTTCTTCAGGTTCAAGTGTCACTTCATGAGTTCTAGCATAAATATCGTTTAAGGAACGAAACCCTTTGGTTCCAGTAGCATTTGGGGAGTTACTTGAATGTGTGGAGGACGAGGAAAAGGGGTCAAGGGCTGTAATATTTGGGTCTGAATCAGCTTGCACATCTTCAGGATAAGGTTGTCCCGAGAACACAGTTTCAAATTAAGGATTTTCTGGTTGATTATGTGTGGTTTCAGGGTTGTTTTGTGGGGTTTCTGATGGTATTTCGGTATGTGGTTTGATTATTGTAAAGTTGTTCGCTACTGGTCTCTCTTCCTCCATACCTATACACCGGCCCCAACCTTCTTTTTCATCAAACACAACATCACGACTAACCCGCAACTTCCTGTCTTGTGGGTCATATAACCGGTTTCCTTTTGTTCCATCTTCAACTCCAAAGTACACCATCTTTTTTGCCGATCGTCAAGTTTTTTTAAATGACCACCTGTACATTTAGCAAAAACAACACAACCAAAAGTCCTTAAATGTTCAAGATTTGGTTTTTTTACCATACCAAGCTTCATACGGAGTGATGTCGGGAAGTGACTTTGATGGTAAATGGTTGAGAAGATAGACCGCGTGTCTAACGGCTTCACCCCAGAACTCTCCTGGTACATTTCTTCCTTTGAGAGGCTCCTTGTCATCTCCATTACGGTTCGGTTTCGCCTCTCCACAACTTTGTTTAGTTGGGGCGAATAAGGGGCTGTCAAATGCCTTGTAATACCATTTTCTTCACAGAACTTTGCAAATTCTTTTGATGTGAACTCTCCCCCACGGTCGGTACGAAGTGTTTTTATTTTATAACATGAGCTCTCTTCGATCATCTTCTTGTATCGTTTGAATGCATCAAAAGCTTCAAACTTTCCAGTGAGCGTATACACCCATGACCACCTGCTAAAATCATCAACCAAAAGCAGAAAATACTTATTCCCTCCAACAGTCGTGGGTGTGATCGGACCACACAAATCAGCATGTACAAGCTCGAGAGGTTTTTTAGCCCGAAACACCGCTTGTTCAGGGAATGGGATTCGGGTTTGCTTTGCTAAGACACACCCTTCACACACCTGATTTGGGTGAGTAATCATAGGGACACCTGAGGCCATATTCTTTTCAACCAATCTTCTTAGCGAGTAAAAGTTCACATGCCCGAGTCTTGAATGCCATAACCAAGAAGGTTCTTCTTCTGTTGTAAGAAGACAAGTCGGGTGACCCGTCTTTAAAAAGGTTTTATATAAACGACCCGGAGATCTTTTCACCCTTAGCATAAGAGTTTTGTTTCTGTCAAACATCTTTAACAAATTCCCGTCTAATTCAACCCGATACCCCACTTCCGTCATTTTCCCGAGACTAATAATGTTACTTTTTAAGCTTGGAATAAAGTATACCTCATTAAGGAGTCGTTGATCACCATTTTTGCAATCGAATAAAATCGATCCTTTTCCCACAATAGCTACAGTCGAACCATCTCCAAACTTGAATCGACCCAAAACACTTTCATCTAGCTCGTGGAACTTTGAACGATCTCGAGTCATGTGATTGCTAGCACCGTTGTCGAGATACCACACATCCGACTGAACTCGAAGTTCCCCTGATGCAAGAAGGTTCACAGTTATATTCTCCTGTAGAAATAGTTCACCTGGTACACGTTCTTCAGAAATCGCCATCATTAAAGTGGGTTCTTCATCAACAGTTTGAGTGAGGTTCGCTTCTTCAGCTTGCTTTTTTTCCGGGCATTCAGACACATAATGACCAAACTCGTCACAAGCAAAACATTTTATCTTGCTTTTATTTTTCTGGCCATGCTTCTGATCATTCCAGTTTGTTTTGAAATCATGGCCGTCACCTCGACCACGACCACGTCCGCGACCTCGGCCTCGTCCCCGACCTCGGCTACCAGAACCTCCTCTTCCTCTTGGAGCATTAGACGAGTCCCTCTCGTCGGTTTTCTTGGATCGCGCTGACCACTCGGCGTGAGTGAGCAGTAGCGATTGTTCCCCCTGTCGATCTCCATAGCCTCGAAGTCTCTCCTCATGGGTCTTAAGACGACCCACTACCTCTTCCACTGTCATGCTCTTTAAATCCCCAAACTGTTCAATCGACGTTACGATTTGCATAAACCGTATCGGAACAGCCCGGAGAAACTTCTTCACCACCGTAATCTCCTCGATCGTGTCACCTAGAGATCGAATACCCGTCACAATGGTATTCAATCTCATCGCAAACTCATCCACTGATTCACTGTCTTTCATACGGATCACCTCGAAATCACTTCTCAAGGTTTGAACTTTAGCCTCTTTTACCCATTCGGCTCCCATGTGCATCGTCCGAAGCTTCTCCCACGCTTCCTTGGCTGTATCCTTATCGGCTAACATCAGTAACACATCTTCTGGAATCGCCTGATAAATAGCGGTTAGAGCCATCCGATCTTTCCGTTCTTCAACTTCTTCGCGTTGAGTTGCATCCCACACTCCTTGTGCTTGCAAATTCACCCGCTTTTTAATTGCCCACACAGAGTAGTTCGTCTTTGTGAGCATTGGATAACGAAGAGTGACAGTACCCTCTTTTCCGGTCCCTTGAACTTCATCATGAGTCGAAGACGATGAGCTTGCTACCATGGTTGTTTTTGGCATGCACTTAACCATACACTAACACAAGCTCTTGATACCACTTGTTGGTTTATATGGATCAAGTATGTATGGTTTGTGATATACAGTGAACAAGTAACAATAAGAATGGTGAGATTTATAATGGAAGAAAATACTTTAATTGATAGGGGAATTACAAAGCTTGAACTGATGACAATAAACATACTACTACCTCCTATTTTTACTACTGATTACATAATAACAGAATTGATAGTGGGAGCAGAAAGACCAGGTATTCCCTCCTCCTTATTTGAAGACCACTTCTCTACTCTTCCAAACAAAACGGAACTGAACAAAACGTGCAGAAGACTTATTCCTTACCTGTTGTGGGACCTCATAAAGACTAGGCTGATTTTGGGTCATTATCTTAGATTATAATGGGTCTGGACCAGCCCAAGTCCGGTTTATAATCCACAGTCTTGTGTACATCAGTATGTATGATTATCCTAAGTGTTTATAGTCTGAAAATTGTTTCAGATCTTTTGGGATTACTTTTCCCCGTGGTTAGTGAAATTGTATCTCTCGTTCAACTCTTATGTTTAATTAGCTATCGCATTTCTGACATAGTGTACTCATTTACTATTGCACCTTTCTTTTCTGAGGTTGTAAAGAATAGGAATAATGTGAGTGTTTGAAATAATGTTTGCAGGTAGGAAACTAAACTTGTGAAGTAGATCAAGATGGCAACAAATTCTGCTTCTAATCGCTTTCGTGGTATGTGCTCTAAGGTTTCTTTGCTTAAGTGATATAAACTAGCTTCCAGTATAAATCTTGTAACTTCTACTTTTTATGTAGTCATTGCTCTGATATTGTTCTTTTTGTGTACTCATATCTTGCTGCGAAAAGTCTGAAGAATGTAGTGTACTAACACCTTCAAAACTTTGGTATTCTAATTGAAGCTACTGTGATTACTCTCTACTTCTTCAGGATTCAGTTTTATGCTACTATCGATAGATCCATTTTTCACTGGGAGAATAGGTTTAGTTTCATTATTCTCATTGCTGGAATAAAGGCATGAACTTGTTAATCTGTGACGTAACTGAGAGTTGTCTCATTCTACTTTGACGTCTATTAGTGGCACTATGTAAATTTCACAATTTTATAATGGTAACAATATGTTGCTTGGTAAAAACAAAGTCATCACGTATTGGCTTAATTTGATTGAAGTTAGTGGTGTTTCAGCCAAACAGTACATCAGAAGCACCAACCAAACATATTAGTGAAAATTTGCCTAAACACACACTCCTATCTAGTTTGATAGATTTAAGATACTAATAGATGTGTTTTGCTTACATGAACCATAACTAGGATAAATAAGATATGTTAGGTGTTTTTGTACACAAGTAAAAAGGATTTTGGTTGACTTGTTGCCAAGGTAATGATCTTTCCCTATATAGATAGCTTGGAAATCTGCATAACTTATCTCGATATATCCACGTGTGTCAATTTAAGATAAGCCCTTCCTTAAAAATTGCTTGATACTGCATTAATAGATGTGTTTCTTTTTGCTAGTGGAAGTTCACTATTGCGGGGCCTCAACAGTTTCTCGTCTGGAATGCTAAAATCACAACAGGAGTAATCTAGATGTGATATTTTTGACCGATTTGTTCATGAATGGGTCGATTTGGGTTCTGTTTTTTTTTTTAATTGTCCAAATGGGTAAATTAAAAGTTTCAACTTGAATTGTAACAAGTCAAATGGTTCTAAAGTCACCCATTTGTATTTTTAATGCATAAACCTCCCATATTGTATTATTTTATAGAGTAAAGTCCGAAATATATCCTTGTGGTTTGTCCCGTGTCTCGCTTTACATCCCTAAACTTTTTTTGGCACAAAACCATCCCTCCGTTAGTAAAGTTGGCACAAAACCATTCCTCTGTTAGTAAAGTCAGTCAATGACAACTAACGGTGCAAATTATTTCTCCGTTATCTCCTAACGGAAGAGAGAATATTTGCATCGTCAGTCCTAAGGACTAACAGTACAATTTATTTTCGGAAATAAATTGCATCGTTAGTCCAAAGGACAAACGGTGCAAATTTTTTTTGGAAAATAAAATAAAAGGGGGCCACGACCACCATCAACGCCACCCACCACCACCCAACGCCACCACCACCAACCTCCACCACCACCACCCAACACAACCACCACCACCACCTCCACCCACCACAACCATCACCGCCACCCACCACCACCCACCTCCACCGCCGCCACCCCCACAAACACCACCGCCACGGCCACCCACCGCCATCCACCGCCACTACTGCCACCACCACCCACCTCCACCCCACCACCCACCACAACCACCACCTCCATCACCCACCACAACCACCACCTCCTTATTGGCCCCCTTTTAATTTGTTTTCTAATAAAATTTTGCACTGTTAGTCCTTAGTACTAACGATGCAGTTTATTTCCGAAAATAAATTGTGCCATTAGTCCTTAGGACTGACGATGCAAATATTCTCTCTTCCGTTAGGAGATAACGGAGAAATAATTTGCACCGTTAGTCCTCACTGACTGACTTTACTAACAGAGGGATGGTACTTTACTAACGGAGGGATGGTTTTGTGCCAAAAAAAAGTTTAGGGATGTAAAGCGAGACACGGGACAAACCACATGGATGTATTTTGGAATTTACTCTATTTTATATAAAAATAAAAATCTGTTAAATTTGTAATCATGTCTCCACCTATATATTTTAATTTAGTGTAAAGAACTTCTTTAATTTGTGACTTTTACAGCAAATAAGGACTTTCATACAAATGCGATCCAATTTGAAAGTGGTGGACAACTCAGGGGCAAAACAAGTTATGTGCATACAAGCTTTGAATGGGACCAAAGGAGCCAGATTAGGGGACACGATTGTAACATCAGTGAAGGAAGCCCAACCAGGCGGAAATGTAAAGAAAGGACAGGTGGTGTATGGTGTGGTTGTCTGAGCTGCCATGCAGAAGGGTCGGTCTGATTGGAGTGAGGTTAAGTTTGATGATAATGCTGTTGTACTTGTCAACAAGCAAGGTGAACCGATTGGCCACATGAGCTAAGGAAGAAAAAGCATGTCAAGATTCTTAGTCTTGCTTAGCATATTGCATGAGTTATGAATCCTTCCATGCTTGTTGAGTTGTTTTGTCCCTCTTTCCTCCCATTTTTTCTGTTCAGAACTTAAAGGTGGCAATTTAACCTCTTTACTTACGAATTTCTGATCTGGTTCATGCACTCATGCTTATCTCTAGTATGTATAATCGTCTAAGTGTCTAACAGCTAATAGATAAAAATTGCTTAATGAAAACAGGGCGAATGGGTCAAAACAGATTGGTAGTTTCCCAAATGTAAATTAAATGCATAAAACTTTCTTATTCATTTAACTAAAAAACTTAAATTAGTTCCGACGTAATCTAATTTTTTAGTCTTGCAAAACTCTATTTTCCTATTGAAAATTTGGCAAAACCGTTTTTACCAAAAAAAGAATTCTGTTTTGACCAGTTGCACTGTTGGGATTTTAGAACAAGTTAACCAGTAACCTCTACGATTACGCAGCGGATATTGGATCTAGTTAATGTAATTATGTTAACACGTAATTAATAAACACATAATCAATACATTATTAATTATTTAAAAGGGAATAAAGAAGGCTAACCTTGCTTGGCAATTGACCTCTAGTAACGAAACAAGAAACCAATACGAAACCTAAAGTATCTAAAATAGATACCTCGAAGAGTATCACACACAAACCCGATTCACGTATACGTTCGATAAACGCTAGTCGAGAACGTAAACTACAAAACCAATCAACACCTTTGACCCTTGAATAAAGTCCATGTCCAGAAAATACCAAGGAACTATTCACCTTATTCTGTCCGAGAAAAGAAACTGAAAAACAGCTTCTTAATTGCACCCGATATCGGACACGCCTTGTCCGATACTTCTGTCCGAGAATGAAATCACAAGCGGAAGCAGTTGCGTCCCTTGTTGCTGCAGCTATTGTATCGCTAAGGAGACAAAGAACAAACACTAACCAATTAATCTAAACACTTGAGTTGAATGCAAGTTTAGATTCTAACCAAACAATCAAACCCTTAATCATTTACTTGAGATAAACGATCAAGAGCTAGAAGAGCAGATATATTTATTGGTTTTAGGGATAGGAGAAGGTTTTTGTACGTGAGTTTTGTCTTGGGTATGTTTGTTTATATAGCTAAACAAACCAACTCCCACAAGGTGTATAATCAGCTTGTGCGACAAGTCAAATCCCAAGCCAAAGCCCATGTCCCTTTTCCAGCTTGTATTACCCGATCAATAAAGCACTCAAGGCCCAAGGCTTGTTGAATTCGTCCCATGTAAGAGTCCAAGACAGCCCATGGTCTATAAAAATGATCGGGTCAAAAACAAACATAAAGGGTACAATATAATTCAAGTATTAGTTTATGCTCAACACGTATACTCGTGTTTATCGCGTGTGCCCCCATCGGCTCACACACTTCTAGTCGTTTACGTGTGTTTATAACTCCCACAAACCAACAGCTCCCACTTGGGAGTTGGTGTGTCGAATAGCACACAAAACTAACGACGGAAACGCCAAGCAAACGCTCTCACTCGCTTTTTAACTAAAAGTGTCTGAGAGAATAGTTTCGTAAAAGTTTCGCAGTAGCATGGTCATTCAATGTCTTGCTCTAATCATCCTTTGTTATAGATACCGTTAAACCATGGATTATGGATCTGTAATCATTCCATATAGTTTAACCATTTAGAATCTCGTTATAGATTTTAATTCATATATACCAAATGTAATCAAGAATCATCTTGCATTACCCTTTGGGTCCGGCCAGACAGTTATCTGATTAAATCTGGACAGGCGCCATAGTATCTTTCTACACATATCAAGTGGAGTAACAAATCCTTTATTGACTACAAGTGTTGTGGTTTGCCGCTTCACATCACTCTCAAATATAGCTTTATAACTACCTTTTCGATAGCGCTTTTGCGTATACTTACAAAAAATGATATCCACACATAACATAACTTGCTTGTATCTCAAGTCTAAGGATGAAGATAACAAACCATTTTCAATATTTTACTTATGACAAGGATCCAAAAGTAAATGTTTGAAAGTTGGGGAATCCAATATGCATCTCTAGTGAATACATATGAGTTTGGCGGGAACAATCCGAATTCTCGTTAGAATTATAACCGACACTCACATTTGCCTTATCATAACAATATTCCCATATTGTTAACCGACAATGGACATATCTAGAATAATAAAATTATTCAAGGATTAAACATGCAAATATAGGATAACAATTATTATATGAATGAATAACAAATACCAAGTATCTTTATTCATCATAAAGTAAAAATTGTCTATCAATCCCAATTATCCAAATACTAAAACAAATATGCATGAAACTCATTTAGTAAATTGAAGCCTAATGTTTCAATCATTCTCAATCTTTCTTTTACAAGAAAAACTAAATAGTCATCTGAGTAAACTTTCCGAATACTTGTTTCAAATTTCACATGTAGTGAGTGATTTGAAATATAAGATGAGTGTCTTATCTCATATGCTCATACTATTGCAAGAATTATAGTATGGAGATGTCGTCTTACCTTGCATGAAGTATTAGAAATCAACCATTACATCGACAGTCATCTTCACAGTTTCTAAAAGTGTAAAGTATTCTCATTCATTAATGTGTAATGCAACAATGCTCTATGTTGAGCATAGCTAGTTAGCAGATTTATCATAAAAGATAAAATCCTACTATAACTAGTATAAATAATCCTCTAGCATCATTTGTACTTATACAATACTATGCTTTATAATTCGTAAACATTTATAAAAACAATAATCTAAACACTCTCAATTAGATATTGTTGTTGTCAGCTCATTTTGTTCTTGTACAAAAGCAACAACTAGTCTTATACACAATATAATATATACATGATGAATCCTTAGTTAAAACAAGGGTGAAAGCTAAAGATACGCAACGTGGTTTTTCAGAACTACCGATATACGCAACGAACTTTGAAAATTAACATTGTACGCAAAATACTTTCAAATTTGGAACAATGTACGCAATATGACCGGCAACTAACAAGTTACCAAGTCAAAAAGTTTGAAAAATGACATAAATGATCCATGTGGCATGCGTTGACTTTCACAGGTCATCCATTGACTTTAATTTCGGTTAAAAAAGTTTCAGTAATAGTCCTTATGGTCATTGGCTTTCAGATTTAGTCCATTTTTTCCGTTTTCATCCGTTTTTCTTACGTTTTGTCCGTTTTTCTTACGTTTTTATCGGTTTTCATCCGTTTTTCTTACATTTTTCTTACAATTTCTTAGGTTTTTGTCCGTTTTTCTTACGTTTTGTCTATTTTCTTTCGTTTTCGTTTTTGTCCATTGTTCTTATGTTTTGTCCGTTTTTCTTACGTTTTTATCAGTTTTCATCCGTTTTTCTTACATTCTGTCCGTTTTTCTTACGCTTCGTACTATTTAAAAATCTTGAAGATTTTTCAAAAAAAAAATTGGATTTTTTTCACAAATTTGAAAAAAAAAATCCAAAAAAATTGGAAAAAAAATATTTCCGAAAAAAATAAAAAATTTATAAATTTCAAAAAAAAAAAAATTGAATAAAAAATTTCAAAAAATTTGAATAAAAAAATTATTTTTCAAATATATTTTTTTTAAATCTTTAAAAAAAAAAAATTGAAAATTTTTTTTTCAAAATTTTCAATTTCGACATATTGAAAAAATTTTCAATTTCGAATAAAAAAAAAATTTCAAATTTTTTTTTTGGAAAAAAATTTCCAATTCCGACATATTGAAAATTTTGAAAAAAAAAAATTTCAAGATTTTTTAAAAAATTTGAAAATTTCCAATTTTTTTAAGATTAAAAAAAATATATATATTTAAAAAAAAATATTTTTTGAAGTTTTTTTATAAAAATTTGATAAATATTTTTGAAGATTCTTTAAAAAATTTAAAAATTTCCAATTTTTTAAAGATTTTTAAAAAAAAATATTTGAAAAATATTTTTTTATTCAATTTTTTTTTTAAATTTCAAATTTTTATATTTTTTTTCAAAATTATTTTCGGAAATAATTTTTTTCCAATTTTTTGTTAAAATTTTTTTTGGATTTTTTTTTTCAAATTTGTGAAAAAATTCCAATTTTTTTTTGGAAAATGTTTTTCCAAATTTTTTTTCTTTTCGGAAAAAATTTTCAATATGTTTAAATAGTACAAAAACGTAAGAAAAACGGACAAAATGTAAGAAAAACGGACAAAAACTGCAAAAAAAATAAGAAAAACGGACAAATCGTAAGAACAACGGATGAAAACTGTCAAAAACGAAAGAAAACAAACAAAACGTAAGAAAAACGGACAAAAAATCAAGAAAAATGTAAGAAAAACGGATGAAAACCGATAAAAACTTAAGAAAACGGACAAAACGTAAAAAAAACGGATGAAAACGGAAAAAAATGACTAAATCTGAAAGCTAATGACGATAAAGACTATTACTGAAACTTTTTTAACCGAAAGTAAAGTCAATGGATGACCTGTGAAAGTCAACGCATGCCACAGGGACCATTTATGTCATTTTTCAAACTTTTGACCTGGTAACTTGTTAGTTACCGGTCATATTGCGTACATCGTTCCAAATTTGAAAGTATTTTGCGTACAATGATAATTTTTAAAGTTCGTTGCGTACATCGGTAGTTCTAAAAAACCACGTTGCGTATCTTTAGCTTTCACCCTTAAAACAACATAAGGTTTCCATCCATGTAATAAATTACTCAAAGTGAAATATATCATTTAAGACTTGCTCGAATGATATATTGCATTTGTGTTCGACTTAATTTTCCGCATTTGTTTATTCCAGATAAACATTTATTCCAAGGTTGTTTGTTTTATTCCCTAAATTCCAAGTGAAGTTTCATTCCAAGCTAAAGGATCAATATCTAGCTTAAATAGAATGATATCTTCAACATGTAAATTTTAAGGATAAACACAATGCTCCCACTCAATGTCAGATGTACTCAATTTAATCAGAATCACATTGTAATTAAATTCAAGATCTCAGCTCATAGATGCACGATTCAATCCAAACTTGGATTGCTTAAATTTGTATATTACATAAAGATTATGTAGATTCATAACCCTTTTGATTACACTCCGTCCTCGCAAAAGGTAATCATAAAAAAAGAGTTATAAAATCTTAATTGTCATATTCTACATACAAGGAACATGTATGACAATTCAATATCTTTATATAATTAATGCATGAGTTATATAAGAAAATTTAATCACAGTCAATTGCTTAAGTATGATTAAAACTTCTTATCAAATGCCAAACATTAATATGTATCCAAATTTGTCCTTGTGAGCCTTTCTTCAAAAGAAACTCATTCCAACCTCATAGGTTAACTGTTAGGCAAAATAAAAAACAAGCTTAAAACTCGATTTGCCTTTTAAGGACTGCATCTAATCATTCATAGTTCTAAAACATTTATCAGATTCAAGATGTGATAATATATTTTAGTAGTTAGTTGATTTACAATAATCTTCTAACTTATA